>OZ019977.1:28610483-29210483 GCA_963970395.1 Ephialtes manifestator | reverse complement strand
AGACCATTTAGCTAAAGAAGCATACTCTTTTTTTTTAGCACATTCCATTTCTCACCTTTCATTTTTCAATCTCCCAAAGTGTGCTAAGTACCGTGTAGTCTGCAGCATCTGGAGATGCACCTAGATTTTTTGCGTTAAGATCCGTTAGCACGTAATAAATCGATTGGGCGAAGGAAAAGTTCTTTGAGTTCTGCGAAGCATGTGATGGGTGTCGTCATCGTGGAAAGGTAGCCAGAGCGAGAGAGTGCACGAAAAAAAAAAACAGAAAGAGATGGAAAGGTCCGGAAGCGCAGTAGCGTTAACCGGAAGCAGAGGACCTTCCGGTCCCAATTCCCAGCTTCCATTCTCACAGCGGCGATGTTGAACAAGTCCACGTGAGGGGTTGTAGAGTAGTGAGTGCTGTAGATCGTTGCGAGTCCTCAGCATTGTTTCATCTCGCAATGTATAGCCCGCTCGACGCGGAACGGTCGTTCCATTTTCACTGGACAATTTTTTTTTTTTTTTTTTTTTTTTTTTTTTAACACAGAACGAAAGCGTTATAGTTCTTTCCTAAACGTTTCTCTCGGGGCAAACCCTGCGTATACGCTCTGGAACACCGCGAATACACGGATAGACACACAATCGATACTTCGTTCGAGTCGAGCTTTCACTATGTATTTTTTTTTTGTTTCGTTTTTCTCCAATTTTTTTTTTTTTTTTTTTTTTTCTTTTTTTTTCATTTATTTCGCCTTTATCCAACACTCGTGTTCAACTTGTCTCTTTTATTTTTTGTATTTTCGGTCGACGCCATTCGTTTGTACGAAGCGCGCGGGCATTCGGCCGGGGTATCGATTATCACGCTTTTCATTGGAAGTATTACGGACAATAAAGCGTTGCGCAATCCCGGGGCTGCAACGAGAGCGGAGCGAGAGGGTTGGTACAGGTCCGCAGCTCTCTCGATGCTTCGAATTGTTCGCACCCTCTGCCAACGCCCTCCTCCCCCTTCCCATCCCCTTCTCACCCCCTCCCATCTCCTCCTTCTCTTCATTATATAATATATGTGTATAAAATATATATAGCTACGTTCAACGGTTCGTTCATTGAGTGTGCACACCAGCATGGATATGCGGAGAGACAACGAGCTCCCAGAACTGCCTCACACCTGGATGAACCAATATAAAACGCGATTTCACGTGCCAAAACTGCAAAATAAATTATGGCGAGAGCGGAGAAGGAAAGAGGGCTACGCGAGAGAATAACTGAGCGGGAAAATCGACGAAGCGACTATCCGGTCGCACGTGGCGATGAGAGTTCCCAGTTCGTGGTGAATATTGCTCTCTCCCTCTTTATCTATCTCTCTCTCTCTCTTTTGCTGCTGCTGCTGCATCCTGAAGCTCTTCTGCATTGTCAATTTCATTGCGATATTCACAGCCATGCTCCGTTATAATCGGAAAGTCATTAATTATTACGTGGTCTTTGCAGCGTTGATTAAAATTAATTTGTACCAGTGTTGGTGAGCACACGAGCAGCGCATTTCACTTCTTCATTGTGAAAGCTTTGCTTTCATTAAATTTGTAGCTTTCAAGATTGACATGTCAATGTATACTGATTGTTCGAAATATTCAATCACATTTTTTTCAATTAAATTATATAATTTATTCCATAAATATGCATAAATGGTAGAAACAAAAGGGTCACCGTCTGAGGAATCTGTAAAAATACATTTCACCCCTTTTCACCGGCTTAAGGGTTGATTCGAACGAAATCCTGAGTTACATTATTAAGTATTTAAATCGGTAAACTTTACAAGCAAAAATCAATTCGTTATCTTATCGGGCCTAATAGATATCGTGAAATCTGTTGTGAACCCTCTTAAGGGTCGAATTTGAAAAAAGCCTTCACATTTGCCGCTTACGTCATGGAAGGAATATACTCTCCAAATTCCGTATTTCTAGTTTCAAGGATTCAGGTTCAGGACATTTCTTTTTATAGATATAGATAAGGACAATTTGCAATAAAAGTGGTAGCCTCTCATTACCCGATGACCTTAATGCATACTTTTCTTATTATCCGCAAATGGGATGCCCCACTTCAAGCAAAATAGCTCATTATACAAAAATATGCAAGTATAGGAAAAGTTGTTAACCAAGATTCTCCAGTAGCTTCTTCATTCCAACAAGCTTTTAACTCAGCAGGAATGCGGGAGACGGGAAAGATCGTGGTAAGCTCTTGCTGGTACGACGAGCGGGCGCGTTCCTTGCCAGACAAAAGAACGATGATGAATTGTCGCTTGATGATGGTAAGAACCGAGGCCAGCTTCTTCATGGATCTCGCCGCAGGAGCAAAGCCGCACGAGCTGTCGCAGTGTGGTCTCCACTCTCGTTCTGTAGCTTGGTCACATAAAGATTGTAACCCTCTTACTTCAGTCTCCTTCCTTCCTCTCATCTTCTCGCAAAGTCCACGCTACGAGAAAGAAAAAAGCAGGGGTAAGGTAGAAAACACACGCGGATCTAACGATAAAGATGAAAAGTCAGACTTGGTTACGAGACAAGTTGAACAGGTTCTCCGTGGGAAGGTAGAACGATTAGTCTCACTCGCGTCCGACGCAGATCGTAAGAAACCGTTTTAAAAAATTAGAGAAACCACGAGAGAACGACAGAGAAAGAGATGAAGAAAGATGATGGAAAGAATTTTTCCGGAACGAGGTCGTGAGAATCTTGCTGGTATCCCTGATGGCATTCTCCATAATAAATTCGTTTATCCGACGTTTCTCCTTCGACCCTCTTCTCCATTCTTCCGTTTCTGGTCTATCGCCCGCTCCAACAAGAGTTGAGCTGCGCGGCGCGCCCGAGAATACTCTCACTTTTATTCGAGGACGCGACGGCAACACCGGCACCCAAAACTCTTGGGGGGAGGGAGGGCAAAGTGAGTAAAACGTTTCCATTTGGACCAAGCTTTTCAATTATAAAGTATTTTATTTCAAGCCCTCGTTCGCTTTCGTCCTATTCGCAGAAGCAGCGAACTCTCATCCGTTTTCTCTTCATAGTGTATCGCCTTTTCGTCGCTCTTCATGATTTCTACTTTCACAAACTCCTGTGGCATTTTGAATTGTGGTCTCCAAGTCACAAGTCATGTACACTTGGGGCTGCATTCTGTTGGAATCCTGTTCATAGTAGATACCGCAAGTCTAAAGCCTCTATCCGACATTCTCTGGCATCAATCGACCATAAGACTTGGAACGTTCTGTCCCTGTGCGTTCCGCGGAGAAGAGATGAAAATCAAGGAGTTTCCAAATCGATAAGACACCGTTGGACGTTCTCCGTTGCGGCTAGGACCTCCTTGCGGGCATCTCTGCCGACGGCACCGAGTCCCTCAGGGACATTCCCTCGTTATCGGGAATGTCGTGTCGAATCCGGAGAGAATTCTAGCCAGCGAGTCCGGTGTAAGGTACAGCATAGCCATCTGCCGGAGGAGCAACGTTTCCGCTGGTATGGCTCGAAAATCTACCATCAGGAGTCTCACCGCGGCGTCGCACAAACTTTGATTATTTCTCTCGAGCACTATTTTCATTGGTTCTACACCCTCTTTCAGTAGAATCTTGAGAAGGGATGAAAACCGTGTAGAAACACTTTATACTTGTTGCTCCAGTTGAATAGCTGGGTTCTTCCTTTTAAAGGGGTTCATGTGGAATTGAAATCTGGTCTAGACTTTCGGATCAATTCTCTCTTCCCCTGTCGATTGTCGGGGGGAGGGATGAGAAACACGGGCTGACGGGGGGGGGGGGGGCTACGTGCTCTCTGCCGACGACGCGCCGCTCTTCTTCTATATATACATAGACATTTCGCCTGCTGGCCTGCAAAATCTCGAGACAGCCTATATTGAAGGCAGCTGAGGAGAGAAGTCGAGTGAGAGTCTTCCAACGGTGGTGGTTGTGGTATGCTGCTTGCGGTGGTGCGGTGCGGTGTTCCCGGTGGCCGATCAATGCGCGATGGTCCGCGCGTACCATGGTACACTTCACCCGTTCCACGTTTGCAACTCCCTTCGTCGGCCTCTACACCCTCTCGAACCCCAAGCGAAGAGACGCCAGCCAAAGCAAGCGATTCTACGCCGCGGATCGTCGAAACTTCTTTCTCAGCTCTTCTTCCCTCCTCTTGCTCATTCTACCGCAACTCCCACTCCTTCTCCTCGCCTCCTTGGCTTTCCCCAGTCTCTTCTGCCTCCTCTGCCTCCTCTTCGGCCTCTTTTCTCTTTCATATTCCGCAGAGCAGCCGCACCAAAGATAGGGAAAGATTCCTCTTCTTTCCTTCTTTCATCTGCACCACCATCTTCTCTCATTTTCCCTTTCTTCTCCCTCTTCTAGACCATGAAACGTCGAGGCTGCACCCGACGACGAGACGACCCCTTAACGATCCCAACAGCAGCACCAGTCGACACGTTTCCGGACACGTTTTCAGCTCGGCAGTTTGCTACCCGTCACGTGGACCTCCTGACTTCAATAAAAATATGCGAACAACCCAGACATCTCTGTACAGTATCGCGCGGGCGTCTTGGGCGATTTTAATGAAATTTACGGGCTGATGTCATCCTCGCGTAGCTGGGTAATGAAGCCCTTCTGACCGGAACAGTAACCAATGATGTGCGCGATATGTCCGCGGGGCTGATGAAATAAAATTGATTGACGTGTTGTGTATTATACGTCTTCATCTTTAATCCGAGACTTCTCGAGATAATAAACGAAGAGTGATGGTGTAAGGGAAGGCGATATTAGAGGTGGAAAAGGGGGGAGAAAGGGAAATAAAAGTGTGTGGGGTGAGTTTTGTCTGTTCATTTGGGGAATAACGAAGTTACATCCGAAGCGGCTAACCCAATCATCCAATCATTCGGTCACCCTTCTCCCTATCGAGCTTCTCCCTCTCTCCCTCCTTCCCTCTCATTCCAAACTCCCCTTTCGATTCTCTTCAACCACTAGTACTCTCGTTCTCTCGATTTCGACCTTTCAGCTTGTCTCGCTATATTCCACAGCCATTTCAGCAGACCCATTTTCTCTCTCGCCACATCCAATTCGCGGTCCCGTTATTTCGTCCGACCGAAACTGCACTAGTAACCACCCCGTCCCCTTCCCTTCTTTTCCCTTCCATTCCCTCGCCTATTCCCCTTTACCGACGCGCGTTACTCGAAAACGAGACACCGCTATGTGGATATTAGCATCGCGACTTGTGAGAGTTCAACGTTGAAAATTGGAGTCTCGGTCACAATGGCGACTACATTCCCTCGCTAATATCGTCCCAACGATTTGGAAATTATCCGGACCACTTTTTTGCTTTCCGGAATTGTACAGTTGATGAAATCTGATTAAATGATTATGAAAGTTATAAAATTCTTTAACCCAGATTTTAAATGTGCAATCAATACCGTTAATCCTTTTAAATTAAGTATCCTTAGAGTAGAACTAAGTACTTTATTAAGCGAACTTTAGTTTCTCATCGTATAATTATCCGTATTCTTTTTTTCGAGATTAAGTCGCATGATCCAATCGATGTACAATCCTTTTTAATAAAAACTGAATCACTTAAACATAACAGGACAAAAACGTCGATATAAATTCAAGTAGAATGTAGACGCATTGAAATTCCCTTAATCTGCATTTCTCGTCCGTTTTTGAGACACCCGGTGTAGAGTGCAACGCCCGAGAGCGCAACGACGAGGTGCATGCATGCACGTCGTCGTTGTCGCCGCCGTAGGAATATGCAATTTTGCAGGTTTCAGCGATCGGTATGAGGCGGAGAGAAAGAGAAAGAAGGGAAGGCAGCAGCAGCGACAACGGCACAAGACACGCTGAATCGTGACATCACGAAGCGAGCACCTCGATACACCCTCGACCGGAACGAATATCTCGAGGGGTCTGACGGCGCAAGGGACCATCCACAAAGTAGGCTAAGTACCTTGCTTCCGCTTCGTTTTCCGTTGGTTCGCTAAGCCCGCTCGACTACAAGTACCAATCCCTCGGGCTAGCTAGGCAAACGCCTTCGAATATTATTCTCCTTATTCTCTTCCAAGCATATATCCCTCCTGCCAACTTCCTCCAAGTTCCTCCCTTTGTTTTCCTCGGGCACGCATAATAACATAAAGATTGTGGTCCAGCAAATGCTCCAAGAGGCCCAACTGGAATACGAGTAAGAAAAATAAGAAGAAGAAGAAGATAACGTGACACTGCGAGATCTCGAAAAGTGATTCTACCGAAGATTTTACATTCAAGGATAAGAAAAACCAAGAGGACAATGTCGTTGTCCCAGGCTATGATTGTCCAAACGCAATTCTTGTCCGAATGATACGAAATCAAGAATTGTGTGGGGACATCAGCGCTTGGGGCGCGGATCAACTATCTACGCACACAACCACGGAAATACCTCGTCTTAGGGAAGAATGGGTTTGTACCGACTAAGAATGGGGGAACTCAACAGATTTTAAACAATCTTAAAAATTCCTACTATTTTCCTACTGGAAGTTCCTACTATGAAACTGCGAATGTTACCTGTTATTTAATTACGTAAATGAAAAAAAATGTCAATACGATCATTTATAGCAAGCACCGGAAAAAATGTCAATTGATTTCTCAAAATCTCGCCGATTTCATTCCTTCCTATCTCCTCTTGCAAATGTCTTAAAAACAACCCCTCATTTACACTGCCGAAATTTTCTCATTTTCGTATGTAAACATCTGACCTTTTCCATCACGCCATACACCAATTAAATTGTATAACAGCTCGTGTATTAATTTATTTCTAACGAAGCTGTACAGACTCTCGCATAACCCGCGAGCGTAGAAGAAAAGCGAGAACGCGGAATAGTTTAGATGCCGTCGCGATTAACCCCCGGGTGAAGCGAAGTCTCATAGTCCTGGTACACCTTGAGAATTTCTATCGCGAGCTGAGCGCATAGCGCAGCTAACGCACGTAGCAAACCACCACCAGAGGTTGTTATCGTTGCTTTTATTATTATTATTACTGGTACTATTACTACTACGACTACCTTTCTTATTATTATTATTATTATTATTATTATTATTATTATTATTACCATAACCATTACGTTGCTGCAAGGGTGAAACCCACTGTAGAGTACCCTCGAGGCTACCCGAGGCCACCGGTAAAAGGGAAGGAGCGAGAGACTCTCTCGAAGTATGAAAAGGAAGCAGTAGGAATAAGTAGAAACGTTCTCGATTGAGTTTCAACTGTGCGACCGATAGCCCGACGACTGGGAAAACAGGGAAGCGTGCCAACGCTAGGAAAACCTCGAAAAGCTTCGTTTTATGAAAGGAGAAAAGTGGGGAGAAAAAAGAGAAATAATGAGATTGCAAAGGTAAACAGAGGTATAGCAAGGGAAGTGGTGGACAGGAGTGGAGGTAGATGGAGGCAACTTCGGATTCGGTTTATATACACTGTGGTTGTAGATGGCGCGAAAAAGCAGCCCGAAAGGATATGATACTTGAGGGATGAGGAGGGGATGAGAAAAAGGTGGAAGCGCGTTAACGGGGACGCAGCAAAGTGGATATGGGCGCGAGAAGAGATGATGTATCGTGGATGTTCCATGTCGAGGGATGATGGGAAGCTTGCGGAAAACTCTCAAACCCCTCGCGTGGCTCGTTTTTGCAACCCTTTCTGCCAACGCTTCTATTTCCTTTCTTTTTTTACTGGATTCTTCTTCCTTCGGTACTGTGTGCATAGGAACGTAACGTATATGCAAGCTCACCGCGTACGAGACACCGACATACCGGATATATTACGCAGCCCGGATTTTATCCCGTATAATGCACTTGTTACTTATGCAGATAGTACGAGAGAAGGAAGAAAATGGAGGGGAAGGAAGGAGAAGAAAGGAAAAAGAAGGAAAAGGAAGGAAAAGACAGGAAAAGGGAGGAAAAGGAAGGAAAAGGAAAGAAAAGGAAGGAAAAGGAAGGAAAAGGAAGGAAAAGGAAAGAAAAGGAAGGAAAAGGAAGGAAAAAGAAGGAGAAGGATGGAGAAAGAAGGAGGAGGAAGGAGAAGGAAGAAGGAAGGGAAAGGAAGGAAAAGGAAGGAGAAAGAAGGAAAAGGAAGGAGAAGGAAGGAAAAGGAAGAGCGAGGCGCTGAGAGAAAAATTGCTACCCGTGAACTGACGAGGTGGCTGAGCGCGAGAGGATAAAAATCAGACAAGAATATTATACAAGTGTTGGCACCAGAATATACACGTTCGCTTCTGCCGCGGAGATTGCACATGATTCCCTCGTTTTTTGTACCGCGAACGAGTCTATTGGACTGCGTTAATTGAGTGTTCTGGGCTGTGATGGAGATACCAAGCGTAGACACCTTGACGTGGATCTTTTTTTTTTAACTCGTATAACATCCTTCGGGGAAAAAACTTGATGAACGTAAATTATAATTTCATAGCGATGATTAAAACACTCATCATGCAACCATGGACCTCTAAAGGTAAAATAAAAACTCCTTGTCACCTCCACAGGACAAGGAATTATCTAATTTTTTAATTCTGTTTCGCTGTACCTTTGCCTTTGCCCACCTGAGGAAAAAATAATTCATGCTGTCCATTTAAACTTTCCAAAAACGTGAAAAACTTGATATTCAATGAAAACCGCCCTTATTTATGTCTCGAATGAGCCTTTCACTCTTCGTTTAAGGGTGAATCAAGTGTTGCGTGTTTAAAAATAGGTACACGCCGCGTAACAAACACTTTGAAGGCAAACTTCTGTTTTTTTTTCAGATAGAATTTCCGCCCGGCTCGGCGGAAAAGTTTGAGCGCCTTGAATTATTGTTTCTCCGCGATGGTTAGAGCTCTTGTGGCGTCCAAGAGAAACGATAAAAACCTCCAGTTTTTATCTCCCTCCGTGGGCTTCCTCCCCCTCCCTTCTCCTCCTCCTCCAACGTCTCCACTTACTCATACTTTCCAACGCTCTTACTCCTCCTACGTACTCGCGGCAGAACTTTAATCAGCGTCAATTACTTTCAAGAAAGAGCACAAGACTCCGCGAAAGAGTCTTGGCTGCTGTCGAGCATTCTCACTGTTTTACTCTCCTTTTCCACTCCCCCCCTTAACACGGCCAACGATACTTCTCTTCTCCAGAAGCGCGAAGAGGAAAATTCAATTTGCAACGTACGAGTATCACTGCTGGGAGAGAGCATCGTTGCCTAAGAGAAATTATGGCTATACAGATGAGAGAGATACAACCGTAGTAGCTATGCAGGAAGGAGCTTTAAGGAGGGAAGCGTTGGGAGCTGGAAAAGTTACTTACGGCCGTTAGCTGAATACCTGCCGGCCAATCTGCTAATTGAACTCGTCGTCGTCGTCGTCGTAGTCGTCCTCGTCCTCCTTGTCCTCCTCCTCTTCCTCCTTCTCCTCCTTCTCTGGAGTTACCCCTAAAATTTTAAATTAATCTAATTAGCCGTTCAATTACCATGTCCACGATGAGATTACGCTAATCGTATTATACAGGTCGTACAATTAGTGGGCGACCCCTCGACCGTTCGAAACGTGCCGTGAACGCGAGTGCGCTATGGTTGCGTCGCTCCCGTGCGTTCTCCATTTCCCCTTTGGAAAAGCATACTCCCTCCGCTCCCTTGTTATACTCTCGCGGTTATACCTCTCCGCTATGTTACGAGAAACTTATCGCGATATCGACTCCAAGCGCGCCCTCGCCTTATCGCTGCGCCACACCGCGTGACTGCTACGATGAGGATCCCTATCTAACAGTAATTCAATCGTCGCGCTCCATCAAATATTAATTCGTGATATCAATTACGAACACGAATTTCTAAATGAGTCGCATTGTTACGCGATGAGATCGGTGGTCGCTGTATCTACAAATTGACTTTGGTAATTAGGCCACAAGGCTCGCACACCAAACTGTACAAATATTACTGAATATTAGATCTATCGTTGAACATTTCAAGGCAAAATCTACAATTATAGTGCCCAGTGAATTTACAATAATACATGTTTAGTGTATGCAATAAGAAAAGAAAAATAAGGACAAAATAATCAGTTCTTCATTGTTAATAAATAATCTTCTTTATTTATTTTCTTTATGAAGCTTAGTATATGTAAATTATTTGAGAAGATTTTTTTTAATACATACATTTCACTAACAATTTACTAAACAATAATTATATAGTTATTAAAACGATAAATAATAGTGCAAGTTAATATTCTCAGGGTAAAATATCTTTTTTACATTTTGGATGAAAAGCATGAACGTAAATAAATTTGGAAATTTTTTTGATGCGCTTATTTGGCCTTTTCAAATAATTTTCAAAGTCATTAAAAGCATGAAAAAAATTCAAACAAAGCTTCATCTATTTTACATTTGAACGGTTCCATTTTGTATTAAAAAATTGTGAGCAATTATAGATTCATGAAAAATGAAGTTATATTAATAGAAAGTAGCTATGAAGAAAGAGTTAAGTGAAAAATGGTATATGACAATTAGTTCAGATAAAGTGAGACATAACTATCTTAAACGTCTTAAATAGGCAGACAATTATTATTTGTGGTAATTAACAAAAAGGTTACAAAAATAAAAAATAGTAAAAGCATAAAGGGAATATCTCCTCTCTTCAAGCAAAACTTCTGGTCAGAGTCTCAAGTTTCGTTACAAATCTGTTCAGCGAGATCTCAAGGTAAAGATACAAGAGTCGAGCTGGAGCATCACCGAAGGATAAAGACAGTAAAGGCCGTCGTTTGGTAACTCTCCATTCCTCAAGGATGCACAAAATCCTGGATGCTGAAGAATTTTGTTTTTTTGTGACTGTGATACTGGTCCAGCATTGCGAAGCCTCAACGAAAGATCCTATTTATGTACAGGAAGCTCTCTACATTGCTTCTCTACATTTTCCTCATCTCCCAGAACCTTTTCAGCTCACAGTATTAAACATACTACGTATAAGAATCCGAATACATATATGTATACGAAAACAGGAGGAGACTACAAAGGATATAAGACTAGGTTATATGTATCCTTTTGCACACAACGTTGTACAATATTTCACAAGGATTGTATAGCACATGTAAAAGGTACATAAGTTTCGTCGTGTATACACGATATTCTTAGCAAACATGTGTACTTTATATACGTATGTTTAAATGTATGTATAGGGGATATGGTGTATATACCTCGTACGTGAAAGCCAGTTGCGAAAAGTTATGTTTTCATGGATCCTTGAGAAAAGTAGTTTACCATCTCTCTCACTATCTCTGCATTTCTCTATCCTGAAGCTTCTCTGCTTTTTCCTTCCCCTATCTTTTCCCTCATCTCACTGGCGATATATCTCATCCTCTTGGCCTTAAGGTGGTAGTGGTACTGTAAAAGGTATACCAACCAAACCGGCAGCAGCATTTTCTCTTTTCTCCCTGTAAGAACGGAACTCGTTTTGCAATAGCTCTGTGTGCTTCGCAACGGTTCTGGAGAACGGAAAGAGTGGGGGAGGGGAAAGACGAGGTCAGAAGGGTCGCTAAATCTCGAGCGGCCGATCGCCTCCGGGGGTGGAAGAGCGTTCGAAGGATAAGAGAATTATTCGAGTCCTATGTACAGCCGAGCTGCTTCCATACTTTTCTGACTCCTCCTCATCTTCCTTCTTCTTCTTCTTCTTGTTCTTCTTCTTCTTCTCTCTTTCTGTTTTATCTCTCTCTAACCGCCACCACTGCAAAATGATATTTCTCGTTTCGAGAAAGATCGAGTAGAACCCACGAGCTCGGCTGACTGGACGCTGACTCGATTCCCTTATTCTTATTCTTCTTCTTATTCTCTGCCTGTGTGCACTCGACAAAAACGATGAAAATTCTCTACTCAGCTTAGTGCATATATGGTGAATTCAAGATGTCCGAAAATTTCTGAAACACACACAGTTTCAATTAAATATGAGCTCGTTAATACTAAAATTAGCAACCTAGATATTTTTCTATACACTGTTAGAAATTTTTGTATGAAAATTAATATAAAGTATTATTACGCGGATACGCGTATATTAAATTTAATACACAAATGTTAATTACTATACAAAGAAATTGTTGCAAAAGTAATATACAGTATAATAAATACTTCATAAAACTTGTGTTTATAATATAATTATTGGAATTTTACGACATATGTGTATATTAATTGAAATTTAATATACTGTATCTGAAAAAGAACTTCCAATACATATATTAATTTTCAAAATATTTTTAACAGTGTAGGACATTTGGATTATTATAATCTCTGATCGAAATTTAACTGTAGGATATGGAAGTGCATGGAATTTTAAGATTCCTTTTTTTTAGGTTTTAAATTTAACATGATTAAATTTAACCCTTTTGTGCGAATATTTGACAGATAAAAAGCCTTTATTCATATAAAATTTTGCATTTTTATTGATTCCTTATAATCTCATCAAAACAATAATATCTTCATTTCAAAAAAATTTAATAACACATTTTGTTATGTGCCTAATTAGTTTGTCAGTTAAAATATTCGCCGTTTGAAAAATCGTAAAAAATAATATACCAGAATTCTGCAGGAAAGAAAAAAAGTAATTAGCCTAAAAAATCTTTTAACAATTTCCCAATTATCAATAAACTATTCACTAATACATCCTGACATTGCAATCCGACAATTAAACCTAAGAAAACTTTATTTTTTAAAATAATTACTCACGTATATGAAGATTAAAAAAAATGATTCCGACGGAAAAGACGTCAAGACCTGAGGCAGCAGACGACAGGAAGCATAGAAATTCAAGACTCGAAGGAAATCCCATGGGTCTTACGAAGCCAGAGCAAACCCAGCGTCCGACAACTCTCCTATTTCGCATCCACGTTCAAATAAAAAAAAGAAAAAAAAAGTAGAAAGGGAAAACGGACAGGAACTGGATGCACGGGAAGACCAGGCTGGGAATGAGAGGGTTGATACGTGTGCGGAGAACGAAATAAGGCGAGCTGTACAATAGGCTACCTCCTGATGCTTCTCTCTTATGTACGGGAGAAAAAGAGAAGGAATAGAAAAAAAAGGATAGGAAGAGAATGTGCCACGATTGTCCGAGAATGGCACCGACATCGGACCAATAATGTACGCGAGTCGCGCGATGCGCGGCCATTCCTGAGTCCCAAGCAGGAGCAGCACGCCAAATATTGGCGACTAGCCAAATAAACCCTCTCGTAGGTTTCTCCCCCTCCTCCATTTCTCATCTGCTTTATTTCTGCCTCTCTTATTCCCTTTTTTACTCAAACCGCCTTCGGTAGATGGTAGAACGTGTGAATTTGGGTACTCTTCGTCTTTGTAAGGATAAACTTACGGAAAAACGCATTCGCAAAATACGAGTCAAGTCTCCGAAGGTTTTTGCGAGCTTTACTTTTGGCCTTTTCGAGCTCGCGTGTGCATCAGACGTTCGCCTACACTAACCGCCACTACTTATACCTTCCCTCCCTATATTTCTCAGCGTCTGGCATGGGATATCTTGCCGGCAGGCAACACACGGCCTCAAACCTTCACAGAGACATGGTGGGTTAACTGGCCGCGTTACGTGCGCTCGATGAATGCCGGATACTATAGCGTTTTTACTATATATTTATGTATCAGACATTCGACGTCAGATTCACCATTTTTTTCACAAAAACTTACATATATTTGTCATAATCTTCAAATTTCTAAGTTAATTTATATTTGCATTGTGATATTTTCATTTATGTTTCGTTATGGACCATATAGTGACTTAATGTGTAATTTAGTCCGGCTTCCTTTTTGCCAACATTGTTGTAATTGTTAAGGGCTTGTAAAATAAATAAATAAATAAATAATCAGTTCGCTTTTTACACACTTAAAAATGTCTACCTATAAACTTTTTTTTTTTTTGCAGAAATTACGGAATTGCATTTTTGTAACTATTTATTCAAATCAAACTAGAAAAATACGTCGAAAGATAATGGATATATGATTACATTTTTTATTTTTCATTTCATTTTAGAAAAATATTTTTTTAAACACCATAATCAATACTAAAAAATTTATATTTTTTATAGAAATTTCATTGCTGTTTTTTAATTTTATTTCAAGTTTGAAAAATATTTGTTTGAAGCAAAATAATAAATGGCCGATTCTTTTACGAATTTGAAAAATAAATTAACACGCTGTTACGTCATGGATTTTATTTCCTTGATGATGAAGGGCGCAACAAAATAGAATTTATTTATAATCCGTTTTTGAGCAGAATTTGCCGCCTCAGGGACCAAAAGGGTGATCTTATGATTTTTTTAAATTTAAAATGACACAAACACTAAATTTTTTACTCAAACGTAAAAACAATTAACGCTTTGATTTATTAAATCGATGGTTAATGTAAATATAAGAAAAATATTTTAGTGCATTTTACACAATTCACAAATAATTTTATAAATTAATGTAATTAAAGACCGAAAAGTATAAACGTCTTTTTAAAAAAATTGTACAGCTTAAATGCCAAATAAAAATTGTATTCGAGTTAATTTTTTTTTAAATCGTGATTTTTTTATTACATAGAAAAAATATATGGAAAGTATTTTTAACCAGTAGAAAAATCTAGGTAATTGTGATAATTATCGAAAAAAAGTAGATGAACTGACAGAGAATGACTCATATATACCATGACCAAAGTCGAGCATAGGGCAAAGGGATGAAGGGAAGAGGAACTCCGGAATAGGATCAACGAGAGAACACCGGGAATACGATCGGATAGCGATATCCACTATAATTTCAAAACGTTGCTCTCCGACAGTGTTTCTCTTTCGTTGAAGCTTATATTCTGGATCGCTCGTACCCTTTTCCTACGGAAATACATACACGAGTTGTATCGACCATCGAACCATACGATGCATCTCGAATTCGCTCTCTCGCGACCATTCTATCTATCGAATCGGCATTCTAGTAGTTGCGCTTCAGGGTGAGTTGGGATAAAGGTGATTCCGGTCATTCGCATCGGGATTTGGTCTTTGCGTGGAAATTGGTGGCTTCCCGGATGTCGTTTGCCTAGGTAAAATGTAGAATGGGATACATTTGGGAATAAAAATTGGATCGTAGGAATAAAATAGCCGTGAGACAGAAATGAAACGTTAGGGAATCATTGGAATCATAGCCTTTACGGAATAGCAGTAGAGAGAAATATTAAGCTTCATTCTATAGAGTTTAACAAAAAAAGTATGCAAAATAAAAGCTTGAATATTATTTACTTATTAGCAGTAGTAGTAGTAGTAATAGGAATTTATTGGTTTGTATACAGAAATTTTACAAACAAAAAATAGGTGGTTACATTTACCTAATATATACATACATATTTTATTTACAACGCCAATGGGCCATCGACCGGGGTCCTTCAGCCCTTGATTTCTATTGTTGTGGTGCATATTGTTATTCTTGTTGGGTATGATGTGATCTGATTACATTATTGTCTATTGGGGTTGTCAGCGGCTAAATTTTCAAGGATTTGATGAATCGTGTGAGTTGGGTATTTTGGTTTGTGGGTAGTCTGGACTGGTCTTATACATAAATCGTTAATATTTTCTAACTGTTGGGAGGCGAAATGAGACGTGAGGTGATGGATCTTTATTTCTATTGGAGTGATTCCTGTGAGTTCGTATAAAAGTGTGTTTCTCGGGTTATGCAGCGGGTTGTTTGGGTGACGAATTCGCGTTAGTCGTCTTATTGCGCTTGTTTCCGTTGTTTTTATTTTTTTCACCGCATTTTCCTTGCAATTGAGAAATATTGGGTGGCCATACTCTATTATTGGTCTACATATTGCTTTATATATTTTTGTCAAGTGTTGAATATGGATATTACGATTTTTTTAAAATATGGTATATTTACTTATTATTTTTCACGTTTTATATTATTTTATATTATTTCCACCTTTATGAAGAGTATTCTCTCTTAAGACCAAAAAATGATCAACATAAAATGCGACTAAATAATTTGTGCAGAAACTATTTTTTCTGAATTTAATGGACCATTTCAACTCTGATTTTCAAAATAAGTCTTTATAAATAAAATATTTGTTATTAATATGTCAGATTGTGTTAAAATTCATTTTTTTTATAAATAATAATTTATTATGAAAATCATAGTTGGAATCTCCCAATGATTTCCGAAAAAATATAAATTTGTGATGAAATTATTAACACCATTGTTCATTGATGGGAATAAAATATTTTTTAACTTTGTAATAAAAAAACAATTAGTTTTCAACAAACTTTTACAATGTTAATAACAAACTCTGTATTGTCAGACACGTTTCATAAATCCAAGAAAATCTATGAACATATGAAAAAAAAAGTTGTTTATCAAAAACAACATTTGCTGTAATGTATTGCTGTTTGTATATTAAAGCATTTATGTATTTTTATCAAAGTTTTATAAACTTTCTAAAAGTAATTAGCAATTTCTTCTTAAGATATAGCTACAAAGTTTCAGATAGATCCTGTGAATTAAATGCTCAAGGTATCTCTCGGACATTCCAGCTTAAGCAGAGAAGTTGCGGATACCGAGCTGAAACTTTTCAGAGACTTATGCAAAAAGAGAACAATCTGTTACATCGGGTTTATACAAATGAACTGCAAAACTCTGGTGAGAAAATACACAAGTAATAGTCTTGTTGAATTCCACAGCTACAATTATTAAGTAGATTTTCGTGAATAAATTTCTATCATTGAGATTTATTAATTTTTTTGTAGATGTAACATTCTAAATTACACAAATAGAATCATTTACTGTGCTTAAATTAAAATTGCACTTATAATAATATAACAATAATTATTGAAAAAATAAAATACCTTTTTTAATTCACTGCACATTTTGCATTAGACTCGATAAGTGGGTAAAAATAAAAAATTTTGTAATGAAATAAACTTATAGTAAACTTGAAGAATATAAATACAATTCAATATACGATTAATCAGATGACATAATGTTATATATTTCATCATATGTAAAATTCTGAATATAAAACAATTTTTAATCTCTTTATTTGCTGCTCGGCTGTGATTTATGCCAATCTTTTGATTAGAGACCGAGCTGTTTTAGGAAATTTGCGCGTTAATTTTTTTTTGTAACACGTGCATGAACAGCGGTGCTTTTCATGGCAGTTTTACGGGCCGAAAGTGACTAGTTTCATAGCAGTATTGAAACGATAGGTTGGCGCATGCGCAGTTCGCGATTCCTTGACTTTCGACTCTGCTGTTTCACTTTCGACCCTAGGGTGGAAAGTTGGTAACCTCACTTTTCACTGTTCGTCCCGAAAAACTACCATTCAAAGCACCACTATTCATGAACTTGTTACAAAAAATATGGTGTGCAACACGGGCCGAAAGTTGGCGATTGCGACGAGTGAGAGGTTTGCTGCCCGAGCGAAGCGAGGGTTGCAATCACACGAGTCGCAAGCGCCAACTTTCGGCCCTTGTTGCACAATATACTATATCCATAGCGATATTTTTGCAGTCACTTTCTTCCTCGAGTAATATGAGCCTTTTGCAGTGTCAATTGCTACTTTTATTTCCAGTGGTAGCTGATTATAAATTTTGCTGAGGTAAAAATTCCTGTGAGGTATCACGATTTGGTTTTTTGTTATAGCCCTCGTACTCCTGCCGTGACTTACTCGCTAGTAGTCTTTTTTCCTCGCTAAATGCGTTTGATAGAATGTTTGTCTCAAGTTCATTATAAAGAATTATTTTTTTTTATGTTTAAAATGATACTCAATTCGAATGATGATCATTTATGGTGTGTACCAATTCATCTTCTCTGTAATCCGAAAATATGTCTTCAGTGCTTTGTGAAATTAACCGCAGGTCGTAAGTCGATAAGTGGAAGGTATAGAGGCTCTCGAGTTCGATCACGTCATAAAATAATTGGACAAAGTACCTCTGAAGTACACAGTGACAAAGGCTGTCTTTATTCTCGCTAGTTCATCAACGTCAAGACTCCTAAATTCCTCGTGCTATTCACTTACCAACGATAAATTAAAGTAACAAACTGTAAGCACGCCCGAAAATAAACAGCGCAATTGCGAAAGTTTTAATCGTATGACGTCCAACTAACGATTTCACCGCTAAGCCGCACATGGCGCTGCCGGCATCGCGCCTGCGTATTACCAATCCCAATTAATATTCAAATTTTCTATAATTTTACGTGGAAAATCGTGTCAAAACGATGAATAAAACATTCGTATATAAGTCATGTGACAATTAAAAAAAAAGAATGCTAAAATAACTATCATTAGCTGATAATTACAAAAAATAGAATTTGAATTTGAAATTAGAATCCGTATTCAAATTTCCAATTTTTTCTAATTTCCAAATTAAATTAAGTACCGCTTAAAAGCCCATCATTGCAATATCCAATAAAATTGAAGATTTGTTACTAATTGGATAACTTTTGCTCAAAAATAACTATTCTTGCTTTTTAGTGAATAGCTGCTTATGCGGATCAAACACCAAAGATTGTTACAACGTTATACGGAACTAAATACACCGGAGCCTTCCTACATTCTCTCGCTATGACCCATCCGAATATTACTAAAATTAGAATTTTTATAAAAAATTCGAATCAGTAATTAAATTTCCAAATTTACTTGTATATCAAATTGCAAATTGACTCACATATTAATTTAAATCAAGTTTCGCCTAAGAATCCATCATTGCAATATTCAATAAAATTGCAGATACGTTACTAATTGGATAACTTTTGCTTAAAATTAATTATCCTTGCTTTTTAGGGAGTAGCTGCTTATGCGGAACAAACACCAAAGATTGTTACTACGTTATACGGAACTAAATACACCGGAGCTTCCTACATGGCTTCTGTGATTTCGTCCGACGTTCAAACCCTACTCGGGCTCTTGCTATGACCCATCCTCGCTTGTACCGAAGTTTTCTAGTCGGGTGTAGCCAGGTGTCGAGACACGGACTGTAAGCGATATAGATTGTCAAAGTTCACGGAAGCTGGAGAGTGAGACGCTCGAGATTCAAAGAGAGAGAGAGAGGGGAAGAGAGATATTCAAAGAGAAAGAGAGGGAGATTGTGTGAGGATGCTCGCGAGGGATGGTGGAAACTGTTGGCCGCAGAAGCTTCACGGAGTTTCGTAGAGGGTAACTTTCGCTACGGTCCTGCTGCTTCTGCTGTTGCTATTCCCTTGCACGTTTCTGTTCTATACTTCTGTTGCGCTATCTCTCTCTAACACTCTCCAACGCTTTCTCCGTCCTTTCCCGGTATCTTCTGTTTCACCCTCATCGTCTCAACACGACTCACTCCCAGGCAACGTCTTTGTTTCATCCTGGAACTGGAACGGCGCGTGCGGAAAACCGTGATCACCGCGGCAACACGGAAGAGAGAGGTAGATGGCATCATTGTAGCAGCAGCACCTATAACAGAGTAGAACCAAGTGGTTAAGGCCGCACGGGGTCAGACTTTTTTTCATATTGCGCTGCTCAGGCAACTTAAACTAGGGGAACAAGTGAACTATAGGAAAACATTGCAAGTTCTTAAGCCATGTGAAAAACTCAAAAAGAAAAAAGTCGACGAATGCTGACGAAGCACGTAGTCTTCTCAACAAAATATTGACTAAAACTAACGTTTTTACGAAAAAAAAAAATGTTGTTAAAAATAGCAGGTTTATAATGTATAAAAGAAATTGAAAATTAGAAAAAGGCACGTCTTTGAAAATTAGGTTGTTTGATTATCATAACCATTTTATATTTCTACCGATTTTCCTTGTGCTCGTTATTTTGAACTTCATTGCAAAAGAAGAATTTCCATCTTCAGGATTTTTCGTTCTGAATTGTAATTAACTAATAATGATTAAATAAATTTTTAATGTAGGCTGTTGATAAACTTTGAAAATTCAAACGAACCGCTTTAATGCATTTTTTTATCGCGTTAAATTGACGGTTAAAGAGAAGAAAATCTTTGACAAAATGACTACGTGCTCCTGGAACATTTGCGATACTCTTGACGTCCGTATATCCCATAATTTCTCCCCCTTTACCCAGAGACATTTATGGCAAGCCGAGCGTTCGGTCGTCATCGCAATAAAGTATGTATACTGCAATATAGTAGACGACTGAAAGGCGTCGGGGATATCCTGGTAAGACGAGAAACGGTACTAGTGGATCGTGGGGTATAAAGAGGGTGCGCGGGAGAACGAGAGAGCGTCAAAGTAAACGCGGTTTAACGAGGCGTCGTGACGGACGAACGATTTATCAAAATTCATCTTCTCGAGAGGCTAACTCGATTCAACAAGGCTATGGTTCGTTGGTATGAGATATAGTAGACAGAGAAAGCGCGGGAGAGAGAAGGAGGGAGGGAAAGCAAAAGTGTAGAAAATAAGGGGAAAGGATAAAGGTCTCGTCTATCCGGAGAGTAGAACGGAAACGAAGACGATCGTACTCGTTGTATGGTTTCTCGACTGTACACCAAGCTAGATATCTTCCCTCTTCCTCCCTTCCCGCCCTGCGCCCATCTTTCCACCCGTCCAGCGCATAGTCTACGGAACGATAAAAATTCCCATAAAACGATAGTAAATTTTCCGAGGCGTACAGCCCTCCCGGCACGTTATGGCTTTATATGTTTAAGGAATATCTGTAAGGGTGTGCTGCGAATAGTTGCCGCTGTTGCTTTTGCTCGGTGTGCAGCACAAAGTGTGTGTGTAGACAGTGTAGTCGAATAGACATTGGGGAAGAAACGTCGGGTCATGAGGAAATGAGGATTGCGCACGCGAATGGGGGGATGAAAGTTATATTTTTTTGCCTTTCTTCGCTTCTCCTCGTCGAAAAGGGAAGCGGAGAACTACTATTGCAAGTAACCTTTTGAGGAGCATCAATCCGTGCGTGTGCAGCTGAAGTTGTCGCTGGAAGGCATCTCGCGTGCGCCAATGTAGCCTTTGCCTTTTATTCGTTTTATTAGATTCCTCAAGCTCGTCGATCCTTATCGCATATCTCACTTCCCCGGCTTGTCGACACTCATATAAGAAAGGCAGCCAAACGGACTCTTCTCTCAACG
Source organism: Ephialtes manifestator (assembly GCA_963970395.1). NCBI lineage: Eukaryota > Metazoa > Arthropoda > Insecta > Hymenoptera > Ichneumonidae > Ephialtes > Ephialtes manifestator. The sequence goes on along the minus strand of OZ019977.1, from coordinate 29,189,468 downwards.
CTTGGCCCATTTACCACGAATGGACATTTTGGGATCTAATAAAGAAACTTCGGAAGGACCTCGTGGAAGCAGCAGCAGCAACACACTTTCTTTCGTGATGACGCGTGAATCCGAGCTAGCTCCTCTTCGCACAGATTTTTTGGGGCTGGGGATAACCGAAAGGGGCTGAGCTTTAGGAAAGAAACAGCTTGGGCGTTGACGACAGGAGTGTCGCAGTGAGAAACAAAAGTGGCGAGGAACACAAGGGGTGCCAAAGAAGCAGAAGAGAGATAGACGTGGAGATAAGAGGGTTCGAATGAGAGAGAAGAACATATAACGCTGCTTTTACTCGTGAGGCAGCAGCCAAAGTGCTGGTGCGGCAGAGGTGAGGCACCATCTTGAAATCTGCGCGGTATCGGGTTTCTTCGACCTATCTTTCTGCCTCTTCCCCGTCCTTACACACCCTTCCAGGGTGGGAACGAGGCCAAGGAATGTATATACTATAAGCGATGGCTGTACAAAACTCCTGGGGACTTATCTCCTTGTGTAGCTTGGCGAAGACTCCTTGTTGAAACAATTTTAGAAAAATCGGGAGGAAAGTTGTTATGAGGAGGCAAGTTTTGTCAGAAAAGTGATCATCGAACCTCTGTGGCGTCATTGTCAATAGAGAGGATTGTGAAAAAGGATCTCTCCTTATTCACATCTCCTAAAGCTAAAGGGATGCGAAGGTACCGAGCGATCGAATGTCACTGGAATTCCTTCTAGGGATAACAACGATGTCAAGACATCTCTATACCATATGATGCTTGTACAGCCATGGACTTTTATCCCTTCGCAGGTTGTTGGAAACAATGTGAAAAGGACGCACTTTCTCAATGAAAAGATCATTAAATCTCGGTTGCGTCAAAACTGATAAAGAGGAGCAAGAAGGGGAAGAGAGAAAATGAAAGGAAGCGAGAAATCCAGCGACAGAAATTCCCCATATTTCGAAATCCTTCTGGGGTGAGAGGAAGGAGCTATAATATTGTGCGATAGTTGTACAGCACGCCTCTGGACCTTCCTCTCGGTGCACTTTAGTGAAGACGATGCTGGGTCGTATATCCCTTCCTGAAACAATCGAAGAGAAGTCGGGAATGAGAAGGACGCAAATGTCTCATGGAAGAGATCATTGAACCCAAGTCGCGTCGCAGTGAATGAAGAGGATCGAGAAGGATGACAAGTTGAAGGGAGGAGGAGAAACTGAGCAAGAGAATTTCTGTGGGCGGTAATAGCTCGGTAAGGGTTGTTGGAACGACCAGTGGAATCAGACAGCACGCGGGCCATTACTACTTGCGGTACGTCCGGTGTGCAGCTCGTGCCTACTTCACTCCGGTCCGAGTGGAGTTATCGCTCTGTGCGGCTAACCCGTGAGGCTGTTCAACCGAAAACTGGTCTTCACCACTATCGTGTAGTGTGCCAGACGCTTGCATCGTCGTGTAGTCTGACCTATTCGAAACGACGAAGCTTCTGACCACTTCCCGTACCTTCGGCCTCGACAATATACGATTCTCAATAAAGCATCGATGCTTCATCGAATTATAGGCGAAATTCAATGCAATCCTTCGGCTGACAGCTCCGTCGGCTCAGCAGAATTAAGTTCCGGCAATGAGCGAGGACGATGAGAGAAAGGAAAAGGGAGAAGGAGGTAAAAGTACAGGGATAGACGACGGGCGATACGCTTACACGGCGTGCGGGACCTCGTAAGGGAACTCGGGATTCCTGGCGAAAGGTCGCTTGCTGTGCGGGAGGAAAAAGAACCGGTGAAAGGGGAGGAAAGTCAGTATAGTATATCACAGCTCTCCCTGTGCACCAAGCCCGTTCTTCTCCCTGCCCGGTATAGCTGATGACTCCGGTGCTCTCTCCACGCTTCGCTGATTCCCTCTCCTCCGCTCTGGGTGCCAGACAAATTGCGAGAAGTTCAATGCGAGAACCGCGCCACGACGACTACACCCGTGACGACGTCGACATCCCCGCGTTGACGTACCCGCCGAGTTAACAAATGAAGAAATAAAACCAGCGCGCAGTTTCCTCCCTCCTCCTGTGTCTTTTTTCCTCCTCCTCTTCTTCTTCTTCTTCGTCTTCTTTTTTCTCCTTCTCCCTTTTCTCCGATCCCGTCCTGTTCTCGCACGCTATTGCCATTTCTCCCTTTCTTTTACTCTCGTTGTACTACTCCTCGTGTAGCGTACGCTACGAAAGTTTGAACGAGGAGAGAGGGAGAATGTGGAGCTTACGTCGCACAGGCAAAAGCTCCATCGAAGCAGCAGCAGGGACCGAAAAAAAACAGAAAAGTGAGAAGGCGATATAAACCTTCTATGCTACAGTACTGTACTCAAGCATAGGTTGAAGGAGCTCGTATATAAAAAAAAATAGTGAACCGTGTGGTAAAGAGCTTTGGAAACGAGCTATTTTTCAAAACTACCCTCGCTGTACACCCTGTACAGCCCTTAATATAAAATCCAAAGGGAGGAATAAATGTGCACACGAGCGAATCCGAGCAACTTTGATATCACAACTTTCAATGACTGTTCATTTAAGCTGGAGCTAGGGAACAGAAATTAAACTATATAACGCTGTATATTGTCGAGACCTCCGGCTCTGCCAACGACGTAAAATTAGAGACTTCCATACTTTCCTCAATTAAGCGAGAACGGGATTAACATTTCTACGAGTTCCCGTATAATTAAATATGTCGGATAATAAGTTTATCTCATCTACAATAACACTAATTGCTTAATGAGAAAAATTTTACAATAGAAAACATTTTAATTACTATAATTGGTAAATTTTTCGTACTTACTTGGACAATATGAAATATTTACTACTTTCCGCAACCATTATAAAAGTCTATTCTTCAGTTCGTTTTTTTTTTTTGTAAAAGATCAAAAAGAATATGGAAACATTTATTTTCATTTTGCATCCTTGTTTACGTCCTACTTCCCGCTAGGCGAAAGGACGACAGTTATGTGGTAATCAGCTGATCGATGTAGTTTTGTATGTCACAATTCTTTTCGAAAACGACACAAAATTACTGAACCATATTTGACAGACAGATTTTGGAAGTGTTTAAGCTAGTTCTGGGCTACATTTCGTATATGCGATAAACTGTTAACGTGGTAAGATAAAAAATGTCTTTTACAAAGTGCCTATTTGAATATATCGAAATATCGCAATATGGCCGCCATTATTGCGTATTCTCCAACTTACTTCACAGCCTTTATGATGAAGCTGTTAAATTACTTTCAAAACAAGAAAATAAATATAATGTTACATTGTTGTTGCATAAACACAAAGTAAGAGATAATAATCAATTGCATATTATAAACGGTAGATTAATTCGTCAAGTATGTGGAAATCTCCTGACAACCACATGGGAATGATTATTATTTCCCAATTTATTGTTAACCCAACTTTTCAATTATTTTCCAGTCTAAAGGTTTCAAATATTTTTTATTTTTGTTTTATTACTACGGCACAAATTGAACACGTGAGTAGCCCTTAAATATTTTCCATAATAATTACATGTATAATTCGTCGAATAATATTATGCGATCCTCAATGGCCGCCATCGCCGCTTCAACTACGCCACTTTTTCCTTATCGTTCCCATAAAAAAATGTCGCGACAATTCGCACTATGCGGTCGTATATACTACAACTGTTGCAAACCGGAGGTAGGAATATAGAGACGAATGTGCGATGGTAGAGCTGTTAGTAGCAGCTGCAACACTAGAGGATGAGAGTGTACATTTTGTGTATCCGTCAGACGGAGTGACGCGTGCCCCGTCGAGACAATAAGTAATGCGAGCCAGTCGTGAATATCCCGAGAATGATACATGCACGTACGCACTCATCGCACCTCTCACCAATATACATATACACGTATGGAAAACGAGCGAGCAGCCCCACAAACGTAAGTGTTACGAGCTCGAGTGAGAGCGACACGTTTTTTATCCAGGTAGGCAGGCTTAATGAAGAGAAATGTCGTTGACGCGTACGTGACATTCGCGTTAACGGGTTGGACTGCACGATGGAAGAAAGAAAATTACCTGCTGCTGTGCCCACGCAGCATTCGCACATCGGTATACATATATATATATATATATATACGCTAGTAAATATAACGCACGTACGTGAGCTAGGCAAGAGTCACGATCGTTGACACGAGCTCCTGCAAATCCGGATTAACGCTGAGTTTCTCTCTTTTCTCTATCTCTGTCCGTCGATCGCCTTCTCCGATAGCCGTCATTCTCAGTTACGTTTCTGTATATAACCAAGAAAAGCCTGTTTGGATAAATCTCAACTCTATCTCACGTTTTTTTTTTTTTTTCCTGTCGCTCTCACTGCACGGAATCGCATATACGAATACTGTCCTGTATAACAAAGCGTCGTATATATTGTCGAAATAAGTTTCTTTCCAAAGACCAACCTCGTTGTGCTTCTATAAGCGAAGTTGTATGCGGAATTCGTGAGATGTGCATCTTACTCTCGATCGGTATATAAGAAGTGCAAGAGGAAAGCCGCTGGCGGAGACACGTGCGCGTTAGACAAGGACGAAGTAGCAGAGTTCGCCGCTAGGTCGGGCTACGTTGGCCCGTCTGCTTCTCTCGAACACGCGAATAGAAGCAGAAGTAGCTGGAGTAGGAGAAGCAGCAACAGCAGCAGCCGAAGTTTCGCAGATATTGAATATCTCGGACCATCAATCACCCGAGCGCACCAATATCCGAAAGTATTGCCTCAATATACCTGTTTGTATGGGATCCTATAATGCATACCGGTTTATAGGTAACACCCGCGTCACTCAGTTATTTTCGCCTCGTCTCACTTCTCATACATGCTTCGATCTCTTTCTTTCTCTGTCTCTTTCTTCAAGCACTTTCTTACGGGATATATCGTCAGATCACGGAACGAACTTCAGTATCTTCGCTCGATCAACCCTATACATTGCAGGGTTGCCAACTTTGCTAAAGAATCTGCATGGGTTAGTGAGTAACAATGGTTGATCTTTTTTTTTTCAACATTCAACTGGAGAATAATAAAAAGAAATATTTGATGTATTGTAAGGATGGAAAATGGTGAAATATTTTCCATAATAATTAACATCGGTATTTTAAATAACATCGGTATTTTCGATAAAATTAATAGTAGGTACATTAGTGTTTCGTGGAACAAAACATGGCGTTTAACAAAAAAAATTTTTTTTACATTTCGGCAAGGAATGTACTTTTTCACTAAAATGGCCACAATTGTTAAAAAAGATGGCGTGGCGATTCCGCTTTTGCTTGTTTTCTTTTTATTGAGACAAACTTTGGAACCCACAATTAGATCGGAATTTTCTAATCGCTTTGCCGAAAAATCGAACATTTTCATGAAAAAACCAAAAGTGTTATGTTCCCATTTTTTTTGGTATTGAAAAAACAATGATGGTGTATATTATATTACATCACTGTTCCCCGAACATTTAACTCAATTATATCTCGAGTCATAGTTATCAAAGTCGACTTATCATCATGAGTTCGTAAAGTCCCTCCAGTACATTAGATTAACTTGTTAAGCAGACAAATCTTAGGGAAAAAAATCTTTGAAGGCCACTAAATCTATTGGAAAACCACCAAGTTGGCAACACTGCTGCAGTGGGCTTAACTACGCGCGAAGGTCTCGCTGCAAAGATCCAGGTTGAAGTTTTTTTCCCTTCGCTCTCTCTTTTTTTTCCTGCTCTCACTCTCCGAGAGAAAAGTTTCGTCCCTTCAGTAGTTCCGGAAGCTCGAACAATGTCACGCGACGTTCATTTCATTCTGGGGAAAAAAGAAAGCGGAAAAAGCAGCGGAACGCGGCATTGGGGTCCTTCGGACGAAGAAGAATCGCTGACCGACTGGCCCGAAACACTTCTTTTTTTTTCGTGAGAGAAGAGATTCCCTCGTCTTATTCGTTGTCGTCGAATTGTTTTCTTTTTTCAGGAGTTTCTCGTCGCACGGCTATCCCCTGTGGAACCATTAAGGGTATAGGGCAGCAATGCCAGAGCTCTCGCCGCTGGAAAAGCTCGAACGAAGTTTCAGAGACTCCACGCAGATGGGATAGCCCAGGAAGGGAAAGAACAAGAGCGGCAAAGGAGGACAGCAGAGTTCCAGTTCGAAGGGACAAGAGGACTTCAGGAGACTGTGGCATATATACACGTAAAACGAGAGAACTTGAAGGGATATCCGACGAATCCCCTTATGATGATTGCGGTATCTGCCTTTTTACCCCTTTTTAAGCCTCGCACAACAGCCTCAAGAGTTGTATTATTGTACTCACTCACACCCTCCGCGTTCTTCCCTCTCCTTATCCTTCATGAGTCAAGGTCTCTCCGGATGACCGAATTCTCGTCACGTCGTACAACAAGAGAACTGCCATAATCCTTGTAACCACAGATACAAAGCTCTGACTTTACAACAAGATTTCCCAGAAGATCAGCGCCGATAAGGGTCAAATATATTGTTCCATCTAAATAATGAACATGATTATTTCTTATGATTATTGTCTTGTAAAGTGATTCTCGACCAACTTTTCAGGAATTTTTAACGTGGAGAAGACAATCACTCCCGTGCGTACGATTCTGCGATTGTCACCCTTTTTTCTCTATCCGTGAATTCTTGACTTGAGGACTACAAGACTGACATCAGCGTTGAGGACAATGAAGACAAACCATTCCACTTTCCAGCTAAGGAAGTACATAATAACGCTCAAGTATTAGAATATTTCCTTAGCAATGACTGTGATTATATAAATAGTGGAAAGAGTTTTAAAAACATACCACTATGTTTCCCTGAATGAGCTGCTATAGAAAGCAGCTTCAAATGGTCAACTAGAAATTGTTAAAGTGCTGTAGGAAAGTTCTCTAGCACATTCAATTCTCTGATTTCACAGTAAGACTTCTAACAAGATCTGCTTCGGATAAGGGTTGAATATTGTTTCAATCTAAACAACGAACATGATAATTTATAATAATTGTCTTGTAAAGTGATTCTCGACCGGGTTTCCAGGTCTTTTTAGATTGGAGAATGCAATCACTCCCGCGAGAACGTTTCTCCCGTTGTCAGCCCTTATCCTGTATACACACCGTGAATCCTACGTGCGTTACGCGCCGAGATTCGCGTTGCGTGGTTCAGCGAGCCGCCCTTGTCCGAACTTGGAACGAGTTTCCTCGTGGAATGGCCAGAGGGGATGCTTTGAAGGCGCGGGTGAGAGAACGAGCCTGGCTCGTTTAATACGATATTAAGCCAAAGTGGGTATAGAGATAAGACAGGTGGATAAACCCCGGGGATAGGATATGGCGTACGAGTGCGCGGAATTAACGTGGCTCGTGAAGGGAGAATGTTGCGTACCGGAAATCACCCCCATTCCCAGAGACTACCACACTCTCAATGTCTCAGCCTGGCACTGCCTTCGCTCTCACTCTGATAACAATATTATCGATTCTTTCAATGAAGAAATTAATTAATTCTCCTAAACTTGTTAATTTAACCTTCTGTCTTCACCGTTAGATTCACAGCGTGGACTGTACAACCCTAAACTGCAAATATTTCCAAGGGGGTGAATCACCCTGAATCTTAAGAGTCAGTGATACTCCCCTCCCCCCTGCAGAAATTTTGAAAGCTATTTTCTTCTAAACTTCTCGACAGATAGGGCTCAAATTTTGAGAGAATATGCGAGAATATGGCAGAATTGGGCTAAGCTTTTGGCTTCCCGAAACGCAAAGCCGTTTAGTCAGGAGTACCGAAAAACCGGAAAGTCAGGTGAGGTGCGAGACAGAAGAAATTTTCACCGGTGTATCACTGCCACTTAAAGAGAGTTTGATTCTAGATTCACTTGGCTACTCGCCTGATTGAAAAATGGAAAGCATCTATTGCATCGATTATCGCAAAGCATATTCCACCTTTGACTGGTTTATTCAGCGGTTGTTCGTACGGTTATTTTTCTAATAACGACCATCGTAATGGTACCTTTACTGGTTGTTTAAGCGGTCGCTTGTTCGGTTGCTTCCAACAACAAAAAACTGCACTGTAAAGCGTGGTTGCTTTCCTGGTCGTTTGAGTGGTTGCATTTTTGCACAAAACGACTGGTTGCTTTACCGGTTTTGCAACGGTCGTCATTGCGGTTGCCGCGTTTGCTAGAGCAAATAGATAACGTATAAAAAAATTACAGTGACATTTGAAGAAGTTCCTTGATAAGCCGAAAAGTGTTTTTGGTATTCAAGACGAATCTGGAAACAACGAAAGTGATGAACAGAAATAGATAAGGATGTATGTAAATGGTGACATACCATTGAAATCACCACTTTCCTCAGGAAGGTGGTGATTTCGATATTAATTCTTTCAATGAAGAAATTAATCAATTTTTCTAAACTTATTAATTTGTCACGTGCGACTAAAAATTCCTAAATCAAGATTCACTAACACTTATTTAGCCCAGATAACTAAGACTCACTCGAACAACACTTTTTCTCCGGATTCTTTTATTTACCACAATATGCTACGTGTTACCTCTCTCACTGCACAAACGATACTAAATCGACTTCTATCCAAAAAGTCCGCACCGGCATTTATAAACAGGGACATTGATTCCGCATGTGGAAGCAATAATAGACACCAAAACTAGAGCAAGATCTCCTTCCGAGAAGCTTTTAAAACTCTTTCACGCATCGACCTCCCGGATCCTCAGCATCCGCGTAAACGCAGGTTGTCACCGCCACTGAAGAGGCATCATAAACTGTATAAATTATTACCATCAGCCGCGCTAGATAAAAGAACTGCGCCCTCCTGCTTACTAAGGAGCGTTAGACTTGGAACCTACTAGAATATCTATCTTTTTATGCGTAGTATTATAGCCCCGAATCCCAGCGACCAATGTAACCCGTTCTACTCATCCGATGACCAAAATTGTAAACTCAGCCTCCCACCACGTTCTCTTTCCTGTATAAAAACCCTTGCCCACAAGGCAAGTCGAGCTTAGTTTAGTTTAGTTTTCGTTTAGTCTTACGTCGGGTGTAGACACGATGCTCCAGGCCTTCGTCAGAAGGGAGCGAGTAGCTACTACCGTAGTAGTCATTCGGTCGCACAGTCTCTTGCTAAGTCTCCGTTTAATTCTACAGATCGCGACGCGCGGCTTCTCCGTTAGCTGAGTGCGAGTAGAATTATCCTATTTGTTTCTCAAAGTAAAAATCATTATAAAAGTGTTTAGAATCAATCCGTAGATTGTATATTCCGCTAAAAACGCGACGATTATTTAAATTGCGAATTCCGCTAAAACGCGACGTTTATTGAAATTGTGTATTCCGCTAAAACACGACGTTATTGAAACTGTGTATTTCCGCGACAAAGCGACGTCTTTATTATTTTCCCGAACCTCCGAATCGTACGAGAGCATCAACGTCTCTCCCATTGTCAAGGTATTTATTATTAAGAAACTTGTGTACTTGTATTGAATGCTAATAAACTCTGTTGAAACTAAACAATTTCTAGTACTCTGGTTAAGAGAACAGGACTTCTCGAGGTCCTCAGCGTTACCCACGACACTCTACTATTTTTAATCGTAGAACTAGTGATACACTAACCGCTCGGTGTAATCTCGCATTTTCTCAACGTCTCCGGACGTCACAAATTTAACCATCGATTTTCGACGTTAGATTCACCCCATGGACTTTACAGCCTTAAACTGCAGATATTTCCAAGGGGGTGAGTCACCGTGAATCTTAAAGAGAGTTTGACTCTAGATTCACTTGCCTACTCGTCTGATTGAAAATCGGAAAACATCTAATGCATCGCTATCGCAAGACATATTCCAGCAGTGAAGAAAGACTCAAAATCGACGTATAACCAAATAGACAACGTATAAAAAATTACTGCGTCATTTGATAAAGTGCCTTGATAAGCCGAAAAGTGTTTTCGGTGTTCAAGACGAATCTGAAAACAAAGAAAGTGGTGAACAGAAATAAATAAGGATGTATGTAAATGGTGACATACCATTGAAATCAGCACCTTCCTCCGGAAGGTGGTGATTTCGATATTAATTTTTTCAATGAAGAAATTAATTAATTTTTCTAAACTTGTTAATTTAACCATCGATTTTCGACGTTAGATTCACCCCGTGGACTTTACAGCCTTAAACTGCGAATATTTCCACAGGGGTTGAGTCACCGTGAGTCTTAAAGGAAGTTCGACTCTCGATTCCCTTGGCTACTCGTCTGGATGAAGTCGTTAACTCAAGTATACTGCACTATGTACCCACTCGATTCCGCGAAGCGAGAGAAAATTGAAGAAAACCGTCCTCCCTGCGTCGTCGAGCTTCTACAAGAAACCCAGCAGCAGGTGAGAATGAGAATTTCACTCGTGAATGTATATACACTCACAGAGCAGTATAACTGCAGCCGACTGCCTATCGTCGCACAGCGCGAAACGACTCGACAGCCTCACACTTTCTCTCTCTCTCTCTCTCTCTTTCTTCCCTCGCCTTCTTGCCGATTGAAACTTGTCTCGGATTATATAAGGTTTCACGCTTCGTCTATTGAATTCCTGCTAGAAAGGGAGTACTATAAATTTATTTTTCGATCTATCTACCTGTGCTATTTTATGCTACAATTATTCGGTATTATTACTGCACGAATAATTTTAAATATGTTTCTTATACATCCTGACCAAAATTTTGGGTAGGAGATATTTCAGGACATTTCAGACCACCCCAATTTTCGAAGACGTACAATAACTACGGAAATAATTGCGGTTAACTGCATTTGAAATATTAATACAAATCGGTTTTCATTGCTCTGATTATATTTTTATTTTCTTTTTCACCTACGAGCCCTACAGAAGTCACTACATAAATGAAACAATAAGAGGCAGTGATCCAGACAGAGCACTGATCACACTGGTGAACAATCATGACCACAAAGTTCTAAAGAGACTATACAATTTTGTTATCCGAAGCTTAATGTTAAGAGCTTTTGCTTTGAATCTGTAATTAGAAATAACCCAAAAAAAAAAAAAAAAAAAACAATGTAACATCGCCGAACAGCGCTCACCCCCCTTGCTATAGGAGTAACTCTGTACCCCTGATAAGCAATAAACCATACATACATACATACATACATACATTTTCTTTTTCAGCATCAAGCGTAACGATTTTTGAAGTATACATTTTTTATTTTATTCGGAGCTGTTTTATCTCTTAAAATGAGGATTATTTTTTTTTCTACAGAAAAAGTAGAAAAAAACGCAAAAAACACATTTGTGAATTTTAAATTTTGCAACGTCAGTCTAAGAAGAAAGAAAATTAAATTATACGAATTCGCGGATAAAAGTGATACGCTATTTTTTTTATCTGATACTACACGTCCGGTAAGATTATCACGAATATAATTATCACGAACGATAAGCGCCTACTTGACTACAACATGTTGGCTTCACTGCATTGTGGTTTATGTGGTGGATAGTCGAGAATGAAACATTAAATAAGCAAAAGACGTGTCTTGTAAAGCTCTCCAAGAGCATAATACGAGCTAGTTTGGATAATTGACAGTGAGTATAGTACAGTGATTAATAGCTTTGATTAATTTTGTAATATTCAGTATAAAGCTTTTTTTTTTTTTGTTTTTTGATAAAAATTCTTATACCGCGCCATCATTTTGATGAAGTAAAATCTTGAAAATGAAGGTGTGTGTCATTAAGGATGTCGAGTCAGTTAAAAAACGATGATCACCAAAGAATGTTTTTTTTTAACTAACACATAAATACAATTAAATTCTGTCAAGCAAGGAAACGTATAAAAAAAATTTTAATTTTATTTATGACATAATTCGAGTGTTATAGCTTGCCAAAGTTTTATTTTTGAGATGCAGAAATCTTAAATCCGATAAACTGGAAAATGTCACTTTTTATAATCTCATAATTACACTAAAAAGGTTTTAAACGGGTATTTTTGGTGGTGAAATATACGGCTTGAGAACGACAGTAAAGACCAAAGTTTGATATCATAAACAGAAAACAAATCTTGAGCTTGATTTTCCCACCAGAACTCGGATCTGTTATTTAGCTGAGTCGGAACTTTAAATTTATTTTCAAATTAATCTTAAATCGCATCCTCAAGTCGCGATATAAAGGTAATAATTTTTATGCTATTTTTTTTCATCAAGCTTTCTATCATTTGTATCGAAATGCATCGAAATTCACGAGTGTCGAGTAACATCGGCTTCATAATGATTTCAGGGTCAATTTAACGGAAAGCCGATTACTGGTCAGTGAACAGAATAATACTCAGCGTCTGTCTTCGAGTATTCGATTGCCAATAGGTGTATCCACTCGTATTGAGATAAGATAAGTGAGGACAGGAAAAGATTTCACTTTATCAACGGGCCTTGCAAAGAGCATCAACTTTATCGCTCGAACGTGCAAATATTGTCAACATACAATTCTTAAGCACTCGTTGACAGACGAAACGCGAATAGCTGGAAGAAAAATGATTGATGAAGATAATACAGATCATAGTGAATACTATGATGTCATACGTTCAAACAATGTTGATCAGCTTGAAGCTCTAATACACTCAGCCAATTCGGGATCGACAATCTTGTACGATTCTCTTTCGAAAGATTACGAATCGTTAAAATTAAAAAATGTTTACATACACGAGACAATGCAAATATTTGTCGAAGAGAGATTGGCGCGAGAACTTTTTTTACGTGAGATCATGAATGCGAATGATACATCAAAGCTTAAGACAAACGCAGATACATCTCGGCCGGAGTTTCATATCTACCAAAGACTGAACCTAATAATCAATGCAGCAAATGAATTGAACAAAATTGTATCTTCGCCCTATATTGAAAATCCAAAAGCATCTATTGCACTGCTTATCGCAAGGCATATTCGAGCAGTGAAGGAAGACTTAAAATCAACGTACGATCAACTTCCCTGGGAAGAAATGGAATTTTATTTATCACGCTATTCCTTTCTCCCTAATTTCGAGAAAGAAAAATTACTGCACCATTTGACCAAGTTCCTTGATAAGTTGAAAAGTGTTTTTGGTATTCAAGACGAATTTGGAAACAACGAAAGTGATGTACAAGAAAAAATAAATGGGTATGTCAAAAAAAAGGCACCATTTCATCGTGGTAAGGTTGATGGGTTCGAGGCTTTTTATACAGACTATGAATTGTTGAAGGATGAATATTCTTTGACGAAAATGCTGCGTTACACTAAATTGGCCATTGAAGTTGATCCTGAAGAGCAGTCAGGCAGATTGATAGTTCAAAGAGCTTTGCAAGTCGTTGGTGAATATGTGAAAAATAGTCTGGCATCGCCACATTTGTCTCAGCGGACTCAGGAAATCTTTATTCGCAACATGATGAGTGTTACGATCGAGATCGTGCCATTACTCCGTAACATAATGGCCCACACTGACACACTGCACGCAATATTCTTGAGAAATAGCATTGAAAGTGAACAAGGTTTTTTCACAAAAGTTCAAGGAGATCTGAAGGGAGTTATGGGCGTCATTGTTTCCGTGCTTCGCTCGATTAAAACCAAGCGTTTCATAGTATGGTGCGAAAACATCATTTGCGAAAATGACGTTGATGTATTTGACGAATTGTGCGCGGGATTTCTTGAGTATTTACAAGACAGTGAATTACCAGAGTATAATGAACCATTGATTGATGCACTGGACAAAGTGGATAATTTGTTTGCAGATATGAGAAAAATAATCGCAGGATATGTAGACGAATCTACGGTCAACAAGATAGAAGCTGCAATTGCTAAATTTGAAAGCATCATTGTCCTCGATAAAAAACTCATTTCAGATGGCATTATGAAATTTGATTCATTTTGCCAATCCATTAAAGAAGAGATTCACGGACAACTGGACAAAAGCCGATTGAACAAACGGAGTAACAATAACCTCGACAATATAACGGCCCTGAAGAGGAGAAAAAAGTTCTTTAAGAAATTTCCTTTCTTAGCTTTTGATGGCCAAGTGGACAATAGAGGAAGCGAGAGATTGCGTAATTACAGTCTTATAGTTCTTTGGACCCACGAAATTGAAAACAACCTTAGCCATCAAAAAATTTTGGAATATCCAAGTGATATCAGGAGGATACTTCGTCCTGTAATTCAAATGTCTAAATCAATTGAGGAATACAAAGAAAAATTTGATATATTCGAAACTGCACCCGCCGGTCAGAATGACAATACAGAAAAAGAATTAGACGATGATTTTAAGGCATTTAAAGATGTTCTGGGAAACGCGAAAGAATTCTTGAATTTTCAAACTGCACTGGAGAGGAAACGAGGAATCCATAATATAAAATTGAAAATTGGCGGATGTTATAAAGACAATAAACAACTGCTGACGCCGCAGGAGATCGCTATACTCGACGAAGAACTTATCGCTAGAAGATCTAAAGGAAAAGAGTTTTTGACCGCGGATTGCTATGAAGAATTTTTGATGGGAAAAAGAGAAATTGGAAAATTTGCTGGTGCACTTTGTTTGAAGAGCAATAAAGAACGGTTTATAGAAATTTTCAACGAATTTAAACCACAGCACGGCGCTTATGCTCCTAAATCCGTATTGGACGAAACCATCCAACAGATGAAGAGTAAATTAACACCGGATCAATACGAAAATTTGATTAAAAAAATGACATCAATAGAAAAAGAACACGAGGCTAAACTGAAGCTGAGCAGCTTCTTTGATTTTGACATTGAATTAGAAAAAGAGGAGTACGATCAATTAGTGGCCTCCTTAAATGTAAAGTCTACAACAAAATTTCAAGATCTCTATAAAGTAATAAAGAATATATCCGCAGTCGTAGAGTCATTCGATAACGCTTATGGCGTTTTGATAGATGTTCTCAAAAACAAAGAATCATCCGTAGTAAAGATTTGTAACTCTTACGGTAATTTTCTAAAGTCACTGCAATTGGACCCCAGAACAACCGAATTATTAAAGAGAACAATACTCGATAAGAAAATATTCACGATTCTTGAAAAACGTTTTACCAGCCAGCTAAATTTGTTAAAGAAAGTTTTGGGAAACATTGAAACGCGTGAATCAAAATATGCATTGATATCGCGCTATAGAAGCGATACAAAATTGCGAGCAGTGGTAGAAATGCTTCTTTTCGATTTGTGTAATTTGTCTATGATAGTAGACCCACTTTGGATCAAATTCATATCTACAACCAATACGATTTCAATGAAATTTTTGGAGAAAGGATTTGTCTACTTAAACGGAAGTTTGTCCTTTTTGACGGGAAATTCGCCGTTACGCAACTATTTAGCCCACGGGGATGCACTAATTGACGCACTACCCTTCGATTCATCGATAGCGGTTATTTCATGCGCCATATTATTTTGCGAAGAAGGTGAATCGTTACTAGCCCTGAGAATTCTAGTCATCAATGGCGACAAAATGGCTAAAAACCTAATTAGCAGCATTCCAGACCAAGAACTTCCAGAAAACCTGTTATCAGACCTAAATTTCAACGTTGAATCTTTGAGAACCTTTCAAAGCTCAAATTCTTGGAAATATTTTCAAAGTACAAAGCTTAAAAACCCCATTGTGGAAATTGATGTCTACCGTTGCTATGAGCTAAGCCTGAATCAATGTGTTTCTCAAGTGTCTTTATTTATGGCTGCGAGTCAAGGAGATAAAGAGAAACTCGAGAGTCTCTTTGAATCTGGCGAAGAAATTTATTCCAGAGAGAGTAGGATGCGGAATTTGTTGCATGTCGCGGCAAATGAGGGTCACAATGACATTGCTAAAGTTTTATTGGACAATGGAATCGACGTTGACGCGATTGACAAGGATAAAAACACGTCTATGCATTTAGCAACTCGCAAAGGGCATTGTCTTGTAGTGGAAACACTTTTGAGGTACAAAGCGAAGGTTGATGCATTAAATGCGTCTGAATGCACGTCAGCGCATGGCGCGGTACCATTAGATCTTGTGAACAATACCGATACTTTATTGAACTGCGTTGAAGATTTTAATGACAAATTTACAACACCTCTACACAAAGCTACGAGTTTTAGTCGCTCATCAGACATCAAACTGCTTGATGAGGATAAGGCTAACATCAACGTTGATGACAATAAGGCTGACATCAACGTTGAGGACAATAAGGCTGACTTCAACGTTGAGGACAATAAGGCTTACATCAACGTTGAGGACAAGGCTGACATCAACGTTGAGGACAAGGCTGACATCAACGTTGAGGACAGGGCTGACATCAACATTGAGGACAAGGCTGACATCAGCATTGAGTACAAGGCTGACATCAGAGTTGATTACAAGGCTGACATCAACGTTGAGGACAAGGCTGACGTCAACGTTGAGGACAGGGCTGACATCAACGTTGAGGACAGGGCTGACATCAACGTTGAGGACAGGGCTGACATCAACGTTGAGGACAGGGCTGACATCAACGTTGAGGACAACGCTGACATCAACATTGAGGACAAGGCTGACATCAACGTTGAGGACAGGGCTGACATCAACGTTGAGGACAAAGCTGACATCAACGTTGAGGACAATGCAGGCAACAAACTAATACACATGACAACTAAGGAAGTACATAATAACGCTGAAGTATCTGAATATTTGCGTAGCATAGATTCTGACCTTGTGAATAGTGAGAAGAAGTTCCAAAGCATACAACTATTTTCCTCCGCAATGGATGCCAATGACAATAACGCTGAAGCTGGGCGAACCAGAGAACTGAGTAAAATCGATGAGCTGCTGTGGGAAGCAGTATCGGATGGAAAACTAGAAATTGTTAAAATGTTGCTTGAGAATGGAGCAAACGTGAACTTGGCAGTTGACGGAGGATCTTTATTATTGCTAGCGTCTTGCTTCGGTCATAATAATATTGTCAAATTTTTAATAACCCATGATGAATTAACCGAGAATATGAAAAATAACGTTCTACATGGCGCTATTCTTTTCGGTAACTACGACACTGTTGAGATTCTTGTGGAGACTGGAAAAATTGACGTTAACACTCCGAATGAAACTGGCGCAACTCCTTTACAATTAGCAGTTACTTTTAATCACTTAAGTATAGTGAAATATCTTATGGAACAGGGAACAGTTACATTCGATGGAAATACCAGCGTATATAGAATTTTTCAAACTGCAGTTTCACTCTCTTATTTGGATTTAGTAAAATATCTCATAGAAAAAATGTCTGATAACATCGACGAAATATTCAATTATGTAGATGATGTATATGGCGACAATTTACTTCACATGGCTGCCGGTCTCGGTTTCACAGATATTGTAAATACCTTGTTAGAGACGAAAAAGGACGAAACCTTTGTTAACGGTTACGATAAGCATCAACAGACACCTTTGTGTTGCGCTGCCTCCATTGGCCACACAAGTATAGTTAAAACTTTATTAAAAAACGGCGCGGATGTTAATGCCAAGCACAATCATATTACATCACCACTAGAGCTTTCAGCTATGTTCGGCTTCGAGAAAATAACCAAGATTTTATTGGGGAACGGTGCCAATGTTAATGTCAAACGTTCTACAGGAAAAACACCCCTCATCCATGCAGCGGCTTTTGACGAAGTGAACATACTCCAGATTCTGTTGGAAAATGACGCTGATGTTAATGCTACAGATTACACAAGCCGTACAGCATTGCATTATACGTCTATTAGAGGTAACAAGACATCGATAGCGATTTTATTGGCCTTCGGTGCTGATCCCAATCGTGTAGACAATTTAGGTCAAACGCCTTTTTCCTATGCAGTTTCCCAAGGTATACATGAGATTGTTCAGCTTTTGTTAAGTAATGGTGCAAAAACTAATTTAGCAGATGAAGATGAGTCTATGGAGTTGCAATTTGCAACAATATGAACAAAAAAACAATACTACAAAATAATTACACAAAGCTACTGCCATTCTATAAAATACAAATCGAATTTAATAATGGAATAAATAAAACAGTAACAATGATATAATCAAATCATTGATTTATAAATGTACGTGATACTCGAACTGTGATATTTAATGTAATAAATAAATACATAATAAAAACAGGCATTATATATTTCTCAATATTATTCTTAAGTGACTGTTAGGACTTTATATTCGCAAGTGACTAAGCAAGCTTTGACTAAATGGCTTGGGCAATGTATTCGTATTATTTGGTCATGTTGAATAATTTTATAGTTATGGAATAAAAATGTTGTCAAATGAATTAAATAATTTGATCGTTTCTGTAGATTATTTGAAACAGCGATTTTTTTTTAAACCCAACCAAATGTGCGGATCAACCAGTTTTGTTGTCTCCGACAATGCTGACAGCATATAGCTAGAAGAGGGTACCTAAAATTCTCGGTTTTTCTTTTTAATTAATATCTTCTGTGCGTATTCCGCTAGCACGATGTAAAAATTTTCCAGATCATAGTTTAATATTAATACAAGTTGTAAAATAAAAAATCGTGAAAACCGTGTGAAAAAAACGGGCATTTTTGTACAATAATTTTTTTTAATGGGATTTCGTCGCGATTTTGGAGGGAGCCATCGCTCCTATGCCCCCCCCTCCCCATGGCCAGTGTTGAGAACAGCTGCCGGCAACCGTTCGTAACCATTCAATATTAAAGCAACATATCGTCATGAAGAAAAATATCATATACGGTTTTTCAACAACACTGTAATCCGATCAGCCAATCTATCGGACCATGAAGATCCTTTTAGTTACTGAGCTTCTGTGACAAACGAAAATTCTTGTGCTTGAGCTCTGTATCATCACTTTGGACGAACGTGAGACTTCGAAATTCTGAACAAATCGCATGTTTCCGAAAGTTGGTTGAAATTCCAGAGACTGTGATATTCTTGTTCTGCCTTTTGGATGAATGTGATAAGATTTCTTGATTTTTTTAGTGACTTGCGAAAGATTGCGCTTCTGCTTTCGAAGATGATGTCGAATTGATCTTCTAATATAATAGTCACCTTGGCACACTGAGTGCCATTTTCGGCTGACAACAGACACGTTCAATTGGATTTGAGCATCTAACATTCGAATGATGTGTTGAGATATATCTCTGTCGATAGTTTGGAAATAAAGTCAACTTTTTTACTCGCAGCTGAATTGAGACCAATAGCCGACATCAATTTACGGAAGTATTCCATGTTGACGATATTTAGTTGAGAGCTACCAACAACTGATTCTTTGAGTAACTCGTTGTGGTTTATATAGAAAAGTTCATGGTTCCGGATGAGCGCACCAACGAATAAGCGCTTGGAAGCGATGAGCATGAATTGCTTGAAAATGACACTTGTATCGGCGCCTGTCAACATGTCACTATGTTGACATCATCTTCGCTTTGCAACAGGAGAATATTTGCTGCATCGGTCAGCATCTACAGCATTAACCCCACGCTGCTGCTGGTTTCCGGTGTGCGGCTGATCATATGTAGGCTCATACTACTAATACCAGTTATCCCCCAAGCAATCGGCGAGGTCTCAGCCGCCGTTCCTCTACAACAGGCTATAGTAGTAATTGGCTACTCGATGCGATGCGGATCTCCCGTTCCTAATCGAGGGAACGGTCCTCCCTCCGATTGTCGGACGCGCAGTCACGACTATTGCCGTAACCGCTGATTCCACCGATCGAATTATTCTCTCCGTACGATCGATCCCGTCGTCGCCCCAACCTCGTGGTATCCATTCTACTGTGCGGCTGTGCAACTGCATCTGTAGCTGGAGGTCACCACGACTGCAACGAAACCTTGTTAACACGACCGCGTCGTTCGCCCCGTTTAACTCGGCGTAACGCTCTATCGCAACGATACACACACGGAGGACGATCGGCAACGAAGAACGAGCACCCCTAAACGATGCGTTATGCACGGCCCGCTGCAACGACATATGCGGTTTGCGTTAAAACAACCTGTTACCCTTCATCGATTGAGCCGGGAAGCACCTAAATATTAAATGATAAATCATTATTATTGCATTATCGTGGTGATGTAGACAAGGGGAAGAATAAAATGGGAGGATATAATGAACCTTGGGTTACTTGATGAAACAAACTTACGGGAAATCGATCCTTAATCAACCATTAGAGGTTGATCATTTTTTTGGCGCGTTTTGCTTCCTCATAGAGGAACCTACACTTTTTTTCTTCAAGATATCAAATTTTTGCCTTCACTATCGTTCTCAAGTCGCATATTGTACCTCAGAAAGTATCAGTTACATCTCTTTAAGATGATTTTTGAAAAAGTCACTTTTGGTCGGTTCTGATGGTATATTAAAAAATTATGTTTAGAAAAAAATATAGCTGCAAAGTAGATCTTTGCAAATTGCTTCCTATTTTTTTTAAATTTCTTGCGAGGCTAAATCTGATCGCAAAATGAAGAAACGGTCCTAAACCGGGGGAAAAAAGCAGTCCAGTTTGGGGGTCAGTTAGCGAGGAAAGTGTTTTGTGGTCTCGAATAGGAGGCTCTACTGATAGAGTGGAATTAAACGTCGTGTTTGAAGCGAAGCTTTTCCTGTGCGGTATCTATGCCCTACAGGAGAATACATAGATACTGAGTATACTACATTGTATAGGTACAGTAGCCTAGCAACACCCTCGCTCGAGGACGTCGAGTTTCCGGGGGCCAGCTCTTCTTCCGCCACCTTCTCGGGTTTCAATTCGCCTTATCTCTCGCAATCTACCTTGCTCTCTGGTGTCTTGCCGCGTCTTTGGCTCACCAAGCTACCGCACTGATACGAAAAAGAAGAGAGCAAGAAAAGGGGCTTGTACCGATGGTACTCTATACTGTTTTCCAGCTACCCTAACCCTCCAATGTCGCTCGGATAGTGCTGATAGCGAGCCATCCGAGAGAAGAAGATGATAGAAGAATAGCCAGAGAAACTGAGACGATGGAAAAAAAAGAAAAGGTGAATAGGCGAGTTAGATTCTTCCCTTGCGGTGGAATGAGTCGACGATGGCGGTCGAAGATCCGAGGGATAGATGCACTCGCTTCGAGCAACCGCACCGCAAGATCGAAAAGGGGGGGATGATGATGCCAGGATCGATTTTACTCTCAAACCTTGGACGCCGTTGCTACCGATATCCGCTACCACTTATTTCGATGTATCGGAGCCAGCATGAGAAGCAGGAAATTCGAGATCCATCCAACCTCGCTATCCTCACTCAATGGAAACTAGAGAATGAGGGAAAAACACGTATGCTTCGATATGTATACGGGACATTCCGAGCCAACTCGTTTGACACTTCATATTTTTTATTGTACTTCATCCTATTTCACTCGCTTTCAACCGATCCACAAACGGCCAGTAATTTTTTTTAACATCTCCCGTCGCCTTTGGCAAAATTAAAAGACAAAAAAAACTGCCATTACAAAATTTGGATCATAAAAACGAAAAATAAAAATCATACATTTTGACTTACCCTCCATTTCGACGTTTTTAATGAAAACAAGCGTTAGTATATACTAATATTATATACTAACGAAAAATTATTCAACAATTTACCGAGAATAAAATCTTCTATAAAACTATAAGATTTTATTTTCGGTACATTGTTCTATAATTCTTTGTTCCACATTTTAATGTATAGGGAACTATCAGTTCAATTTGGAAAAGAAAATAGTATTCGTTTCATTTAAAAAATAATATTAATAATTAAATCACTGTATTATTGATAATAAAGTCACTCAATGGCCAGAAAAATTAAAAGAAATACTTTTTTTTTCAATTTGAAAATGAAAATAGTATTTTTATCGAGTTGGCTTGGAATGCTCTATATATAGTCCTGGAACGAGATGGAGAGGGTGAAGGGCAGACATTTGCTCTATTGAAGCATGATGATAGAGTTCAAGTTGCTTCAATTTTCATTTCAAGATCTTTCCTAGGAGATACATTCACTCTGGCGATTAATTTTTCTCTTCCCTTGTTTTTTTCACGAAATTTTCTTGTAACTTCTGTGAACGATCTTCAAATGGATAATCCTACACTCGAAAGGACAACACAGAGAATCGAGTCTTGTGAAATTAAATTGTTACATTGGTACAACCTGAACTCTACAGGTAAAAGAAAAACAATAAACTCAGGTAAAAAAATTAAGCATATGAAACTGTTGCATATTTTCCGGTTTACCCAGTGGTAGTTTTTTAAATCAATAAACAAAATTCTATATGTGCCATTCCATCACATTTTTATGATTTCTAAGTTGTTCGACCCCTTCAAACGTTATAACATTTTCATGCTACGGTATTTTTCACTGTAATATTATTGACAAGTGGAATTCGGACCAGCCAATGCCCGAATAATACCTGGCTCAAAAAATACCAAACGAAAAGGGAATGTCGAACATACGGAAAAAATCCAATTACAATTAAACGATGCACGATTCTATAATTACGCATACAAACCGCCCCCTTAGCAAGATTAATTTACCGTCCGTCCGTCTACAACAGTCCAAACCTACCAAAGGTAAATTTTAGTCCCCCCTTCTCCCAACTAGTAAGCACGGCTACGAAATTTAAAAACGTGAACTATCAGCTTTTGCGAAGAGCAGCGCCAAACTTTTTGATAGGTTTTAAAAGCTGATCCGTTGGGGTGAAGGGGAGGGGAGGGTTTTATATCTGTGAGGCATATTGACGTTGATTAGTCATTCAAGCGTGGCGGGGCGTCGATCATTCCCCAAAGTAATCGCCAGGCTCTGCAGTGTACAACCCTCCGGCTGCTTGCCCGAGGCTGACAGTTGAAAACTGCGGAATCAACGAACCAACGAACCACACCAATACTACCAAATCCCTGGCAGTGCTCAGCGCGAACCGAGAATCTTTCTCTAGCTCGTCGCTGGCAAACGTAATAACCGAAGCTTTTGCCGGTGCGATCGAGAAACGCTTCCCAGGGTTTCCAACGAAATGTGGATAGTATAGCTACACGTGCATCGCTAGGGAAGTCTCGGTGAGAAGGAAGGAGAGCTCGCTGACGCTGCGGTGGTGAGCTCTTCGGGCAAAGCGTATTAGTGGAGGGACGAACGTGTGTGTTATTCGCACGGTGGGTTTTGGAGGGAAGAGCGAGAGAGGATGATGGGACATGTGAAAAGTGGAAGGAAGTCCGAAAAGGTGAGGGAAACAGGAGGGAAGGACGATAGGTGGAAGCAGCACCGAATGGATTCGATGTGGCACGTTAATTAAACTTAAACTTACTTCCCGTTCGATCAGAGGCGCTCGGTTCGGGGCCTTCTGCCTCCCCGGCTGCTCTTCTTCTCCTTTTCCCCTCTTCCTTTCTCTCTTTCTGACTCCGTGGCGGCGCTTCTTCTCCTTTTCCCTCTTCCTCTTCCTCTTCCCTCTTCCTTTCTCTCTTTCTGACTCCGTGGCCGTGCTTCTTCTCCTTTTCCCTCTTCCTCTTCCTCTTCCCTCTTCCTTGCTCTCTTTCTGACTCCTTGGCCGTGCTTCTTCTCCTTTTCCCTCTTTCTCTTTCCTCTTCCTTTCTCTCTTTCTGACTCCGTGGCCGCGTTTCTTCTCCTTCTCCCTCTTCCTTTCTCTCTTTCTTCCTCCGTGGCCACTCTTCTTCTCTCTCCTCCCTTTTCCTTTTCCCTCTCCCTTTCCTTCCCTATCTCATCCTCTCACTCCCTCTGAACTCCCTCCTCGCTCCGCGTCCGGCCCTGTCGGTGCGGCGAGGACGTGGGAGGAGCAGCTGCCAAAAGTATTACGTTGAACTCGCGTTCTAAATACGCGCGAGCGCGAGTAACGCGAGGGGCTTCTCGCCCCGAAAGTTCGCTAATGCGTTCACTCTCTGCCGTTGGGTTTTCCTCTGCTCCTCGTCTGCCACTAGCGCGAGGCTTGGTGGATGTACTGTGAGCTGGGAATCGCGTTCCTTCTCCTTTTTTTTTCATCTATGTTTTTTTCTTCGTGTTTTATTTTATTTTTTTCAATGTCTGACGCGTTGCTTGCCGTAACTACCTACCTGCACGTTCACTCCTCTTTTCCCGGAGTTTCTCCACACTCCGTTCCACCTCTTTCGCTCCTTTCATTTCCAACTACGCTGTCGGTGTTGCTGTTGCTGTTGGGAAGCAGCGGCATTCACACAGTGCACTCACAGTGAGTTGGCAAAAGTCTCTGAAATCATTAGCTTTAACTTTGCGATGAAAAGAATGAAAGAGGGTACGCGAGAAGTGAAGAAAAAGAGCCGCGGAGTGAAGAAGTAACGGCGGAGGAGTGAAGCGTGCGCCTCGGAATCTACAGTGGCAATGTCTATGCCAGTATATCAGAGGTTATTTTCAAACAGTTTCGTAAGGGCTCTGGAACTTGCCAGGAAGAATGGCAGACTAGCATCTAATTTAGCCAATCTATGAAAAATAACAAGATATTTGTCCACACTCAAGAGTCTTTCAGCGCATCTAGGGATAAAATAAATGCTTTCTTTCGACTTCAATATGGTATTCGCGTCTTATCTAATTTTGTCGGTTCGGGGTCAAAATAGCGAATGGCTTATATAGCGAATTTCACAATAATGGCCATTCTAGATTTAGGTATCTTAACCATTCACTATTTTGACGTCCACTAGTTTTGTGTAATTTTGTCTAACTTTGCCTAATTTTATCCATTTTTATCTAATGTTGTCCAATTTTGTCCAATTTTGTCCAAATTTGTCCAATTTTGTCCAAATTCGTCCAATTTTGTCCAAATTCGTCCAATTTTGTCCAAATTCGTCCAATTTTGTCCACTTTTGTCCAAATTTGTCCAATTTTGTCTAATTTTATCTAATTTTGTCTAATTTTGTCTAATTTTGTCTAATTTTGTCTAATTTTGTCTAATTTTGTCTAATTTTGTCTAATTTTGTCTAATTTTGTCTAATTTTGTCTAATTTTGTCTAATTTTGTATAACGTTATCTAATTTTGTCTAACTTTCTCTAATTTTATCTAATGTTGTATAACTTAGTGATTCAGCCTTATTTGAAGTCATCAATAATATGATTATCCGGCTGCCACTTCATCCTGATCATATTTGAATTCAAATTGAAATACATTTTGTGTATACATATATCACTCCCTCCCTGTCCCCTCCCCCCTACCAGAACCCCTTTGCCCCAGATAGTTCCAGTAACCAAAATTTTTTTCCTCCCCATCTTGAAGTCTCATTGAAAACCGAGTTTTCCGTTAGGTGGCCGATGGCATATACCCATTCTCCTTTATGCGCGAATATCAGAGGCAAATCCGTGCAGGCTCGTAAGGGCTGCTGCTGCTGCTGCTCCCTCTCTTATACTATTCGCGGATTGCACATAGCTACCACGATGCTAGACCAGATGAGAGAAGGGGGTATACAGTGAACGCGTGCGGGTACACTTGAGTTATAAGATTGCCATGGACACTTGCCAGGGTAATATCAAACTTTAAAGCCCGGATCCTAGGGGATTGAGGACTATGGTGTATGGGAGGAGAGGTTGAGACGAGACGAGCGAGTCGAGGCTTTCTCTCTCTCTCTCCCTCTCCTCCCTTCCTTTTCCTCTTCATCCCTCCTCACATCGTCAACGACCCACGCTCTCTGCCTCGTGAAAGCATCGATTCTCCCAGCGCAAAGCTGTAGGTACTGCTCTGGCCGATTCCACTTGAGCTCGAGCGTTCGATGCGGTCACGTGTTATGCACCGCCACGTACGTACGTGCACCTGCACGCGACCGGCAAAGGGTCCAAACGCTAAGCTTCGTTATCAACGCGCACCCATACGCATCCCCTGGATGACAAAGCCACTGCTGGCCAAGCCATCCAGAGCGCAACCGACGATCGCGCTCGGTTATATCGCTGAGGGACGAAGCGAATGAAGAGAACCACCAGCTTGTTTGACTAAACAGAATTAACGAGGATGTACGGCGATGCAACGTCGATTGCAGAGTGTATGTATGCAGATGACTGTACTTGGTACCAGTTTCGAGCGTCATTTCGATAATTTAACGGATGGGTTGAGTACTCGACTGACCGGTATATTAGTAGTCTGTTTGGGAATGTCTTGATTCCTTCGACGTCTTGTTATATCCTTAGGTTCGTTAAAAAAAAAAGGCTGATCTTAGAGAAAACAACTATTGGAGTCGCCAAAATATTATTGAGTTCATATATTTACTATTAATTGTTAATAGTCACTCAATAGTATATCGGCAACTACAATATTTTTTTTCTGTAAAGGTGGAGCTGCTCCTCTGCAAACGGTAACTAACAAAACCTAAGCTAATCTAAAGGAACTAGCAAAACCTAACCCAACCTAAAGAAACTAACTCAAAACGAATTTGTAAAGAATTCTAAAAGCAGAACCCAAAGAAACTAATAGAACCTAATCTAACCTAATGAAACTAGCCAACCTAACCCAACCTGAAGAAACTAACTCTAAACGAATTTTTTAATAATTCTAAAAGAAGAACCCAAAGAAACTAATAGAATCTAACCTAACCTAAAGAAATTAGCAAAACCTAACCTAATCTACAGAAACTAGCAAAACCTAACCAAACCTGAAGAAACAAACTCTAAAAGAACTTTATAAGAAGAACCCAATGAATTTCAATCAAATTTCCCACGATAAAGGGCTACTAACTTCATTTTGGCACTAAATTTCATCCTGATCATCCCACCCATTTTCTAGTTACCAAACACTAACCATTTCTACTCATAGCCCAAATTCCCACAGCTATGATATTAAGCCAACTTTAACGTCATTAAAATTAGACATACTGTAAACCAGCCCATAATATTTCGCCTGGAAAAAAAATCAAGAGTTCCAATAACTCAACGTATATAAAAATAAAGAGCGAAAAATAACGAGGAAGCAATGTGCAAGGTTCTAATTTGCATTTTTGTTTTAATTAAATAAATAATCATGTTGTCAATTCGCTTTTTCTATTTTGTTATTCCGTTATTTCGTTATTATTAGAGCGTTTCCAAAAATGAATGTGATAACGCATATTTTAAAAAATAATTCAACATTCCATAAAATCAAAAATTACATACCGTTCGTCACTAAATTATACATATATAATGGCTGAATATTGTTTCATTTATATACAAAATTTGAGCTCGCTATCTCAAGTTTTGCAAAAGTTACAATAGAGCGATAATGTCAATTTTTTGAAAAATTCAAAATTCCATAAAATCCGAACCACATTACCGATTCGAGCCAAATTCAATACCAAACAACACTGAGTGCATCTGCTCTTATAACCAACTATTCAGCAAAATAGACTAAATTTTACGAAAGTTAGAGCGACCACCTCCTTTTTTCAAAAAATTCAAAACGTCATAAAATCGAAATTTTCGCACAGATTTTGTCGAAAATTTTTACAGTTGAAGAGGGTCTGCTGCTACACTTGTGTGCCAAATTTGAGCGCGATATACAGAACGGTTCTTGAGTTATCGGCGTTCGAATTTCCGGAGTTGTACACACACACACATACATACGGACATTTTTTCCAGATCACTTTTCTGGACGTTTTGGACAATTCTAAGTGTCCTGACATAAAAATCTCGCCATTTTGTATTTCATAAAAACAAAGCTTCCTCTATGATGAAGCAAAACATCCAAAACTAAGCAAAAAAAAAAAAAGAATGGGCGATAATTCAATAAAAGAGGATCCTCGTCACTGTGAGAAAGAGCTTCTCAATCGAAAGTTGCAGACTCCTGAGAGAAGCCACTCCTCGTCCTCAAGATCTTCCTCACTCACGAGGCTACCCTTTCCCTTCCTCTCAATACTACTCCTCACTCTGGTTTACTTATTCCGGTCACAATGGCGAGTTCGCCCATCCCCCAAAACACCATCACCGTCGCAGGGCGTCAGCATCCCTGTGTGTAGCAACCCCTGTGTGTCTGCACCTCTATCTCTCCAATACCTACTGGCACAGGTTGCGCGCTGTCCGCCCGCCCAGTTCTCTCGCTCGTCGTCCTCCTCCACCTCCTCGTCCTTCGGCATTGCATCCCTCGGCGCGCGCCCGGTGGCGCTAATGCATATTCAATGTTACACCCCCATGCGCTTGGAATTTCCAGATCTCTGCTCCGCAGCTCTTGCTTCTGCATCGCACTCTCTCTGTCTCTCTCTCTCTCTCTCTATCTATCTTTGTCTCTCTGTTTCTCTTTATCTTTCTCTATATGTATATCTGTCTCTCTCTCTTGTGGATAGCTCTGCAGTTTGGAGATCCTGATTACCAGAAACGATCACGTGTATAAATGTCGATGTATACGTGGGTCATTCCATACCAAGTGGGCCACCCAAATTTAGCATAATTGCAAAAAAGTGTACAAAATTTTTTTTATGTTTTTTAAAGTATCACGAACATCCATAAATTATTTCAGAATTTTAGCATTTATGGTTTGCCCAAAATTTAATAACGATTTTTTTTTTTTCAGAATTACCGATCGTACTAAAAATTTGTTCGTGTATAGAATTTCAGTTTTTCGAATGTACTTTTTATCTATCTGTCTCTCTCTTGTGGATAGCTCTGCAGTTTGGAGATCCTGATTACCAGAAACGATCACGTGTATAAATGTCGATGTATACGTGGGTCATTCCATACCAAGTGGGCCACCCAAATTTAGCATAATTGCAAAAAAGTGTACAAAATTTTTTTTAATGTTTTTTAAAGTATCACGAACATCCATAAATTATTTCAGAATTTTAGCATTTATGGTTTGCCCAAAATTTAATAACGATTTTTTATTTCTTTTTTTTCAGAATTACCAATCGTACAAAAAATTTAAGTTTTTCGAGTGTACGTTTTATCTATCTGTCTCTCTCTTGTGGATAGCTCTGTAGTTTGGAGATCCTGATTACCAGAAACGATCACATGTATAAATGTCGATGTATACGTGGGTCATTCCATACCAAGTGGGCCACCCAAATTTAGCATAATTGCAAGCATTTTAAAAGTCGCTTAGAGTATCACGAACATCCATAAATTATCTCAGAATTTTAGCACTTATGGTTTGTCCAAAATTTAATAACGATTTTTTTATTTATTTTTTTAAATTTTTATTTTTATTTTTTTTCAGAATTACCGATCGTACAAAAAAATTGTTCGTGTATAGAATTTAAATTTTTCGAATGTATTTGTGTAATGGAAAATTTTCCATAGCAGGTGAAAAAAAATTTCTGCCATTTTTTGACAATGTAAAGTAAAAATAAAGTAAATATTTCCGGCAGACGAATTTTTGTAAATATTTGAATTTTTTTGTATCTATATATTTGTAAACGTTAATATCTTGATTATATTTTTTAAACGACAAAATATCATTTTGCAAAAAACCGCGAATTTAATCATTTTCATATACTTCAAAAAAATTCTATTTCAAATTACGAAATTTTTTGGGACCCTATACAAAATGGCAGGATTTTTTTTTAAATTCTACGTAATTGAAGTTTTTTTTTAATATTCTAAATTATTATGTAAAACTTCAATTACGAAGAACTTTTCGAAAAAAAATCTGCCAGCCTCAATAAGCTCTCAAAAATTTCATAATCTTAGACAGAATTTTTATGTAAGTATATAAAAATTACTAAAAAATTGAATTTTTTTACAAAACGTTATTTCGTTCTTTATCGTCATATAACAAAATTTGAGGGAAACTAAAATAACTTTTTTGTATACATTATGTAGTTCATTGCTAACTGAACAAATTTCATCCTGAACTGTTCACGTCCAAGATATTAAAAAATCATAGATACCGAAAAAATCAAATTTTTACAAAAATTCGTCTGTCTGTAAATATTGGTCATAAAATACGTGTCTTTTCTATTTGAAAATAATTTTTTACAACAAATTGTCAACATTATTATCAAGTTCAAAACATAAAAAATTCAACTGGAATAGCCCATATAGAAGTATGTGATCGATGCATCGGTTCCCAAATTCCCGGATAATCATACGCGGATTCGATGCATCATCTGCATTTCCATACTTTTCATCGACGCTCAAACACCTCTCGGGTCTGGGTTGCCAGCCAGTCGCACGCTTCGACGAATTCTAATTTCCACGTCGAGCCCGATATTTGAAGGCGACAACGTCGAATTCGTTTTCAGGTCCTTCTCGCACTAGTTTTTCTCCTTTCTTCCTATTTTCATATATTTCCCCGTTTTTTGCTTTTTTCTCTCTATTTCTCGCTTTCTCTCACTGGTTCCTACTGTTCGGATTTGGGTGGGGCTTCGACCTGAATCTTTTTGTTACGTCGTCTGGTGCTGTGTGTCGAGCAAGTTTGTTGGTGCGTTTTGGTTCACTCCAGTTGAGAAGATTTTAATTAATTTTGGAAAGGAACCACTCATTTTTTTTGCAGCACGTTTTATGACTTAGCATATTGCAAAAAAAAAAGAAGATTGCTCGTGGATGAAACTTTCTTTAAAAAAATTAAATTAGAAAGGGCTCATTCATTTTTTTCTATCATGTTTAATAACTTATAATATTGCAAAAAAAAAAGAATATTGCTCGTGGATGAAGTTTTGTTTAAAAAAAATTAAATTGAAAAGGGCCCAAAAATTTTGTAGCTGGTTTTATGACTTAGCAATAATTCCATTAGAATTTTGCGATTTATTTCAAAACTGAAATAAAAGAATTTTTTTCAAAACGTTTATGATTCATGGAATTTTGACAATATTTTGTCCATGCAACCGAATAGTTTACCATAATTGCAGATACTAAAAGTAGTTTTATTGTGTAGAATATTTCAAATACCTTATTAAAAAAATAATTTAAATTTTTGCCTTATTTATATAAATTTTACTTATGAATTTATTAATTCATTTTTCAATTAATGGTAAATGTCCATATCGAATTTCTTCTATAATTAAATATTAATTATATTTCGAAATGCCCTTAAAGATTGCCAGAACAATATTTTCCACGATACTCCACAAAAGAAAAAAGCGAGAGTCATACAACTTTTTCCAATAATTAAATTTCCATGGCTTTTTAAAATGAACTTTCACAGAAAATATTTCCATTTTGTTTTCAACATTTTCAAAGTTTTTTCATTCATTCAAAAATTTGAAAAAATCATTAATATGGAATGGTCTATAAAAAAATAAGTAAGTTATTTAAATATACATATTTATATAACTTATAAATATAAATATTGACCTATAAAAATAGGCAGTTTATTTAAAGAGTAATGAAGAAAATACAACTTTTTCCAATAAATAACATTTTCATTTATTTAAAAAATAAATTTACACAAAAAATATTTTTCTTTTCAACATTTTTTAAGTATTTTATATCCGACAGCGAATTTTAATAAATCATTGATATGCAATCATCTATTTAAAATGTTTTTTTCTTTTATTATTAGAAATTATTAAAATTATTAAATTATATAATTATATATAATTATTAAATTATTAGAAATTTCATATTTATATAATTTATAAATATAAATATTGGCCTATAAAAAGAGGCAAATTATTTAAAGAGTAATGAAGAAAATACAACTTTTTCCAATAAATAACATTTCCATTTATTTTAAAAATAAATTTACACAGAAAATATTTTTCTTTTCAACATTTTTTAAATATTTTATATCCGACAGCGAATTTTAATAAATCATTGATATGCAATTATTTAGTAAAAAAAAAAAAAAATTTTGAAAAATAATGGCGGAATTACAGCTCTGTTGGCGTGTGATTCCTCGCCTCTTGTACAGCCCAATCAGCCAGGAGAAACTGCCAACTGTTTACCGATACGTTTCCGATATAGCATCGTCATTGGGCGCTCAGAGCTTCGGGTTGGAAATATCGATTTCAGAGTCTGACGTAGCCCAGCGCCAGACGAATCTCTTTTATCTTCCTTTCTTCCTTACTTTTTTTCTTACTTCTTCTCCTTCCACTTATTCGCGCATTCTCATCTATACATGCAGAATATACTTGTACAGAGGAATATAGATAGACTTGACGTCAATCCTGAAAACAGATGAACACGATATCAGAGAAGACGAGAAGTAAGTAGAAATAATCCATATTGATACGACTTAATATTTCTTACTGCTTGTCAATGTTATCTCAATTTTATTCGATTAAAAATTAAGTACTTTTTGACTAAAGAAAAAAAATGTAAAAAATAATTTCTCATTATGGGAAAGCAATATAATAATTAGGTGAAATTTCGTTTTTCAAGATTACATTTTGCTTTCACTATTCTTCTAAAGTCATTTATTCTGCACCAGAAAGAAAATGTAGAAAATAATTTTTTTTACCTTCTTTTTAGCTCAGTTTTATTCGATAAAAAATTAAGTACTCTTTGACTAGAGAAAAAAAATGTTTAAATAATTTATTATTATGAGAAAGCAAAATAATAATTAGGGGAAATCTCATTTTTCAAGATTACATTTTGCTTTCACTATTTTTCTAAAGTCATTTATTTTACACCAGAAACAAAATGTAAGAAATAATTTTTTTACCTTTTTTTGAGCTCAGTTTTATTCGATCAAAAATTAAGTACTTTTTCACTAGAGAAAAAAATGTGACAAATAATTTATTATTATGAGAAAGCAAAATAATAATTAGGTGAAATTTCGTTTTTTAAGATTACATTTTGCTTTCACTATTTTTCTAAAGTAATTTATTTTACACCAGAAAGAAAATGTAAGAAATAATTTTTTTACCTTTTTTTGAGCTCCGTTTTTATTCGATCAAAAATTAAGTACTTTTTCACTAGAGAAAAAAATGTGAAAAATAATTTATTATTATGAGGAAGCAAAATAATAATTAAGTGAAATCTCATTTTTCAAGATTACATTTTGCTTTCACTATTTTTCTAAATTAATTTATTTTACACAAGAAAGAAAATGTAGAAAATAATTTTTTTTACCTTTTTTTTAGCTCAGTTTTGTTCGATCAAAAATTAAGTACTTTTTGACTAGAGAAAAAAATGTAAAAATTATTTATTATATTCTGGGAAAG
The DNA here is from genome assembly GCA_963970395.1 of Ephialtes manifestator. NCBI lineage: Eukaryota > Metazoa > Arthropoda > Insecta > Hymenoptera > Ichneumonidae > Ephialtes > Ephialtes manifestator. The sequence continues at coordinate 29,156,530 of OZ019977.1, read as the reverse complement.
CAAAATTATAATTAGGTGAAATCTCATTTTTCAAGATTATATTTTGCTTTCACTATTTTTCTAAAGTCATTTATTTTACACCAGAAAGAAAAGGTAGAAAATAATTTTTTATACCTTTTTAGAAAATAATTTTTTTATCTTTTTTACCTCAGTTTTATTTGATTAAAAATTAAGTACTTTTTGACTAGAGAAAAAAATGTAAAAAATAATTTATTATATTATGAGAAAGCAAAATAATAATTAGGTGAAATCTCGTTTTTCAATATTACATTTGATTTTTACTATTTTTCTAGTAATTTATTTTACACCAGAAAAGAAAGTAGACAATAATTTTTTTTCTACCTTTTTCCTTCTCATAAAATAATAAAATTTTTATACAATAGAACTTGTGGTCGCGAATTTTAGTGATGCATCCTTAACCCCTTTAAGTATCAATTTTACCCTGAGGAGCCTATTTCGTTCCGTCCTGATTCCTCATGCACTCTCACCAAGTCCGAGTCACTTCACTCATCTCGTTCTCGACACAGTTCGGCTAGTGTCGTGCTACTCGTGAAAAGTAGTTCCACAACGGGAAAGGGACTTCGAAGGATAAAAAGCTTCCTGCTGAGAAAAGAGTTACGTTAGCTTGTGTACGAAACTTATGGACCATGCGGTTGAGTCTCGCAGTAGTAAAATCCACGAATGGTCAGACGTCTCCGCATAAATATCGCTGAAGTGCTTCTAAAAAATTCTTTTTGCACATAGGGAATATCCAACTATATTCTATATATTGATTATAAATTCGCTGATTATAATATAGACGAATTTTTATAAAAATATTTATAAATCATAATTTTTATTATTTTTTTTTTTTAAGGTAAATAAACAGCAGATTCATATTCTGCGAAGAAAAATACCATCTAAATAGCATTTAATAAATGAAATTTAAAAAATTGGCGTTTTTGCTAAATATTTAGCACTTTATTGAAACGGTTATAACTTTAAAAAGAATTGAAGTAACGACTCCGGATTATGTTTATATTATTCTTTATGAATCAATCTTTAAAATGCCATATTAGGAATTAGGATGCGTTGCATTGTTAATTTTCTATAAATTTTTAAACCTGGAACATTAAAAATAATTTCTTTCCTTTTTTTTTTATTTTTGAAAATAATCTCAAAGTCACAAAAATGAAGAAAACGTAATGATATTTGCACCATTTTCATCATTCCGTTAAGCTCTTTTAAACGCAAAAAGAAAGTGGAAAATCGGTGAACCCAAAAAAATGTTATTGCCAGTTGAAAAATCCGAAATTTCATAATTTTGCATTTCCAACCTGGTAAACAAAATTTCGACTTTTTCGGAATTTTAAAAACGATTATGATCATAAATTCTCCGGTGATTACCAAATTGTCAAAATTTCTGTCAATAACACTATATAATAAATTCCATGGAAATCAAACCAAAAATAACTTGAATTTTTTTTCCTTTTTTGCTATTTTTCTTGAAAATTGTTAATTCATACTAAAATCCAATGGGTCATGTCTGTAATCAAATGATTAATATATATTTTCATGGATTTAGTAAAATTTGGTTGATACCAATCTCTTGGAACGTGCGATTTAGTCTCGCAGTAGAAAAATCCACGACATGGTCAGACACATTCGCATAAATATCGCTGAAGTCCTTAAAAAAAATTCTTAAGGCACACAGGGAATATCCAACTATATTTAATATATTGGGAAAATTTTGCTGATTATAAATATAATTTTTGTAAAACGAATTTTTATTAAAATCTTCATAAATCACAATAAAAATAAACCAAAAAAATAACAATTTAAAAAAATTTTATTTTTTTTTTCAAGGAAAGGAATTCAATGGGTCATATCTGTAATCAAATGATTAATATATATTTTCATGGATTTAGCAAATTTTAGATGACACCAAACTCTTGAAACGTGCGATTTAGTCTCACAGTAGAAAAATCCACGATATGGTCAGACATAACCACATAAATATCGCTTAAGTCCTTAAAAAAATTCTTAGGGCACACAGGGAATATCCAACTATATTTAATATATTGGGAAAATTTTGCTGATTATAAATATAATTTTTAGAAAACGAATTTTTCTTAAAATTTTCATAAATCACAATAAAAATAAAACGAAAAAATAACAATTTAAAAAAATTTTTTTTTTTTTTTTTTCAAGGACAGAAATTCAATGGGTAATGTCTGTAATCAAATGATTAATATATATTTTCATGGATTTAGCAAATTTTAGTTGACACCAAACTCTTGAAACGTGCGATTTAGTCTCGCAGTAGAAAAATCCACGATATGGTCAGACATTTTATTTGGCCGGTATTCATGAGATTTTTCGCATAAATATCACTGAAGAATTGATATATAAGAAAGGCAATAAAGCTCAGTGGCATTGGTGGCCATTTCGGTAACCGAGAACGAGAGAGAGAAGAAGGGAAAGGCGTAAAGTCTCGTGCCAAAATTGTCTCGACGACAGAACCGCGCCACGTTCGACGATACGGTCATTAATATCTGATACAGTGGTACGTGAAGCAACGAAACACCGCTCGAGCCATGATACACAACCGACGAATGGACACGTAGCCAATAATAACGACAATTAGTTGCACCCTTCGTTGTGACAACTTTAGAAGATTATACAACGAGTGTAAGCGAAGATACGGTGCCAACGAAGCGAAGAAATTAATGAACGTGATGGGAGGACAGTGAGACAATAATAGTTCTCTATATACGGTTCTTCTCTCTATATTTATCACTCTAATCACGATCCATCGTCACATTTTTCTGTGGAAGCATTTTTTTTTTTTTTGTAAAGTCGAGAAATGCAGAGAAACAAATAGCAGATCATTTGGCTAATGTTAAACTATAATATGCATCATTTTTAAGAAAAATATACTGGTAAAAATGTCTGTTTGAAAATTCATAAAATTTATATGTATTTTTTTTGTTTCTTTTTTTTTTACTTTTTATGTATAAATATTTTTAGTTCAAATTATACATTTTATTCTTCGATTTTATAAGAGTCATGTATTTTGATGTATATAAATTTGTGGTATATATTATTTCGAAAAAAGTATTTTTGTTTTATTTATGTAGACAAATATATGGAATATTCACTAGATAAATTTAAAAAAGTTGTTAAAAAAATCGTGGAATCGATGTTGAAAATAGTTGGAAATATTATAGATACATATTAAAAGATATTCTATGAATTTACCATAATTGATCATATTTTCAATAAATTGAAATTTGTTCAAAATATTAATTCAATTGAAAATTAAAGTCATCTGAAAATTTATAAAACGCATTCAATATTTTTGTCCACAAGACGTATGAAAATGAACATACGTCGTGAAAAATGTCATGACGGTGAAATTATAATTTTTATACAGATATCAAAGTCCTGCATATGAATTTACAAATCGGTCAGCAAATATTAAGAACTGAAATTTTTTAATAAATTTTTTAACTTGAAATTTTTCAATTTTTTTAATGTAATAATTAGATTACTACAGAAGTTTTGTAATTTTCATAAAACTATATGAAAAATTGATTTTTCATATAGTTTTAATATTGAATATTAAATTAATATTAATATTCATAGTTTTAATATTGAAATTGAAATAGAGAATATTGAAATAGAGGAAGCTTTGCGGCAGATGAAAATTATTGACGAAGTTGATGATTTCTGACGTTTTACGAAATCCAGAGCGACACCAAAAAATTTTTAAAAAATTCAAAATCACGTAAAATCCGAACCGCTTTACCGATCATCACCAAATTTGGTACGTAAGTAGTGCTGAATATTATTTTTCCTGTATAAAAAATTTCAGTCGATTACTTGAAATTTTACCTGAATTAGAGCAAAATGAAAATTTTTCGAAAATTTCTAAATCTCATAAAAACCGAACCGCTTTACCGATTTGGCCCAAATTCAGTACCAAAGGTCGTGTCACTTTGTTCACTTTTAATACGAAGTTTTAGCCCGATGGCTAAAAATTCGTTCGAGCTTGAGCATTTATGTACTTTTTTCAAAATTTCAAAATTCTTATAAAAATTAAATGCGTTAAGCGATTTTTGCAAAATTTATACCAATTGAAGATTAGCCGGTACTGTACATGTTGTTTAAATTTTAGCTGATTCGCTCGAATAGTTTATAAGTTACAGTTATATGAATTTTTTGCCTTTCATCACCCCCCCCCCCTCCCGCACACAGATGAAGGGGAGATGGGAGCAAAACGGGCAGGGGGGCAAAACGGGCAGCTCTGTCTCAACTTTCGTAAAAACGATTTGTCTCAGTTTTTTACGTTCCTTAGATAGGGAAAGTGCGGAAAATACGTCAAATTGGTGATGAAAAAAAAATTGATAATCTTCATCAGATCAGAATTTTTTTACCCATCCGTTCAGAACTTTTTTTCGATACTTTGTTGAGCAAAGAAAAAAAATATAGTCAAATGAATTTTTCAAAAATTTAATAATCAAATTAATTCTTTGAAAAAAAAAGTCGGTATATTATAAAGAAATCAATTAGAACGAAATTCTCATTTTATGATTTGGTGCCAATTTTAACTCCGATACTTATATTTAGCCGAGATGCCTGTTTTGCCTACCTGCCTGTTTTATTGACATCACCAATTATTTTCCGAAATTTCCAAGTAAGAAATGTCAGGAAATTGAAAAAAGTCCTATTCAAAAAAGTTAACAAGAAAAAAAAAACACTTTTCTCGACGTTTCAGACCATTTTAAACGTTTTCACATGAAAATCGCGAAAAAAATTTTATTTCATGAAAACAAAGCTTTTTCTATGAGGAAGCAAAAAGGAGAATAAAATCGTGCGCCGTTTGGTAGATATGCTGCAGCATCCCCTGCGGACATTGGCAGCGTCAGTTTATGTATACGCTACTAGGGATAACGATCGACGGTCACGCAATGAATCCTCTCTCTGCCTTTTAACCTCGACGGCTAAGTACATTTTAGTGACCCTTCACGTTGGCCAGCACTCGACGACCAGCCTCGACTTCGACTTAACGACCCCGGCTCATCTCCTGCACTTTCGTGGGTCCCGCATTGGCTCGATTCACCGGCAGCTTTTCCTTTATCTTGCCTCTCAACGTTTCCCTGTAATTGAATCAAAATCCTGTTACAATATGTAATAAAATCTCAAACTACGCATTGTCTCGTCATTTATTCGAACCGAGGGTTTAGATTAAAAGCCAATTTTTTAATAGCTATCGTAACAAAAAAATAGTATTTTTATTAAAAAATTTTTTATCATACTTAAATTTTTCTACAACGTGAAAAAATTATTTGTATCTTGAGAGTGAAACACACGCTCTTTTTTTTTAAATCATAATTGGAAGAACAATTTCTGTTTAATTATTGTGATTTTTGTCGAACTTAATGCAATAATTAAAATTGTAGTTTTTTTTCGAAAATAATTTTTTATAATCGCAGATATTTTTGAGAATTTTTAGTTAAATCGATTATTATTAATATCTCAGTGGTAGAAAAAAGGTTGCTGATCTAACTTAGAATGCCCCATATATATATGTATAAGCTGTGCATCAAATTTATTTATTTATTTGGAAAATAAATTATAAAAATTACTAAATCTTATTAACAAAAGGTTGGTAAAGTTTAAGATTTAAACTAGTTTCCTTATTTTCATAAAAAAAACATTTTTTTATTGCGCAAAATTTTTATTTAAAAAAATCATGAAAATAAAAAGGTAAAAAAAGAAAAAAAATTTTTTAGCATACTTTCCAGAATTTTTTATACTATCATAGAATAATATAGAAAATTATGGAATTATGGAATAATTTCCATTATGCTAAAAAAAAACACTTTTGATTTTAAAAAAAGTTTATTTTTGCTTTAACTTTTATTTCATGAATTTTTTAAATACTATTATACTATTATTTACTATTATTTTTAGCACAATTTCCATAATTTTTTATACTATTATAGAATAACATTTTTTTTTTTATAAAACTATTTTGGTAATACTTAAGGTTCTTGAAAAAAAAAATTTTTTTAATAAAGAGTATTTTTTTAGCATAATTTCCGTAATTTTTTATACTATTCTATAATAGTATTTAAAAAAAAACACTTTTTATTAAACATTTTTTTCATAAATTTTTCAAATACTATTGTATTATTATTTTACTATTATTATACTATTATTTGTTCTACTATTATAGAAACGTATAAAAAATTATAGAACGAATTGGAAAAGGTTGAAAACTTACAGAATTGGCCAGGAATATCCCATATAAACGTTTATAAGCTGCGACAAGAAATTAATTTTTTTTTTTTGGCAAATAAATGATGAAAATCTCTAGATCTTATAAACGAAGCTTGGTAAAGTTTAAGGGTACTGTAACGAATTTGGTGGCGGTATGGCGGTGACGTACAAGTCCCTAAGGGAAGGCACTTCGCGCAGGTCGCCTATCTTCCGTCTATAAATTATAATATGTAAATTGCACGCCGGGCATGCGATGTAATGCGCGTAGGAAGAGCCGAGTTTCGGAGAACAGAGAGGCGCGTTTCGCGGTCGGGTAGATAGGTCCGGGAACCCCGGCAATTACAGAGGCTTACTGTAGGATACAAATTGGGCGGAGGACTCTTCACTTCCTTTCTATACTTAGTCTCTGTACAAGAATTCACCCCAGCAGAAATAGCAACGTCTAGACAAATTCCTTTAGAATTAAGTGTATAGAAAAATAGTCAAGCTATGCGAATAACGTACGAATAACGTACAGAAAGACAAAAATCAACATTTTATTTATCTACTAATATAAAAATAAGGATGCAAATAAAAATATTGCTTCTTTATTATTTTTCGCTTTTTACAAATTTTGATCAAATTTGGCTTACTTATAAAAGAAGCTTTGAGAAAGGAAGACTTTGCAATTTTTCTTTTTACTTTATTTATATTTTTTTTTTTTTTTTTAAATCCAAAGTCATGTAAAAGCTGACAAGATGACTGAATTTTTTCGTAAATTTTTATAATAGAAGAAATCTTGCTGCTCTACTGATGTAACAAATCTTAACTTGATTCTTAAAGTCGTTCTTCGATCATCTTTAAAAAAAATGTTCTCAATGTTTTAGACTATTTGGAGTAGAAAAATTTGGAGACAGGAAAAATCAGAGAAAAAAGATTTCCACGAAAAAAAGCTTCCTCCATGAGTCAATAAAATATTTCAGCAATGCGCCAACATATTTTTACAAATTTCAATAAAAGTTAAATATGAATGGAATTAAATTTTATTTATTCAAAAGTTAATTTAATTTTCATTTGCTTCAAAGATTGTTCAATACAATTTTTCTAACCCAATACAAACTTTTATATTTCTATAAAAATAAATTCATGAATTCGTATATAAGGCATTCTATGCGAAGCAAACCGCCCTATTATCGAAAAAAAAAAATCATTATCAAATTCTGGTTGAATCACTCTATTAAAAAAAAATCGAAAATAATTTTTAAATATTCTTTACTCTAAAAATAAATTCTTTTTTTAAACCTGTAGCAAATGAAGTTTGTTTATATTTTATTTTTTTTATGGAAAACTGGCTATTATCAGGGAGTTTGAAAATTATTCATATATTTAAAAAAAAAAATTTTAAATATAATTTAATATAATTTAATTTAAAATTTTTTTTAAAAAATATATGAATAATTTTCAAACTCCCTGATAATAGCCAGTTTTCCATTAAAAAAATAAAATATAAACAAACTTCATTTGCTACAGGTTTAAAAAAAGAATTTATTTTTATTTAATTACCATTCGCTCCATTTTGCTTCGATATTCTAACTAATTTTTTTTTTTTACTTTCCACACAAACTTTTATATTTCTACAAAAATAAATTGATGAATTCATATATAAGTCATTCTATGCGAAGCAAACCGCCCTATTTTCGAAAAAAAAAATCGAAAATGATTTGTAAATATTCTTTACTCTAAAAAAAAATTTTTTAATATATGAATAATTTTCAAACTCCCTGATAATAGCCAGTTTTACATTTTTTTAAAATGTAAACAAACTTCATTTGCTATAGGTTTAAAAAAAGCATTTATTTTTATTTAACTACCATTCGCTCCATTTTGCTTCGACATTCTAACTCATTTTTTTTTTTTTGCTTTCCACACAAACTTTTATATTTCTACAAAAATAAATTGATGAATTTATATATAAGGCATTCTATGCGAGGCAAACCGCCCTATTTTCGAAAAAAAAATCGAAAATGATTTGTAAATATTCTTTACTCTAAAAAAAACTTTTTTAATATATGAATAATTTTCAAACTCCCTGATAATAGCCAGTTTTACATAAAAAAATAAAATATAAACAAACTTCATTTGCTACAGGTTAAAAAAAAACATTTATTTTTCGCTCCATTTTGCTTCTACATTCTAACAATTTTTTTTTTTGCTTTCCACACAAACTTTTATATTTCTACAAAAATAAATTGATGAATTCATATATAAGTCATTCTATGCGAAGCAAACTGCCCTATTTTCGAAAAAAAAAATCGAAAATAATTTGTAAATATTCTTTACTCCAAAAAAAATTTTTTTAATATATGAATAATTTTCAAACTCCCTGATAATAGCCAGTTTTACATTAAAAAAAAATATATAAACAAACTTCATTTACTACAGGTTTAAAAAAAGCATTTATTTTTATTTAACTACCATTCGCTTCATTTTGCTTCGACATTCTAACTCATTTTTTTTTCTTTTTTTTTGCTTTCCACACAACGAGTTCGTGGCGACTTCGATCAGGAAGATCACTTCGCCTCGACTTCAACGTCTTATAGATTTTTTGTCTCTCTTCCTCTTAGCCCCAGGATGCGCCTATCACCCTGTTACTGTACAGGGGGAAAGGGGAGGGCAGACAACGTCCAGCAAGTTTAGCAATTTCTTCCACCGCAAGCTGCGCCCCAAGCTTGCAGTAGCAGCAGCAACAGCAGCAGCAGCAGCATCGAAGCTGCTCCCTTCCTATCACAAAACTCGCTCGTATACATGAAGGCGTCTGGTCTACACGGGGACTTTATGCGCTGCACCGTGAACTCTCCAACCATTATCGAATTCTTTAGTCGGCTCAGCGCGCTCGCCATCCCTAATAATCGAATTTTCTTGTGAATCCCTCGAGGAAGCTTCCGGGCATAAATAAACTCGATAGGAAGAAATGCTGTCGGATAAGTTGCCAAGGAGGAAAATTTCACCGATGCATAGAACGTAATCCGATGATTAAAAAATAATTAAAAGTAGAACCTTGCACATTCATTACTTTCCATTTTTTTTTTTTTTTTTTTCTTTGAAGAACCTGTAGAAGGAATTTTACATTGATTAACGCACAATTACTCATTTTACTTTAATCAATTTTACTGGAGTGTCATTAGAATTTAATTAATGCAAAATTCCTCATAGAGAAAAAAAAAGAAAATTTAAAAGAAGTTGTTTATCATTTTTTTTCTGCTTGAGGAATTGATTAATGTAAATGTCTAAATATGGCAGTGGGCCAAAAATTAAAAGAAATAAAATCATTCGAAAAATTTATTTGACCGCAAGTTTTTAAAGACAATTCATTTTATAGCAATTAAGAAAGAAAAAAAAAAGTATTGTCACAAATTTTTTCAAAAAAATTTATTAGTGCGCAACTTTTTCAAAGAAATTAATTCCACCACGAATCAACGAATGTTAAAAAAAATTCCTTCATACCGTGATTTATTTTTTATTTGACATATTGTCAAATAATTTATTTGACATATTGTCAAATAATTTATTTGACAAATTATTGTTAAAGCTATTAATATTTCCAATATTGTATCCAGAGGATATTCGAAACTAAATAATAATAATAATAAATCTCACATGAAAATGTAATAAAAACGCAGTTTGCTCTATGAATAAGCAAAAATGAAAATAGAAAGAAAAAAATCTCTGTACGCGGTAACTTCGTTGGCACAATACAACGAAAGCTCACAATTTTTTCAAAAAAATTAATTCTACCCCGAATAAATTAATGTTAAAAAAAATTCCATCGTATCGTGATTTATTTTTTATTTTATTTATTTTTTTATTTGACATATTGTCAAATTATTGTTAAAGCTGTTAATATTTCCAATATTGTATGAGGAGGATATTTGAATAATAATAATAATAATAATAAATCTCACATGAAAATGTAATAAAAACGCAGTTTGCTCTATGAATAAGCAAAAACGAAAATAGAATGCAAAAAATCTCTGTACGCGGTAACTTCGTTGGCACAATACAAAAAAAGTTCACAAATTTTTCAAAAAAATTATTTCTACCACGAATAAATGAAAGTCGTACCGTGATTTATTTTTTATTTTACTTATTTTTTTATTTGACAAATTATTATTAAAGCTATTAATATTTCCAATATTGTATGAGGAGGACATTCGAATCTAAATAATAATAATAATAATAATAATAAATCTCACATGAAAATGTAATAAAAACGCAGTTTGCTCTATGAATAAGCAAAAATGAAAATAGAAAGAAAAAAATCTCTGTACGCGGTAAGTTCGTTGGCACAATACAGAGATAGCTAACAGTGTAACCACCGGAATCCGAAGTGAGTAGACGGCTGCTGCGTGCCATTACATAAACGCGCCCTACGTGACCAGCCCCACGAAGGTTGCCAGTGGTGGACAAGCGCAGCAAGCATAGAAATAGGCACGGACACCTAGTTGAGATTCGGGTCAGCAGCGTACGGCCAAACCATCGTGTTCTCCAACGCAAGGAAGGAGACGAAGGACGTACGTCTCCGACGGGTGTCGCACGGGAGTTGAAGGCGAGTGGGATTCGACAAATTATCCCTGCCTCCCTCGTCCCTCATCTTCTTCTCTTCTTCTTCTTCTTCTTCTTCTTCTTCCAAAAGTCTTCACAAAATTCCGCATCAACTTGTCCTCGTTACTCTTGGAACCTTTTCCACGACCTTTCCTTCCTCTTCCTCTTTCTGTGTATCGCTGTAGTGATCGAGAAAAGTCCACGCCCTAATAGCTGCCCACGGGAACGCGACGGAACTCCCGATGGACAAAATCTCCGTGCATTGTGCAATCTTGCCCTAAGTATATGGGCTTTTCCAAACCGAACTCTCTGAATGGCCCAAATTTTCTGAAAGGTTTAAAATCATTTTTAGTATCTTGACAATCAAATGTAGATTCTTTAAAATTAATGCAAAGCATCTTTTATGGGGATGTGAAAAGGGAAAACAATTGATATCAGTATATTTTAGAATTGTTCTTAATATAGTTGTTCTTAGAATAGCAATTATCCTCCTTCTTCTCTTCTTCTTCTTCTTCTTCTTCCAAAAGTCTTCACAAAATTCCGCATCGACTTGTTCTCGTTACTCTTGGAACCTTTTCCACGACCTTTCCTTCCTCTTCCTCTTTCTGTGTGTCGCTGTAGTGATCGAGAAAAGTCCACGCCCTAATAGCTGCCCACGGGAACGCGACGGAACTCCCGATGGACAAAATCTCCGTGCATTGTGCAATCTTGCCCTAAGTATATGGGCTTTTCCAAACCGAACTCTCTGAATGGCCCAAATTTTCTGAAAGGTTTAAAATCATTTTTAGTATCTTGACAATCAAATGTAGATTCTTTAAAATTAATGCAAAGCATCTTTTATGGGGATGTGAAAAGGGAAAACAATTGATATCAGTATATTTTAGAATTGTTCTTAATATAGTTGTTCTTAGAATAGCAATTATCCTCCTTCTTCTCTTCTTCTTCTTCTTCTTCTTCTTCCAAAAGTCTTCACAAAATTCCGCATCAACTTGTCCTCGTTACTCTTGGAATCTTTTCCACGACCTTTCCTTCCTCTTCCTCTTTCTGTGTGTCGCTGTAGTGATCGAGAAAAGTCCACGCCCTAATAGCTGCCCACGGGAACGCGACGGAACTCCCGATGGACAAAATCTCCGTGCATTGTGCAATCTTGCCCTAAGTATATGGGCTTTTCCAAACCGAACTCTCTGAATGGCCCAAATTTTCTGAAAGGTTTAAAATCATTTTTAGTATCTTGACAATCAAATGTAGATTCTTTAAAATTAATGCAAAGCATCTTTTATGGGGATGTGAAAAGGGAAAACAATTGATATCAGTATATTTTAGAATTGTTCTTAATATAGTTGTTCTTAGAATAGCAATTATCCTCCTTCTTCTCTTCTTCTTCTTCTTCTTCTTCTTCCAAAAGTCTTCACAAAATTCCGCATCGACTTGTCCTCGTTACTCTTGGAATCTTTTCCACGACCTTTCCTTCCTCTTCCTCTTTCTGTGTGTCGCTGTAGTGATCGAGAAAAATCCACGCCCTAATAGCTGCCCACGGGAACGCGACGGAACTCCCGATGGACAAAATCTCCGTGCATTGTGCAATCTTGCCCTAAGTATATGGGCTTTTCCAAACTGAACTCTCTGAATGGCCCAAATTTTCTAAAAGGTTTAAAATCATTTTTAGTATCTTGACAATCAAATGCAGATTCTTTAAAATTAATGCAAAGCATCTTTTATGGGGATGTGAAAAGGGAAAACAATTGATATCAGTATATTTTAGAATTGTTCTTAATATAGTTGTTCTTAGAATAGCAATTATCCTCCTTCTTCTCTTCTTCTTCTTCTTCTTCTTCTTCCAAAAGTCTTCAGAAAATTCCGCATCAACTTGTCCTCGTTACTCTTGGAATCTTTTCCACGACCTTTCCTTCCTCTTCCTCTTTCTGTGTGTCGCTGTAGTGATCGAGAAAAGTCCACGCCCTAATAGCTGCCCACGGGAACGCGACGGAACTCCCGATGGACAAAATCTCCGTGCATTGTGCAATCTTGCCCTAAGTATATGGGCTTTTCCAAACCGAACTCTCTGAATGGCCCAAATTTTCTGAAAGGTTTAGAATCATTTTTAGTATCTTGATAATCAAATGTAGATTCTTTAAAATTAATGCAAAGCATCTTTTGTGGGGATGTGAAAAGGGAAAACAATTGATATCAGTATATTTTAGAATTGTAAGTCCTCAATTATCCTCCTTTAATTTTAGAAATAAAATTGATGGTACAATTAACTTTGTAATTATGTTTTTATAATAATAACTTGCAGTGATTATAATATGATGAGTAAACTTTCGAATGGAGGCAAAAAATATTAATTTCACATCAAATTTCATGGTAAACTTATGGAAAAATTGGAGAAATACAATTTTCTCACAATTTCTTCCAACATTTAATTTTGAAATGAACCTTTTCTTACAGCTATTTAAAAGTTTACATATAGTTTTATAATCGCTACAAGTTATGATTACAAAATCGTAACTAGAAAAGAAACTATTCGGTAAACTTTATTTCTTATTTCAAAATGAGTAAAAAAAAAGCTGAATAGAAGTTTTTTGCACAGAAAAATCTTTCGGAAATTGTCAGAATTTTCCAAATTTTTTCTTTTTTAACAAAATACGACTTTTATTTACCTTTTTTTTTGTCACATTGACAGTTGTTGTGATTGCTAGGGATTCTTAATTTCCGAGAGAAAGGAAAAAAATGTCTTCTCTAGGTTTGCATGGAATACCTCATATCAAAATTGCTATTATATAGAGCAGAAAAAGGAGGAAAAAGCCTTCTTCCAATTTTCCAGGCGGTCCTGCATTCGACGCTCTTGAGTTCTATTAGATATTGAAAAGAAAAATGTCATCCTTGGTCCTCTTCCTCACATTTCCTATTCTCCTTTTTATTCATCTTCTTCTTCTCCTTTTGAAGAATCGCGAAAACAGATGAAGAATTCTAATTTCTTCTTCTTTTTCTTCCCGTTTCGAAGAATCGCGAAAACAGATGAAGCATTGTAATTTCTTCTTTTTCTTCTCCCTTCGAAGAATCGCGAAAACAGATGAAGCATTGTAATTTTTTCTTTTTCTTCTCCCTTCGAAGAATCGCGAAAACAGATGAAGAATTGTAATTTCTTCTTCTTTTTCTTCTCCTTCTGAAGAATCCAGAAAACAGATGAAGTGTTGTAATTTCTTCTTCTTTTTCTTCTCCTTTTCAAGAGACCAGAAAACAGATGAAGAATTGTAATTTCTTTGTAAGCTGGAATCAAATTGAAAGTGTGACGATATAAGCTTTGGACTGTATGTATATAGTTGAGTATATTGGGAGTATAACCAGGGCTCGAGTCGTCAATGAACTGGGCCAGGATACAGCAAACTGGACAGCGGAGAGCACATTTACGGCAGGGAATTAAGTACGGCGACTCTCGCGATGTGTCAAGATCCTCGTTTACGACATACTTACTCGCAACTTCCATTAAGGTGAAGCACATCGAATACTCCGAGGAAGCACAGCCGCGTACTCGATATTGTCCTCGGGTAATGGTCACTTCGAAGCGATGAACCCTAGGGCGTAGCTTTGCCGGTTTTACTTCGTCGGTTCAACGGGTCCAGCCTCTAATAAGAAAAATGATAAACATTACAAAATATCTGTCGATGAGTGGGGAAAGAAAAAAAATTCAAAGTATATTTAAGAAAGAACCTAAAGAACCTAGAGAATCTAAAAAAAACATAATTCTCTCTATGAGGAATCAAAAAAGAATCGAAAACGTTATTAGAGTATTTACATTATGTAATGCAGCTTTAATTCTCTTTCCAAAAAATAATTACGGGATTTGAGTATCATATTTTCATCATGATTTCAATTTCAGAAAAGTAATAATCGTAATTTCCTTGATAAACGAATTTATCGAAAAATCTCGACGTGCGATATATAAATGGCCGACGCGTTGTTCTGATTGGCTTTCGATCTCGTTATGCGCACACTTCAGAGCGTACTAAAAATAATGTAATAACAATAATATTAAAAAAGCTAGGATTTGTAAATATTGACTTTGTAAATATGAATTCCTGAGGAGATAACGACCGAGGGATTGTTTTCAATATGCCACTTTAAATATCTCACAAAATATAAACAGAAATTGACTCTGAAATAAATCCAAATTCCAAGTGAAATCAAACTCCGAGAGATACAATTTCGTCGCGAGTAAAAAGATACGGATGTATTCACCCCTCAAATAAATTGAGGAATAAATAAACAGATAATGCCCATTCCAGAGAGGAGCGAGAGGTGGCAGTCATCTCTGGCAGCCAAGTATATTTTAGCCATTAGGAGGCTACGAGGAATGAACGATGATCTATGTACAGGAAATGTTAAATTGCTATTTTTCAGTTGTGAGGGTGACTCCGAACGGCTCTTAAAGGTAGGCCGTAGGGATAGAGAAGAGGAGAGAGAGGGAGGAACTCGCGAAAGGCAAACGGCATCAGCATCAGCAGAACGAGGAGTTTCTCTGGGAAAGTTTGGACGAAGAGCGCGTCGCGCCAGAAACGAGGGGAAAAGGAGGAGGGAGCAAAGGGAGCTTCAACGTTGGAAGGGAGCGGGCATTTGAGGAAGATGTAACGCGAAACCGTCTCTACCTCGCTACGGCTCATAAAACCAGGCGTTTTATGCTGATGGTTCGCGTCTTTTCCTCATACCTCTCTCCTTCCCCCTCCTTCTCACTCCTTTCCTTCTATTCCTCCTCAAGACATTGTCACGAAGCCGAGAGAAGAGATTCCACAAGACACGGGACAAAGAGAGAGTGTCGTGGTCGAAACGCAAGAACGAGTTGCTTGGAAAACTCGTCCTGGCTCACCGGAACACGAGGATGGCTTGTTTAGAGAGCTTTTTCTTAGCGGCGCTGCATCGTGAAGCTATCTCCTCTATCCTCTCGACTCCCGCCACTCGTGAATCCACAGCGTGGATTCTGGACGAGCCAGCACTCCGGAGGTTCTCTCATTCGATTCGATATCCACGATTTTGGCATCGTAGCCAAAAGCAAACGTCAGGTGTTATTCGAATGCTCCTCTACGTGTTCTACAGTGAGATTTCTTCGTTTTCACGGATGACGATTCGCCTTCCCGTTCCTCCTTCGACAATTTCCTTCGTCGGGAAACGGGCAGAGCTTCTTCTTCTTCTTCTTTGGCAAGGAGGAGCAGCCTACCGACTCGTTTCCGGAGCCAGATCCTTCTCCTCGCGAAGCTCACGACCGCTGCTCGTGGAAGCTTCGGAAAAACAATTTTCCAAAGTGCCGTGGCTCGCTAGTTCTGTTCCCTCTCGTCCGGTCGTTCGCGTGCATCAACCATAGCACGTTCCCTGGGCCGAAGTCGGTCGAACCTAGAACAACAGGTGTAACGAATGGTCCGCACGCTTCATCTCGTTTTTTTCCTCCCTCTTTCTTTCTTGCTCTTACTCACGTTTCGATCAAAAATCCGATTTGCTTGCGATCCCTTCCTACGCAGGGGATAACTCAAGTCGTATTACCAAAGTTTACGAGTGAATCGCAAGAGGCTCGGACTCAGAATCGCCTCCTCTTCGGTGTAACACACAATTTTGCCCTTAGGGGAACCTCGATATGTAGTCAAACAGAAGAAAAGTCTGCTTGCTGAAACAGAGATGAAGTGTAGGAATCAATAATTGGTCAATGACAAAATAAATAAATATGGTTTTACCTCCATTTGTCCTATCTACTCCAATGGAATAGAAACATACAAAATTTTGTTAGACCTATGCAGCATTTTTTTATCAACTGCGCCCGTTTTTACAGTTGTCTTCTCGATTGTTTTTACTGGGAAGGTCTCCTCTGATTTAAAAAAAATATTTTCATACCCAACATTTTGTAGAGAATTTGATTTTCTACTTTTACGGTAGGTTCATTTTTTCCCATTGCGCGAGGTAAATAAATAATTGGGGGTGACCAGCGTTACACTTATTCGCGAAATCCAGATTGCATAGATTCCGAGGGATCAGCTATCCGATTTTCCATGAAGAGCGGACCAGCGTCGTTCCCAGCTCATCGATAATCTATGCAAGCTCGATTATCGACAGTGGCTTGGGGTGTAGGAGTACCAAGCCCGGTTCATATACTCTCCATTCTGCCCTCCTCCCCCTCCTACTCCTCCCTCCCTCCCCTTCACCCGATATATACCGACAACTTCGTTACGTCGTGACGCGACAAATTTATGCCCTGTTAACTTCGTTCGTTGCGAGGGCGGCGGAGGCTCAGCACAAGCGCTTGGTACAAGCCCCAACGTCGAGTAGTGCAGAGACAGCATAGCCTAGCACCACCAGCAGCAGCAACAGCAGCACGCGACGAGAGATCCATCCACCGGCGTGAATTCAATCGGGGCTTTAACCCGGCGAGCGAATAAAGGGATAATTGAAAATATATAGGAGCGAAATTAGCGGAGGAACTGGCTGGCTGACTTGTGAAGGTACAGAAAGGGTTGTGAGAGGCGTTTACCGCGGGGCTAGGTGTAAGGGCTCGCGTAAAAGAGAGAATTCAAAACGACGATGGCAATTCCTGCGACGAAGAACGCGGCGACTTCGCACCGGATGAAAAGGAACTGTGGGCTTCGAGAACCGTTAAAAGTTCAAGACGCGTTAGCGCGAAACAGTTTCGTTGTAATAGCCAAAGTTGCCTGGGGCACACAGGTTTTCCCTTCGTTCCTTATATATATTTCGCCCCGCATGCCTTCCGATTCGCTCTCTGGGCCTGAGAAGGAGAGATCCGCATTTTCGCCGAGCGCTTATTATTTTATATTTCGTGTCTCGTGGCGTTTGCCTTCCGGTTGGGGAGGCGGGAGACTCAGCGCCACCAACGGCCAAGAGATAAGGGACATTTCGCTGTATTCCCTCCTCTGAGGTTTCAAAGAGTGAAACAACCGTTAACACTCGCTATGAGCTTTTAGGGAAACTTCAATTTTACCTTCTTTTACTCACTTTCTTCGTAATACGATAGTTGTACGCTTTTTCATTATTGTTTATTGCTGGCCTTATAGTATACCTTTGCTTTGAGTTTACTTGTACTTCACTCTAATTTGTATTTTGCATCAAGACGTAAAAATCACGAAAAGAAAGCTTCTTCTAGGAGGAAGCAGAATCTATTTTTCCTGATTGATCATAGAATTAATATTCTGGAAATACACAACGACCTTGTCAGTCAGTCGTATCATTTTCAGGTCATTACAAATCGTGTAACTAATCTTTCAGTGCGTTGACATCCGTTTTAAGTTCGTCAGTTAAACATGAAGAATAAATCGTTGTTTGATGATTTTTGCAGAGCGTTTCAATTCCGAACACTGCCTATAATCAGCGTTCGTCCGATCCTTTCCAAGTCTGTCACTCTATGTCTGTTCTCCATTCAGCAACCCTGTAAAATGTAACGGTTAATGAGGGCGTTTACCGATGATGGCGCAAGTTTGGTTTCTCATTGAAATTTCAATGGAAAACAACGGATGTTTCTGCGTACTTGTCTATCCACGCCGAGCGATCCATCTGCGTAAATCCAGTTCGTATAATGAGCCCTTGCGACTGAATAACAGACTTTCTATGTACGAACAGCACATCCAAGTTTCAGGTGCACGCCTCGTTCGTTCCCGCGTCGCTCGGGCACGTAAAGCACGCACCCCGTCGCTTCGTAAAGCCGAACACAGCGCATATCAACCATCCGAGGCTTTTGCATCGTTGCGTGCCACCATGTGTGGGTAGTTCCCTCCCTTTCCCTCTCTTCCCTCACCCTTCTCCTCCCGTGTATTCGGCCTCTCACACGGTAAACACGCACGGTTAGGCGTAACGCACAATTCGCATCGCAAGCACGTAGGATATGATCCGCGAGAGCTTCTCATCCTGTATATGACGTGGTCACCGTCAATTTAGCCCCTTCTTCCAAAAGCCGACTCTGATATCCCTGATAATTTGCTAGATTTTACTACTTCAAAAAGTAACTAACTGTGATTTATTTGGGATTATTTTTTTATGTATATTTAGGTATAGAATCTTGTTTAAAAAAACATCAATCCTTATGGCCCCTTTTACTTTCCCTTCCTCCCATCTGTCTCCCTCATCCTGCGCTAAAAGGTACCAAATTTCTTAGAGATAAACCAACGACTTCTCTAAGTTCTACAAAATGTATTCCTAATTTCTATGACGAAGTGTTTCCTCTTTTTTCCTATAGTATTTTTAGGTACTTTTGGCAGTATAACTTAAATTTTAACCACTATTGCATTAAAAAATGTATCAAAAACGAATATTGACAAAAAATGTACAATTTGTACCTCAGTAATAAAATGTAGGTATCAGAAATAATGAGAAGAGTCTGAACAGAAGTAGCTGTATCGACAGAGAATGGCTTATATAATATACTAGTGCGTGTAGAGGGAAGCAGGGTAATTCACGAAGGGAGGCAGGGAGGAAGAGAGAGAGAGAGCTTACAATGCACGCACGCTCATGTAATCATAGGTGACACAATTAATCACCAGAGCATCCCGCCCCTGCCGAGCCATTAGCGATTGGGTCCAGCTCTCTGGTATATCTCTCACGTTTCTCCCCGCCGGCTCTCTCTACCTGTCTCTCTGTCACAGCCTGGGGAGGATGTGCTGCCGTAACCGGTTCGCAGTGAGTCAAGCTGACACGACGACGGATCCGCGGATCAGCGCGGAATCACGGTGTGCGAGTGCTATATACAGTGATGAGGTATACACTTCACCATGAACTGGAACACGAGCCAGAGGATCAGTGAGAGAACGTTCGGGGATTGAGGGAAGAGAGAGAATTCTACTCTCGTTGTTGTGGTAGTTGGCCTCCCTCGGTGACGAAGCTCGTTAGACGTGTTTCCATAGATTTTTCCTTTCCCTCTTCTCTCTTCTCAATGCTCTTCTCTTGCCCTCCAGCGGCCCTCTATGATTGATCGGCTCCCATTGTTCCTGCGGCGAGTTCTTCCTTCTCCCAAAGTGTCCGAGCTATGGTCCATCCACTCTCTTCACTGCTGGGGCGAGAAGAATAAGAAAACAAAAAAAACATCGTATGAGAGAGAAGAGATGAAAGAAACGAGCATCGGGCGAGCTGAGTTGCATTAGAGACGGCACTAGGACATTCGCACTGTCGATAGAAAGGGAATGGAAGGGCTGGGATAAAAAGAGAAGAAAATGAAAAGTCCGCTTACTCCCCTTTCCTTTGACCTCCAATTCTAGTAATACTCGCAATTGCGAGTCTTTGATTGCTTCTAAAGTAGATCACTTTATTATAATCACTGACTGTCTATTAATAGTAGTTTTCTTGAACTTCAAAATCTTTTGTTCAATGCAAAAAAAAACCTAAAAACCTTGAAACAATTTTGTGAGTACAGGAATGTTGTGGATATATAATATAATACGGTTGGTTGCTTGTAAAACAACCATAAATAAAACAACCATAATGATTTTGAGTTGAATAAAAACAAATCAACCTAAATTTAATCATGCATCAACCATTTATTGACTTCCAACCATAAACCGACGGAAAACCATCGACTAATTAGGGTTGGGTGAGTCCGCGAGGGAAGCGATCACCGCTTCTTTCAAAATCAAACTCAGCGCTCCCGCTCTTTATAACCCTCTGTGGTTTCGCTCTTGCTCTTTGAACCGAACGACAGCGAGGGAGTAAGCCCAGCGAACGAAGGAGAGCCACTTAAGGTTGCGCACAGAACCCTCTTTCTCCCTCTAGCAAAGTCCTCGAGAATCCACCTCGCTCGATTTACATTTGGCCAGGAAATGAATTCTTTCTCGCCCTGCTATAATTAACGAGCCAAGTTTTGCTGAGGCAATAAAGCAAGGGTGGAGTGAGGCCGTTGCAAAGTCAGCGGGAGCGAGAGGAGGAGACTTTCCTTTTCCTCCTTGCAGAGAAGGGAAGAGGAACATCTTGAAAGTGGGATGAAGCGAAACGCTAGGGAGTCTCGGAAAAAGTGCGAAACTTTTGTCTTACCATGTTAATTGTAACATAATATATGTAAAGCTGTACACAGCCTAAGTAGCCTACAAAGTGACATTTCTCGTGGAGCGCCACGAGAAATGTTATACAGTGGCATAGAACTCTTCAGGCTCACTCCGAAGCTTGGAGTGCGAGAAAATAGGGGTTCGCCTTTGGTGGAAGGGCCAGGGGGAGAAGCAATAACACCCCCGGCAACTCTTGGAAACCGGCCAAAGTGTCACCCGTTATATTATAGCCATTACGTTGAACTTATCCCGAACGTACGTCGTTCTTACGCGGGTGTGCGACATTTTATTCTCCTCCTGTGTAGACTCGATACTCGCTGAAATATACGCATTAATGCAGTGGCTATAATTTAGTTTATATTTTTTTTTCATATGTAAATGCGTTACAAAATATTATGGTATATTTGCTATCCCTACTCCCGCATCATCCACCGTGGAGGGTCGAAATGAAGAGAATCGTGTCTCTGGGGCACAGCTTGTAATCTCCTTGGCCCTGAAAAAATAACAGAAAAAATCAGAGATGTGTTTAATCAAAATTTCCTATGCATAATAGACATTAGTTACATTTTTGTCATTTTGTTTTTTTATGTCTAGCAAAATGCAAGTTTCTAATTTACAATATCATTGTTTTTAAAAAGTAGGTTTCACTAAATTAGCGTTATAAAATAGTCGAAAAATCCAAAGTGCTATAAAATGCTATTGCTTCGATATATTTCGATGCAATTACGATGTCTGCCGAATTCAAAACCGAATAGAATTATTTTAGCAACTAAGTAGAAATATTCAGCTTATTATTATAATAATTATTTATATAAAAAAACTTCATTACAAAAACTTCCTTGTAAAGACCATTATGTAGAAAATGAAAAATAATAAGAAAATGTCGATCAAAGTTCCACTTTCCGTTCTTTTTGTAAAGGGCAATATTTTTATTTTTCCATCCCTTGTAAATATTGACACACAAAGTGTACTTGACAGTTCAATTACAGTCAATTGGTCAATGACGTAGTAAGTCTTTGCATAGTCTTTTGCGTTTCAGCTTTATAGCGTGCGCGACCCTCAAGGAGCTTCCTTATAGAATTTACGACCTGAAGAGGGACCGGAAGAGGGATCGTATGTGCAAGGAGCGTTGAAAGGACGAGAAAAGAGACGTGGAAAAGTGCGAGAGGAAGCGAGAGAAAGTAAGAACGAACAGTCGCATACAAGAGAGCTTTCTCGAAACGTGGATATTATCATAATAATGACCGAAGCCATCATCTTTCCTCCAGTCTGGCTTCTCTCTTTCTCCGTTACGTTTCGCCCGGCTAGCCACAACTTTTCTCTCCCTTTCTTCCCGCTTTACCGGCACAGATCTACTCAACGGCATTGCTGCCCTTCCCCTCCCTTCCCTTCCCCCCAAACCATATCTTAATAGCGGCTGGAGGCTTGTACATTTACAAATTTAAAATGATAATTTTTCCGGAGTGGGAGTGGCGAGGTCATTTGCGCCCTCGCGCCATTTCAACCTTACGAACGCGGGGACCACCCTTATATTTTTTCACCTCCCTTCCTCCTCCTCCCTTCCTCTCCGTTATATGCGAAGCTCGCAACGCGGCTTTGCAAAAAACCAGACGCCCACATTTGTCAGACGTCAAGACCAGCTGCAGCGGCTGTAAGAGCTCAAAAATTTTTGAAAATAAAAGCCGAAGGAAGCAAAAATATTCTTAACCTCAACTTTGCAGTGGATTCCCGAAAATTCGAAAAATTCTTGGTTAATGTTTACTTTTCGTTTTTTTAGGCGCCATTTTTTTTTTTAACCTTCCTTACCAAAAGTTCCCAGTCGGCGTCGTTCACCAGCACGAGAATTCCCGGCCTTCTGTTAAAGAGAATCAATATTTAGTTTAGATAAGTAATAAAAAGAACACAAGTAACGTATATTAGGAGAAATAAATATATTTGGCTTTTGGTTAAATTTGAAATACAGAAATTACACGAAAGGATTTCTGGGTAGCGATGCGAACGCAATCTGTCGGAGGAAACCGGAAGTGCGACCATTTCTCGATACGCCACCGCCATTTTTACGAACTAACACGTCGCATCCCGCGCGCGTATTAATCTGTTGACTTTTTATCACGGATAAATAAACGTTTTAGCCCGAGACAAAGATTAGAGAAGTAATTTGTCGGAATTGGTCGCACTTTCGGTAATGAGATTGGAAAAACTTACACGGTATCGTCTTGCATGAAGAGTTCTTCGCGTTCCGTGAGTAGGTTATCCCGGATCCAGAAAAGGAGCCTCTTCAGCGTCCCTGAAGAACGGAAAGACATTTATTCATGTTGTGTTAAGGAGGATCAATATTAGCGAGCTTTGCAGCTCTCACGCACTCACATTCCTCGCCACCAGGTAAATTCACCTCGTGCTTCTTCTTCTTGTCGAACAGCAACTCAGCGCCGCCGCTGCAAAACAAAAACACTGACGAGCCTATTCATTTTGAGGTTATGGCGCCGAAACTTACCCAAATTCGATGGTCACCGGAAATCCCGCATCTCCCGAAGACATTTTTTAGCGTATTATGAAAATCGATGTTTTCACGACTTTATCGATGACAAAAAACTCCTACGAGGATAAACGCTGTTATTATTTTTTTTTCTTCGTATATCCCGGGTTCCTCCAGTTCAGACTGTTACGGTCCCGTTCCGGTGTTCCGCAATTTTACCACCGGCGACACGATTTTCGGCTCCAAATCCAATACTCCGAGATTTATTATAAAACAGCGATAATTATTTCCCGGAAAATATAGTTATTTCTGCAGCTTCTCCATTTTTCAATACGTACAAATTTCTAATCTCGCGAATTTATTATTGATTTTATTACTCGGAGACTAAACTGTATTTAGAATATTTGTCTTATTCACATTTCGCGCGTTCCGCCGGTTCGTTTTCGCCGTTTCGCAAATTCCAATCTTCCTTTTATTTAAAATATTCCTCCTCCGGTTCAGCAATTTATGATCTTGTCCCGACGTTCCGCGTTTTTACCACTAGTGCCAAATATTTTGTACTTCCGTCTTAAACAAATACAATCCAATTAAGCTGCAGACTTTTATTATTTTGAGTTTACAATATTTGTAAAAAAGATAATCCGCTTGCAACATCTTTGCATTTCGAATTTCCCGCATTTCTGCGCTTTGCAAAGTCGCGTTCCAATTCCGGCGTTCCTATTTTCCACCGGCCACGAAACATCCACGCTGTCATCTCCATCGAAACGCGTTATTGAATTCACTCCTGATGAATTTAATATCCAATAGCTGCGCAGACATATATTATTTTCAGTTTACAATGTTCGTAGAAAGATAATCCGTTTGCAATATCTTTGTATTTCGTATTTCCCGCTTTTCTGCGCTTCACAAAGTCGCGTTCCAATTCCAGCGTTCCTCATTTTCACCGGCCACACGAAACATCCACGCTGTCATCTCCATCGAAACGCGCTATTGAATTTACCCCCGATGAATTTCATATCCAATAGCTGCGCTATTTTCCCGCGAAATATGTTCACATCCTTCCTCTCCCACTTTCCTCCACGAAATTTATCTCGTTCGTTCACCCGGAAGCGAATGACAGAAAAAAAAAAACGCGTCGTTGATTAGCGGAATGGTTCGATACCTTGTGAGAAATTCGTGACCGGAAAAGTGGTGGGAGAGAACGATTTAATTAACAAATATACTACTTTTAATCATCAAACCGTCTCTTCGAAAACTAATTGCCATAAACTACTCGTTTTTTTTCTTCTAAATTATCGATCGCACTTATTGTTTACATATTTTCCCGCATTAATTGAGGAAAAATACGAAGCCGGTTTAGACGGAACTCCGAAACGGTAAAGAACCGGGCGAACGGCGCCATTATGGCGGAATATCGCGAGTTGCTCGCGATCGTGAACAATTATTAGTGACAATTCGCAGATAAAAGTTCGAGCGAAGCTGAAAAAAACCACTTTTTTAACGTTTTTCTTTTAAATTCGATTTCATTGCTGTTTTATTGTCGCAGAAGTTATGTCGGGCTCGGGCGAAAACGCTGCAGCCGCTGATGATGATACAGGTGTCGCAAATCCTGAGAACAACGAGAACAACGAGGACAACGATGTGCCCAACATCAGCGACGCCGACACCGAACCCGCGATGCTCGAAGAAGAGGAAATGCCTACATACATGAGCCTCACCAGCTCATCCAGACCCGACGAGTCCAGAGTCGAGCTGGAAGTTCCGGCTAATCACGACGATGACCCTCCGACAACCAAAGGAAAAGATACCAGAGCTCCGAGTCCCTGCGCCAGCGACGATCAAGGAGGCGGAAGCATCTACGTTGTTTCTTCCGGTGAGGAAAGCTATCAGGCGTACAACGATGAAGATTACGAGTCCGATGGTAAAATTTTATTTTCATTTATTTTTTTCGTACAACGATATGACGTTGCCACGATTTTTTTTACTTTTCGGAGCATATTGCATACTTTATGAGGCGATAGTGATTTTTGCTCCGAACGGTTTCTTTATTTTTGGGTTTTTTGTTGAAATTTTATGAATATTATAATAAATAAATTATTAATATTTTATAATATTATTTTTAAACTTAATTAATTAAAATTAAATTCATTTTGTAATAAATTATTAATATTTTATAAATGATTATAATTAATATTATAATTAAAAAATTATAATAAATTATAATATTCATGAATAACAACAATTGTTTCAAAATGAATTTTATAATAAAAAATGAGAGAAACGATTACAATCTATGGAAAAAGTCCAATTTCTCTAAAAAATCTTTCAGCGTTCGTTTTAAGCCATTGAATAATTTTTAATAATTTTTTAAAGAACTGAACATTTTTTTTTTTTTTTTTTTACAATATACATTTTTGGTTTTTGTTGAGCCAAGTTGATTCTTGAGATAAGTCGTACTCCATAATTCGAAATATCTTGGATGTCTAATATTGAATTTATTATTACTTGGTATTGAAACTTTTATTGTAAAAATAAAAAATTGATTTTATTCAACAGAAAATGCAGAAAAATAAATTCCTACTATGTTTTTAAATAATTAATGGAACTGATTTTTTATACAATAACAAAATATTATTCAGCAGCTGAACGTTGATTTCCAATAAAATCAGTTCAAATTCACTTAATTTTTCAATTTATTAATTTTTTTATTGTTTTACAAATTTCCTTATTTACAATCAGAGTTGTAAATGTCTAATACTTGTAGAAATAAATATGATGATATGATCAGCTTTATAATTATGATTTTAGAATAATAACATGTATTAATTATAAAACAATGACTAAACTTTCAAATAGCTGCAAAACTTATTATTTTGTAATCAAATTTCCTGGTAATTTTTTTGAAAAAATGAAGAAACATAATTAATGCATTAAGAATGGAATGCATTAATTATCTCTTCCATTTTTCCCCCTATTTCTTCTAATATTTAAGCGAAAATTAGTATTTTTTGCAGCTATCAAAATATTTACACTCTATTTTATAATCACTACATATTATTATTATGAAATAATAATTACGAATCAAACTGTACTGTAAACTAGATGTCATGAATTAATCAGGTTTTATAACTCTGTTTACAATTCACATAAACAACCTCATAAACAATATTATAAATTGTATCAATACACATAAAAAAAAAATTAATTCGTACTTTTTTTCGATGACGTACGATTTTATAATCACTACATATTATTATTATGAAATAATAATTCCAAATCAAACTATACTGTAAACTAGACTTCATGATTTAATGGGGTTTTACAATTGTTTACAATTCACATAAACAATATTATAAATTATATCAATAACACATAGAAAAAAAAATTATTTCGTACTCTTTTTCAATGACACACGATTTTATAATCACTATGTATTATTATTATGAAATAATAAGTCCAAATCAAACTGTACTGTAAACTAGATTTCATGAATTAATGAGGTTTTACAATTCTGTTTACAATTCACATAAACAATATTATAAATTATATCAATAACACATAGAAAAAAAAATTATTTCCTACTCTTTTTCAATAACACGATTTTATAATCACTACATATTATTATTATCAAATAATAATTACAAATCAAGCTGTACTGTAAACTAGATTTCATGAATTAATGAGATTTTACAACTCTACAATTCACATAAACAATATTATAAATTATATCAATACAGATAGAAAAAAAATTATTTCGTACTCTTTTACGATGACATACGATTTTATAATCACTACATATTATTATTATGAAATAATAATTACAAAACAAACTGTACTGTAAACTAGATTTCATGAATTAATGGGGTTTTACAATTCACATAAACAATATTATAAATTATATATCAATACCCGTTAAAAAAAATTCAATTCCTACTCCTTTTTATGCAAACACTTTGATAATGATTTAAATTTAATCCTTAATTTTTTTTCTGCAGAAATGGAGCTCGAAGATGAGGAGGAAGAGGAAGACGAGGACGATTCTCGTCGAGCTTATAACGACGACGAAGAAGATAGCGATGGCGATATTGAGCCAGAACAATTCGAGAGATCATCAGACGATTTTGTTCTTCGTTACGACACGAATTTGGAGAAACATCATAAAACGCGGAGCAGGTCTCTGCAAGATCTCACAACATCGCGTGGAAATTTGTCCCGTTTTGTTGGCAAGAGACGAAGCGTCGATATGATGGGACACTACGATTCTCAATTAGCATCGCGAGAGCGAGAACCTCTTCGTGATCCTCTGGGCGACGTAAAAAAGTCCTCAAAATCGTCTCGTTACGCGGACGTTCCAAGCAAAGTGAAGCTCTATATTCAGTCGATAAAAGAGCAAAATAGAAAATCATCGGAGCACAAAAATCGGCAAAATCCTCTGCACAAAAATTTCAACGACGCGAGAACCGTTATTCCCGAAGTTTCTTGCACGCGAATAAATCCGGCAAATAGAATGATTAAAGGATACGCGCAAAATGTAATAAACGCGATAATGGAGCAAAATAATTCCGAAAAACCGGAAGTCACGTACGGAGGATTTCGTCTGGGTGAAAATGCACCCGAAAAAGATCCAATCGCCGTTCCAGAGGCCAAAAAAATCGTCGAAAAAAATGCAGAGATCGAACAAGTTCCCGATAATTCGACAAATGCGCCTACGAATCTCGTGAAAAATTCAAAATCCAACGGAATTATAGACTTCAGCACGCAAAATAACAGCGAAAAGATGGTCGAGCCAATGGAGACCTGCGCGACAAATGGCCAAGAGCAAGTGGCCGCTATTTTGAATCTCCGTAGCGTCACCTACGAGGAATACGCAAATGGCGATGAAGCCTCAAATAAAAATGAAATTGACGAAATAACGCGTCTGGAAGAAGAGGCAAAAAATGGCTTAACTGAATTAATGGAACAGGAAGAAATATTGAGTGTAAAAATCACAGAAACGCGTCGTCTTCCGGCTCAAAAAATCGAGATAGTCAAAGTCGCAAATCCGGCAAACGAAGAATCGCGAACTGTTCGAGAAACCTCAGAAATCGATAAATCCTCAAGCGACGAAACTCCAAATCGTGAGAATCCAGATGTCGCGATGCTCTGGACGATGCTTAATGAAAAATCCGCAAAGTATAACGAAAAATCTGCCCAATACGACGGAATTCGCGAAGCTTTTCAAAAAACTCTCACGGAAAATATAAGCCTTAAGCGTGAATTGGAAGAACTCAAGAAAACATTGGCACAATGCAAAACGGAAAATAAACCTCGTGAGACTAAAGCTGTTTCTGTACAAACTGAAAATGTTTTAGTAACCGAAGAGACGAAAATATTCAACGATTCGAAAATATCTACCAACGATTCTAAACCTCCTATGCCTAAACTTCTCTCAAGTAGCATTGGCTCTGCTTTAAGCTCCATCGAACAATGGTCAGACAGCAATTGCAGTCCAGCCATTTCCATAAATCCACCGAATATGGATCATGTTTTAAATTCCGACGATAGTCTCTTAATTCCCGATTCTCGAACTCCGAGACGTCAGCCACGACAAATGTCGAAATCTTTCATCACCAGCTCGAGAATTCTTCAAACTCTCGCGAATATCACTCAAGGACGTACCAGAACAGCGAGTCCTTTAGCCAGCGCCGCTAGGAACGTTGAATCTCGTCTTTTGGAAACCGAGAAAGGTCAGTCGATGCGAGAATCCAATATATCTATTGTTGGAAACGAAACAAAAGCCAGAAAACGAAAGGCATCGGATATGCTTGGATTTTCGAATAATCCGGAAACCTTTAAAATCCCTCGTACACCGGAAATATCGAGGAAGAAAATCAATTCGGATTCTGACGCAGATGCTGCGCCTTTGAAATCACCGTGGGTACAATCAAGGACTGAATCGACACCTGGCGGAAGCAAAGATGACGATAATACCGACAGGATACCGGACGATTTAGACGATACCGAGGCTACCGATGTTCCCGATAATGTCAAGTGTTTTGTCTATCAGGAGGAAGCAGATTGTAAGGAACGAAGCTTTTTGATACAGGCTGAAGAACCTACAAAAAGTAACGATGGAGGCGAAAAAGGAGGCGGCGCTGTTCGCGAATGTGGACCTTATCTTCTTGGCAATTGCGAGATTAGAATGTCTGAGGCTAATGGCACTATCAATATATGGGGGAAGGAGGTAATTACTGGTTTGGTGTTAACGATGCTGTGGCCGAATTGTATATTATAGGAAGATGGTAATAATGGGCGATGTCCGGGAAAAAAAATCGATTGGCGAAAAAACTATCGATATAACACATCGATTTTTCTCTTTAAACAATCGATGAATCGATTAATCGAATAAAAAAATCTGGGTCATAATAAATATTGAAATAATTATTTAAAAAACAGGTTTCTTTTCTCATTGAACATTTTTTTTACAAGTAATTTCTTTATTCTTAACATTTGCTATCCCATTTATTTCGAATTAAAATTACTATTAAAACTACAAGGTTTGCATAAAAGAAAACTCATAATTGAGATTCTTCGAATTTAATATTTTGCGACTTCGATGTCGCCTAATAAATATCGGACATCGATTAATCGATCAACAAAAAAATCGGATGAATCTAGTCGATTAATCGAAAAAACTATCTATTGGCGAAAAAACTATCGATATAACACATCGACTTTTCTCTTTAAACAATCGATGAATCGATTAATCGAATAAAAAAATCTGGGTCATAATAAATATTGAAATAATTATTTAAAAAACAGGTTTCTTTTCTCATTGAACATTTTTTTACAAGTAAATTCTTTATTCTTAACATTTGCTGTCCCATTTATTTAGAATTAAAATTACTATTAAAACTACAAGGTTTGCATAAAAGAAAACTCATAATTGAGATTCTTCGCATTTAATATTTTGCGACTTCGATGTCGCCTAATAAATATCGGACATCGATTAATCGATCAACAGAAAAATCGGATGAATCTAGTCGATTAATCGAAAAAACTATCTATTGGCGAAAAAACTATCGATATAACACATCGACTTTTCTCTTTAAACAATCGATGAATCGATTAATCGAATAAAAAAATCTGGGTCATAATAAATATTGAAATAATTTAAAAAAACAGGTTTATTTTCTCATTGAACATTTTTTTTACAAGTAATTTCTTTATTCTTAACATTTGCTGTCCCATTTATTTCGAATTAAAATTACTATTAAAACTACAAGGTTTGCATAAAAGAAAACTCATAATTGAGATTCTTCGAATTTAATATTTTGCGACTTCGATGTCGCCTAATAAATATCGGACATCGATTAATCGATCAACAAAAAAATCGGATGAATCTAGTCGATTAATCGAAAAAACTATCTATTGGCGAAAAAACTATCGATATAACACATCGATTTTTCTCTTTAAACAATCGATGAATCGATTAATCGAATAAAAAAATCTGGGTCATAATAAATATTGAAATAATTATTTAAAAAACAGGTTTCTTTTCTCATTGAACATTTTTTTACAAGTAAATTCTTTATTCTTAACATTTGCTATCCTATTTATTTCGAATTAAAATTACTATTAAAACTACAAGGTTTGCATAAAAGAAAACTCATAATTGAGATTCTTCGAATTTAATATTTTGCGACTTCGATGTCGCCTAATAAATATCGGACATCGATTAATCGATCAACAAAAAAATCGGATGAATCTAGTCGATTAATCGAAAAAACTATCTATTGGCGAAAAAACTATCGATATAACACATCGACTTTTCTCTTTAAACAATCGATGAATCGATTAATCGAATAAAAAAATGTGGGTCATAATAAATATTGAAATAATTGAAATAATTATTTAAAAAACAGGTTTCTTTTCTCATTGAACATTTTTTTACAAGTAAATTCTTTATTCTTAACATTTGCTATCCTATTTATTTCGAATTAAAATTACTATTAAAACTACAAGGTTTGCATAAAAGAAAACCCATAATTGAGATTCTTCGAATTTAATATTTTGCGACTTCGATGTCGCCTAATAAATATCGGACATCGATTAATCGATCAACAAAAAAATCGGATGAATCTAGTCGATTAATCGAAAAAACTATCTATTGGCGAAAAAACTATCGATATAACACATCGATTTTTCTCTTTAAACAATCGATGGATCGATTAATCGAATAAAAAAATCTGGGTCATAATAAATATTGAAATAATTATTTAAAAAACAGGTTTCTTTTCTCATTGAACATTTTTTTACAAGTAAATTCTTTATTCTTAACATTTGCTGTCCCATTTATTTCGAATTAAAATTACTATTAAAACTACAAGGTTTGCATAAAAGAAAACTCATAATTGAGATTCTTCGCATTTAATATTTTGCGACTTCGATATCGTCTAATAAATATCGGACATCGATTAATCGATCAACAAAAAAATCGGATGAATCTAGTCGATTAATCGAATAAAAATATTAACTCTTTCGATTAATCGAAAAACATCGTCCATCCCTCGATGATGGTTCGAGGGTTCCCAGCCGCCAATCGGCTATTGGCGGCCGGGTTAAAGAATTAGTATTATTTATACGTTTCGACTCTGGTCTGGGTCCTCTTCAATAAATAGTTTTACTTTCCACAAAAAAAAAAATTTTTAATAAATTATACAGTAAATTCCTTATATGCTAATTTAACATGTTAAAAGTTTTATTTAGATGTTAATTTAACAGTTAATTGTACTAATTAGTTGCAAACACTTCTCGATGGTATTAAAATCTGAAAAACTTCATGTACATTTAAGATACTTTAATTTTTTTTTTAATAGTTTTTCATTATCATTATGCAAAAGAAATTATCATTATGCAAAATTTCTTTAATTAATTTTGCATAATGATAATTCTAAAATGTTATTAACAAAATGATGAAAAAAGAATTGTTTAACAAATCTCCCGAAAATCCACTTTTTTTTTTTTAATGAAAATGTTCCGTACATTTTTCTGAATATGTATGAATTTATTCAGATTTTTTAATTCACTTTAAATTTTGTGGTTTTTTATATGGAAAAAAACATGATAATATAATTAATATAATGAAATCTAATCACTTTAATTAAATTAAAAAAATTATTAATTAATTAGAAGAAATTTTTAATGTGCATGATTTTTTTCAGAAATTTATATCATCGACAAGTCTTTGCAATTCTCTCATTTTTCTCGAACTTATGCGAAATTAATACCAGACGCAAAAACTACCTTAATTATGGGGACTTTTCCTAATTTTTAACAACGCAAATTCTGGTACTATTTCAGCTTTTCGTTTTACTCTCAAAATCGCGTGTAATGTTTTGGTGATTGTAGCCAAATTATTCATCTGCAATTGTGCCATAAACCGTTTATCACGAATTTAAAAAAAAAAGAAAGGCATTTGTGAAAATTTGAGTCGAACCGTTTTGTCCAAAACTGTGGATTTTTTTATTAAAAAAATTTTTGGTGAATTTTTATTTCGACTCATAAATATTAAAATAATTTGCAGATCAGTCAAGAGTCCGAGTACGTTGACGTGGAAGAGGAAATGGAGGAAGAAACGGATCCCTTAGTGGAAAATCCTTCGCAGAGTCGCAGAGGATCTCTGGATGGTCAAAAGACACCACGCGCAAGATTCGTAAACGGCAGTCATAATTTCGTGTGTTCAACAAACAAAAAATCCAAAACATCTCCCAGCATCGTTAAATCGAGCATAGGAAAATATTTCCGACCAGCGTTGTCGAATTTGGCGAGAGCGAATTCGATGACGAACGAAGGGGAAACCGTATGCAATGACAATTCTCCGAACAATCAAACGACTGGATGCGAAACGTGCGATTTGCAGAAAAAGCGATGTTATCACTGTCCGAATTGCGATCATTTGAGCAATTCGCGACGTAAACATTCCTGTTGTCGTCAGGACGCGGAATTTAACGAAAAGGAATGCGATTGCGCTCGCACGTCTCGTGGAGCACTTGATGATGATGTTATTTTTGAACTTCTGACGAATATCCTTGCGAATCATAAAAAATGCAACGCTGCTTTTAATAAACATTCTTGCGCTAATCACGCGAACGATGAGACTTGCAAACATCAAACGTCACGGATTCGACCATCGCCCGATGGAGATTGTCATCATGCGAAAAAACGATGCTCCTCGTGCGCCGATGATTATTTACCCTCGTGCAATACGAGACTCACTCCTAGAAATTCAAACTGCTGCGACAGAAGAAGTCGCTCTCACAGTCTCGCTTCATCGTGCGATGATGAGGAACATCCACTGCTAAACGGACACTACGAAACTCCGGAGGTAAAGGGAGAACAGAGTTGTAAATCTCTAATTCTTCTATAAATGGGGCGTTCCATACCGATTCGACCTGGATCGGACCCTCGACCTCTCGGATTTGGTCGAAATTATTTTATATGATTGGACCAATTCCAAAAAGTACTGGAAAATTTTTTCTGATTTTTTTCATTTATTTTATTTTTTTTTTTTTTGACGATTTTTTTAATGTAACATATCGTTAGCCCAAATTTAAAAATCTGAAAAAATTCTCAAAAATTCTGCATGAAATAACAAAATTTTTGAGCCTAAAGCCAAAGTGGGCCGGGTTTTGCTTCTATTTTTTTTCTATAAAAAACTATTAAAAAATTTAGAAACGAACGAGGAAAAGTTATCAAATTTTTCTAAAATATTGCTTTCTTCTGCAAGTGCTTTCTTTTCGAAAAAAAACCTTACCCACTTTTCTTCTTATAGTTTTTAAACTATAAGAAGAAAAATCTTCCCCACTTTGACTATAAGCTAGATAATTTTGTTATTGAATAAAGTATTTTTCAGAATTTTATCAGATTTTTAAGTTATGAGGTTTTCTATGTCGCTTTAAAAATATATTTAAAAAAAATTTGCATAGTTCAGAAAAATCTGAACAATTTTCTAAAAATCTGAAAAATTCGGTTTTACATAAATAAACATTTGACCAATCGCCTGAAGTAGATTAATTATTTTTTCTATTTTTTAATAATTTTTTAAAATAAAAATAGCTTAAAATCTGTAAGAAGGAAAATTTTCCCGACTTTGACTATAAGCTAGATAATTTTGTTATTGAACA
This sequence comes from Ephialtes manifestator, assembly GCA_963970395.1. Lineage (NCBI taxonomy): Eukaryota > Metazoa > Arthropoda > Insecta > Hymenoptera > Ichneumonidae > Ephialtes > Ephialtes manifestator. The sequence continues at coordinate 29,122,022 of OZ019977.1, read as the reverse complement.
AAGTATTTTTCAGAATTTTATCAGATTTTTAAATTATGGGGTTTTCTATGTCACTTTAAAAATATATTTAAAAAAAATTAGCATAGCTCGGAAAAATCTGAACAATTTCCTAAAAATCTGAAAAATTCGGTTTTACATAAATAAACATTTGACCAATCGCCTGTAGTAGATTAATTATTCTTTCTATTTTTTAATAATTTTTTCAAATAAAAATAGCTTAAAAACTGTAAGAAGGAAAATCTTCCCGACTTTGACTATAAGCTAGATAATTTTGTTATTGAACAAAGTATTTTTCAGAATTTTATCAGATTTTTAAATTATGGGGTTTTGTGTGTCGCTTTAAAAATATATTTAAAAAAAATTTGTATAGTTCAGAAAAATCTGAACAATTTTCTAAAAATCTGAAAAATTCGGTTTTACATAAATAAACATTTGACCAATCGCCTGTAGTAGATTAATTATTTTTTCTATTTTTTAATAATTTTTTAAAATAAAAATAGCTTAAAATCTGTAAGAAGGAAAATTTTCCCGATTTTGACTATAAGCTAGATAATTTTGTTATTGAATAAAGTATTTTTCAGAATTTTATCAGATTTTTAAATTATGGGGTTTTCTATGTCACTTTGAAACTATATTTAAAAAAAATTTGCATAGTTCGGAAAAATCTGAACAATTTCCTAAAAATCTGAAAAATTCGGTTTTACATAAATAAACATTTGACCAATCGCCTGTAGTAGATTAATTATTCTTTCTATTTTTTAATAATTTTTTCAAATAAAAAAAGCTTAAAATCTGTAAGAAGGAAAATTTTCCCGACTTTGACTATAAGCTAGATAATTTTGTTATTGAATAAAGTATTTTTCAGAATTTTATCAGATTTTTAAATTATGGGGTTTTGTATGTCACTTTGAAACTATATTTAAAAAAAATTTGCATAGTTCAGAAAAATCTGAACAATTTTCTAAAAATCTGAAAAATTCGGTTTTACATAAATAAACATTTGACCAATCGTCTGTAGTAGATTAATTATTTTTTCTATTTTTTAATAATTTTTTAAAATAAAAATAGCTTAAAAACTGTAAGAAGGAAAATCTTCCCCACTTTGACTATAAGCTAGATAATTTTGTTATTGAATAAAGTATTTTTCAGAATTTTATCAGATTTTTAAATTATGGGGTTTTGTGTGTCGCTTTAAAAATATATTTTAAAAAAATTTGCATAGTTCGGAAAAATCTGAACAATTTCCTAAAAATCTGAAAAATTCGGTTTTACATAAATAAACATTTGACCAATCGCCTGTAGTAGATTAATTATTTTTTCTATTTTTTAACAATTGTTTTAAATAAAAATAGCTTAAAAACTGTAAGAAGGAAAATCTTCCCCACTTTGACTATAAGCTAGATAATTTTGTTATTGAAGAAAGTATTTTTCAGAATTTTATCAGATTTTTAAGTTATGGGGTTTTGTATGTCACTTTAAAAATATATTTAAAAAAAATTTGCATAGTTCGGAAAAATCTGAACAATTTCCTAAAAATCTGAAAAATTCGGTTTTACATAAATAAACATTTGACCAATCGCCTGTAGTAGATTAATTATTTTTTCTATTTTTTAACAATTTTTTTAAATCAAAATAGCTTAAAAACTGTAAGAAGGAAAATCTTCCCCACTTTGACTATAAGCTAGATAATTTTGTTATTGAACAAAGTATTTTTCAGAATTTTATCACATTTTTAAATTATGGGGTTTTGTATGTCACTTTAAAAATATATTTAAAAAAAATTTGCATAGTTCGGAAAAATCTGAACAATTTTCTAAAAATCTGAAAAATTCGGTTTTACATAAATAAACATTTGACCAATCGCCTGTAGTAGATTAATTATTTTTTCTATTTTTTAATAATTTTTTTAAATAAAAATAGCTTAAAAACTGTAAGAAGGAAAATTTTCCCGACTTTGACTATAAGCTAGATAATTTTGTTATTGAACAAAGTATTTTTCAGAATTTTATCAGATTTTTAAATTATGGGGTTTTGTGTGTCGCTTTAAAAATATATTTTAAAAAAATTTGCATAGTTCGGAAAAATCTGAACAATTTCCTAAAAATCTGACAAATTCGGTTTTACATAAATAAACATTTTACCAATCGCCTGTAGTAGATTAATTATTTTTTCTATTTTTTAATAATTTTTTTAAATAAAAATAGCTTAAAAACTGTAAGAAGGAAAGTCTTTCCCACTTTGACTATAAGCTAGATAATTTTGTTATTGAACAAAGTATTTTTCAGAATTTTATCAGATTTTTAAGTTATGGGGTTTTCTATGTCACTTTAAAAATATATATTTAAAAAAAATGGACTTAAAAAAAAAATTGTGCAGTTGAGGGTCCAACTAAGCCTGTAAAAAATAATGAGCCAAATCGGAGAGGTCGAGGTCAAATCCAGGTTGAAACGGGGTGGAATGCCCCATATGCATAAAAACTTACAGCACATTTAATAATTTACTTTAATTTTGCAGTAAAAATATTTGTATTTTAATAATTTGCTTTAAATTAACTGAAAAAGTACATGAATTTTATACCAAAATTGTATATTAAATTTCGATTACGAATTTATGCATAAAAACTTCCAGTTTTTTTAAACAGTTTAAAAGGATTTTTACAATAACGATTCCAATATTTACTTATTTTCTCACCACATTTTCCTTCAAATTGCTGACTAAATAAAAAATTAAACATTATTTCTTCTCACAGACGAAAAGGCGAAGGCTCAGCGGCAAAAAGGTCCGAGGAATACTGACAGATTTGCTGCGAGGTTGCGGTGGTTGTCGGGATCCTAGTAACGCCAGTTTCGTTGCAAAAGAAACCTCGAGTTTACCTAATATTATTCCAACAGTACGAGTGACGCCTTGCACGCCAACACAGCCATCGTGCTCAAAATCTTCTACAAATTGTGCAGCATCGCATCCCAAGCATCCGATTCCTCGCGATGCTGGTAATGAAAAGTAATTATACTTCCCATTATTCTTATCCTGGGCTAAAATTCCTCTAACATCAACTAAAGACAAGCAATATGCAAATTTATCAGGATGTCAAACGACCTGAAAAGTCATGATAATTCTTAAATATCATAAAAACTGAAAAATCTTAACTTATTTTTATTTTTACAATTAAAAATTCAATACATGAATATATTTTTTTAAATTACAAGAAATGAAGTTTGGAAGATAAAGAAAGTAAAATCAACAATTTCGAAATAAAAAAATTAGATATACGAATGTTCATAACGATTTTTTTTGAGCTCATTTACTTATCAAAAATAATATTAATTAAAAAAATTCGGTTCCACTCGTTGTTAGACATCCTGGATTTTGTTTATTAACTAATAAACATCAATCATCTAAAAACCACTTTTTTTTTTGCAGCTGCAGTTCCTGTTCCCGCCGAGTCGAAATGGCAGCGGAAATCGAAAGTAAATTAGAGCTTCTGACGGTGGAAATGGAAAGACTGCGTTCACGTTCCGATACATTTCGTGGGATGCTCAATTTACTAAATGCAGACACCGACTGAGCCGATATTATCGCATAAAATAGCAACTAAAAAAGAGAAAGAAAAAGGAAAGATCCGCTGTGACGATCTCTTAGTTTGCTCAAGAGTCAAGCAGCATTTTCGCTAAATTTCGCGAAGTTATATTTAAAAAAACAACAACAACAACAAGTAAAGAAGAAAAATTCTCACCTCATTCCCGCTTAATGTAAATAGTCGCGCATCCCAATGAATAACGCAACTATCGTCGTCGCGCCAAAAGTCGACCACCCGGTTTTATTTTTCTTTTCTTTTCTTCTTTTTATCGTACTGTTAGCGCATAAGAATTAAGATACATTGTCGATTTATTGATTAAAAGTGGAAAAAATACAGTGATCGATTAAATAATTCTTGTCTTTACGTTTTTCACGTCTTCCAGGGACTTTTTTTTATTAAGCGTGGAAGTCGAAAAGACGATAAAAATACTATAAAGCGAATGGCTTTACAAAATACCGATAAAATTGAAGATATCCTCGCGCGACTCGATAGAATTTTCTGTCTTCTTTTCGATCAGTAATTACAATCGCAGGAATCGAAACCCTGACCCTGACCTGCAGTTTCACTCGACATAAAACCAGAGGGCGATTCTCCCTGACCTCCAGGACTGAATATGTTGCTGTAGGACGTCTTAAGGTAGTTTACGTGACCCTGAAGCGAACGAATTCTTCCCTGTGCTTGGTCGAAAGCTTCGTTTAGGTTGTTTATTTGCCCCTGCATTTTTTGACGAATCTGCAAAGAAATAATAAAATTTTATCACTTTTGTGGATAAATTAATAATAAGTTTTACAAAATGATTTGAATTTACACTTTTCTTTTTTTTAAATAAATATTTTTAGTTATTTATTAAGACTGTTTGGTACTTAATTCCGTATAATATTCAGTGCTACGTAGAAAACCTATAGACAAATTTATAGAGCGGGAAAAAAATATTTGTAAAAAAATCAACTTCTGTATGAGAATCGAAAAAAGATAAATTTAATTTCTAGTAATTAAGGCTCTTAATAGTCCGTTTTACGTACAATTTTACAAGATTAGCACAGGCAAAATATATCATAAATATCACAGTTAATTTTTCAGTTGTCATAATATCGCGAGTTAGAGATGAGTGATTAAAATCGATTGTAGCGATTGTCGATTATTTTGACATTAAAATCGATTATTTTAGATAATCGATTTCGCGATATCGATTATTCTTATAATCGATTATCAAGTAATCGATTTTTTTCAACATCGCTCATCACTAGAAAGTGCTAAAGATGAGAGATTAAAATCGATTACTTTGACATTAAAATTGATTATTTTACATAATCGATTATCAAGTAATCGATGATTCGTATAATCGATTATCAAGAAATCGATGATTCGTATAATCGATTATCAAGTAATCGATGGTTTTTATAATCGATTATCAAGTAATCGATGATTCTTATAATCGATTATCAAGTAATCGATTATTCTTGTAATCGATTATCAAGTAATCGATTTTTCCCAACATCGCCCATCTCTAGAAAGTCCTAAAGATGAGCGATTAAAATCGATTGTAGCGATTATCGATTATTTTGACATTAAAATTGATTACTTTAGATAATCGATTTCGTGATATCGATTATTCTTATAATCGATTATCAAGTAATCGGTAAGTGGTATAGTCGATTATCAAGTAATCGATGATTCTTATAATCGAGTATAGTCGATTATCAAGTAATCGATGATTCTTATAATCGATTATCAAGTAATCGATGATTCGTATAATCGATTATCAAGTAATCGATTATTCTTATAATAATCGATTATCAAGTAATCGATGATTCGTATAATCGATTATCAAGTAATCGATGATTCGTATAATCGATTATCAAGTAATCGATGATTCGTATAATCGATTATCAAGTAATCGATGATTCATATAATCAATTATCAATTAATCGATTTTTTTTAAACATTGTCCATCTCTATTTCGAGTCTCATAAATAAGTAGTCAATTTAATGATTGTAAAAGGCCAATACTTCGTCTCTGTCCTTTTGAGCAGCTCGAGCAGTAGCTCGACATTGAGCCAACTGTTTTTCCATCTCTGCAATTTGTCCTTGCATGGTTTTTCTCACAGTTTCGCAGCGTTCTTTAGTCCTGACGACTTGTCTCGCCGAATCTTCTCTAACTTGTTCAAGCATCGCAGTTAGCTGTACAATTTCATGCATTTTCTCATCCAATCGTTGCTGCAATTCTCCATCATGTTCTTCAGCTCTCGCGAGTGCATTTTTAAAGCGTTCGTTTTCGCTCCTTAATTCGCTATTCTTTTTCTCCAATTCTTCGAGACGACCCGAACCCGAACCATTTTGGTCAAGAAGCGCAGCATTTTCGCTACGCAAAGCGTTTATTTGACTCGCCATTGTGCCAATTTTGTCCTTGCAAGTCAATAATTCACGAGACAAATCCTCGCAATTTCGTTCGGCTATAAGTCGCATTTGTTGAACTTCCTGTAGCTTCGCTTGAGTTTGCTTAAGAATATCCGGAAGAGGTGCGAGCTCCGCAAGTTTCTCTTGAAATTGATTCTATCGTGAGGAAAAAAAATAGTTGAAAATTACTAATTTATGGGACAATAATTTTTTTTTCTATAAGGGAAGACAGAAAAAAATAACTATTTCTTTTACAGAAAAAATACCTATTTTTTTTGCAGAAAAAAATACCTATTTTTTTTGCAGAAAAAGATAACTATTTTTTTTTGCAGAAAAAAATAACTATTTTTTTTACAGAAAAAAATAACTATTTTTTTTTTTGCAGAAAAAAATAACTATTTTTTTTTGCAGAAAAAAATAACTATTTTTTTGCAGAAAAAAATAACTATTTTTTTGCAGAAAAAAATAACAATTTTTTTTGCAGAAAAAAATAACAATTTTTTTTGCAGAAAAAAATAACAATTTTTTTTGCAGAAAAAAATATCTATTTTTTTTTACAGAAAAAAAAACTTTTTTTTACAGAAAAAAAACTATTTTTTCTCCAGAATTTTTTTTTTTTCTGTAAACAAAAAAAAACTATTGGTGTTGCCAAAATATTATTGAGTCCAAATAGTTACTCATAATTGTTAATAGTAAAAACTGTAAAAAAACTATTAGTAACTATTCAGTCTCAATAGTATATTGGCAACTCCAATAGTTTTTTTTTTTTGTAAGGGAAGTTCAATTTTTTTTATTCTATATACACAGACAAAATTCTGCTATTGACAATTAAAGTGATAAATATTCATTTTCAGATTATGTTAAGATTTTTTAAAAATAATTATGGCACAATAAGTCTTCTTTAATATAAATATAGTCCAATGAACTGAAAATTATTAGTTGTCACTTTATAGTTACTACTAATTTTGAATTTTTTAAAATACTTTGACTCTTCCAATTTCCAGAGTAACATTTTCGTTCATTCTCGCATTGTCCATTTCCATTAAGTCAAGTTGTCTTCTTTGTTCCTCCACTTGTTCCTGAGCCTGAAGATATTTATTGCGATAAGCCTCCAACTGATTTGCTTGATCCTGTATACAGGATCTCAGTTCTTCCAACTCGTCCTGAGCCTCGCGATAACGTTGCTTCGCTACCAGTAAAGCCTGTTCCTGTTCCACGAGCTGTTCCTTATTTCCTGCACCAAAATTTTCTCAGTGATTAATAATAAGAGCCTAGTTCAGAATTTATTAAGGTGGTAATAATTATTATAATGCAAAATCACAATTTTCAACACTTTCTAAATGCTTCGTTTTTTTTCTGATTCTTAATTGAATTTAATTGACGACAAAACAATAATTAAAAAAATTGAACTTTCAAAACAAAATTAATTTTTTTAAAAATTTTTAAGTTAATTTAATTTTAAAAATAAAAAATAAACAGCTAAACCACTAAAACGTTAGAAGTTTATAGAACTTTTTCCACATTAAAATAAAAGTTATTCTATGAGGAAACAAAAATTATAGAAACTCAACAATTATTATCATGTAAAATCAAAATCTTCAGCACTTTCTAAATGCTTCATTTTTTTCTTCTGATTCTTAATTAATTTTGATTGACAACAATACAATAATTTTAAAAATTTCATTTTAAACATAAAACATAAAATTAATTTTTTTTTAATTTTGAAATTAATTTAATTTAAAAAATAAAAAATAAACAGCTAAACCACTGAAACGTTAAAAGTTTATAGAACTTTTTCCACATTAAAATAAAAGTTATTCTATGAGGAAACAAAAATTATAGAAACTCAACAATTATTATCATGTAAAATCAAAATCTTCAGCACTTTCTAAATGCTTCGTTTTTTTCTTCTGATTCTTAATTAAATTTTATTGACGACAATACAATAATTTAAAAAATTTAATTTTAAACATAAAAAATAAAATTAATTTTTTTTTTTATTTTTAAATTAATTTAATTTAAAAAATAAAAAATAAACAGCTAAACCACTAAAACGTTAGAAGTTTATAGAACTAATTTCTTATTAAAATAAAAGTTATTCTATGAGGAAACAAAAATTATAGAAACTGAATAATTATTATGATGCAAAATCAACATTTTCAGCACTTTCTAAATGCTTCGTTTTTTTTTCTGATTCTCAATTGAATTTGATTGACGACAATACAATAATTTACAAAAATTCGTGCTAAATCACTGAAACGTTAGAAGTTTATTAACTGAGTTTTTTTTAACAAAAAGAAAAGTTACTCTATGAGAAAGCAAAAATGATAGAGACTGAAGATTAACTGAAAATTAACGTTGTTCAAAATTGCAAAAATGGCTCTAAAATCTCATTGTTCAATATCTCTTGGATAAATAAGAAACGAACCTTGAAAACGATTTCTTTCGGCTTCCATGCTCTTCAGCCGTGCCTGAACATCCTCCAGCCGATTTTCCACTTTTTCACGTTCTTCCTTAGCTTCTCGACACTCGAGTTTCATTTTATCAGCGTCGGTTCTAAGCAAAGACACTTCGCAGACTTTATTTCTATAGTCTTCCTGAAGTCTTGCGTACTGCTCACGAAGATCACGCAACTGCTGCTGAGGACACGAGCTCGCTCCCTTTTTTTTATTGAAAAAATAATTAACGCCATTTTTTCCAGGCTTTAAGGGAGTTTTCTAGCGTATATACCCATTTTCAAGGTGGTTTTTTTGGGAATTAAATTTGGGAAAACGGTTAAATGTACACTGCTAATATTTTACAGTTATATTAATACATGTTTGAAGCAACATCTTGAATTTTTTCAAAGCATTTCATTCCAAACGAGACAAGATATTTAATGTTGCGCAGGTCATGTCGCGAAAATTCTTTTTAGTCGGACGTTGAGATTGTGGCCTACCTGGTCATCTGAAACAAACTTTTTTCTTTCAATTCTATTCTTTATTAATATGGTTATCTTTCGGCCTTCCATTTTTATCATTGCTTTGTAATTACTATTTTTCCGAGCCACGAGAAGTGAAAATTTTACTGTGAAAATTAGAGTACTGTTTTTGAAGCGCCGCCATTTTGTAAATTTTTCATAAAATTTTTTATTAGAGGGCAGAACGATAAACATATTTGTAAAGAATAGAATTTAAAAAAAAAGTTTGTTTCAGATTATCAGGACGGCCACAATCTCAACGACCGTCTAAAAAGAATTTTCGCGACATGACCTGCGCAACATTAAATATCTTGTCTCATTTGGAATAAAATACTTTGAAAAAATTCAAGATGTTACTTCAAACATGTATTAATATAAGTGTAAAATATTAACACTGTACATTTAACCGTTTTTCTAAATTTAATTCCCAAAAAAATCACCTCGAAAATGGGTATGTACACTAGAAGACCCCCTTAAAAAAACTTTTTTCTTTCAATTCTATTCTTTATTAATATGCCTATCGTTCAGCCTTCCATTTTTATCATTGCTGTATAATTACTATTTTTCCGAGCCACGAGAAGTGAAAATTTTACTGTGAAAATCAGAGTACTGTTTTTGAAGCGCCGCCATTTTGTAAATTTTTCATAAAATTTTTTATTAGAGGGCAGAACGATAAACATATTTATAAAGAATAGAATTTAAAAAAAAACGTTTGTTTCAGATTATCAGGACGGCCACAATCTCAACGACCGACTAAAAAGAATTTTTGCGACATGACCTGCGCAACATTAAATATCTTGTCTCATTTGGAATAAAATGCTTTGAAAAAATTCAAGATGTTGCTTCAAACATGTATTAATATAACTGTAAAATATTAACACTGTACATTTAACCGTTTTTCTAAATTTAATTCCCAAAACACCACCTTGTAAATGGGTATATACACTAGAAGACCCCCTTAAAAAGAGAATCTTACCATAGGTGCAGTTACGCAAACTCCGGAGCAGGAAGTCGGTGGTTGCTGCTGATGAGCCATCTGCGTGCGATCGGAAAATCAGTCAAGATGTCCATTTTCTCGTATCTCGTTTCTTCGCGTAAGATATTTTTATTTCATATACAAAACTCTGTTTTTTTTGCCACTAAAAAAAAGCCATAGAAACGAAGACTTCCCAAAAAAAAATATCTGACCAAAATAACAAAAATAAAAAACTGGAAAAAGAACTATATGAAATTTAATTAACATGCATAAATTATTTAATTTTACATCACAATTATACATTGAATTCAATTTGCCAGTATTCCACGTTCTTCTGCATAAATAATTTACTTTAATTTTATAGCACAATTGTGCATTAAATTTAATTTTCCAGTACTCAAAGTTTTTCTGCATTAATAATTTACTTGAATTCTACTGTAAATGTACTTTAATTTCTATAACTTTGCTTTAATTTTACATCACATTTTTACATTATATTTAATTAACCATTTTCTGCATAAAATTTTTAAAAAATGTTTAACTAGTTTATTTCCGTGGACGATTTTCCAAGTTTTTCTGCATTAATAATTTACTTGAATTCTACTGCAAGTGTACTTTAATTTTTATAACTTTACTTGAATTTTGCATCACAATTGTGCTTTAAATTTAATTTTTCAGTATTCCAAGTTTTTTCTGTACTAATAATTTACTTGAATTCTACTGTAAATGTACTTTAATTTCTATAACTTTGTTTCAATTTTTCATCACATTTGTATTTTATATTTAATTAACCATTTTATGCATAACATTTTTAAAAAATGTTTAACTAGTTTATTTTTGTGGACGATTTTCCAAGTTTTTCTGCATTAATAATTTTCTTGAATTCTACTGCAAGTGTACTTTAATTTTTATAACTTTACTTGAATTTTGCATCACAATTGTGCATTAAATTTAATTTTTCAGTATTCCAAGTTATTTTTGTACTAATAATTTACTTGAATTCTACTGTAAATGTACTTTAATTTCTATAACTTTGTTTTAATTTTACATCACATTTTTACATTATATTTAATTAACCATTTTCTGCATAAAATTTTTTTTAAATGTTTAACTAGTTTATTTTTGTGGACGATTTTCCAAGTTTTTCTGCATTAATAATTTACTTGAATTCTACTGCAAGTGTACTTTAATTTTTATAACTTTACTTGAATTTTGCATCACAATTGTGCATTAAATTTAATTTTTCAGTATTCCAAGTTATTTTTGTACTAATAATTTACTTGAATTCTACTGTAAATGTACTTTAATTTCTATAACTTTGTTTCAATTTTACATCACATTTTTACATTATATTTAATTAACCATTTTCTGCATAAAATTTTTAAAAAAATGTTTAACTAGTTTATTTCCGTGGACGATTTTCCAAGTTTTTCTGCATTAATAATTTACTTGAATTCTACTGCAAGTGTACTTTAATTTTTATAACTTTACTTGAATTTTGCATCACAATTGTGCATAAAATTTAATTTTTCAGTATTCCAAGTTTTTTCTGTAGTAATAATTTACTTGAATTCTACTGTAAATGTACTTTAATTTCTATAACTTTGTTTTAATTTTACATCACATTTTGACATTATATTTAATTAACCATTTTCTGCATAAAATTTTTTACAAATGTTTAACTAGTTTATTTCCGTGGACGATTTTCCAAGTTTTTCCGCATTAATAATTTACTTGAATTCTACTGCAAGTGTACTTTAATTTTTATAACTTTACTTGAATTTTGCATCACAATTGTGCATAAAATTTAATTTTTCTTCAGTATTCCAAGTTTTTTCTGTACTAATAATTTACTTGAATTCTACTGTAAATGTACTTTAATTTCTATAACTTTGTTTCAATTTTACATCACATTTTTACATTATATTTAATTAACCATTTTCTGCATAAAATTTAAAAAAAATGTTTAACTAGTTTATTTCCGTGGACGATTTTTCCAAGTTTTTCTACATTAATAATTTACTTGAATTCTACTGCAACTGTGATTTAATTTTTATAATTTGTCTTCAATTCTACTATAAATGTACTTTAATTTCTATAACTTTGTTTTAATTTTACATCACATTTGTACATTATATTTAATTAACCATTTTATGCATCAAGATTTAAAAAAATGTTTAACTAGTTTATTTCCCTGGACGATTTTACGATTGATTCCAATTTATTTTCAGGATGGAACGAAAAGCTTATGGATACCTTGGCGTGCAAAATAGGCGAATCTGGCGAAGGAGGAGGTGGTGCAGGTCCTCCAGAAACGCAGGGGACCATCATGGGCTGATTATTCGATGGCGTTGCTTGTGGCATTTCTGGACAGCAGGAACAAGGAGCACAAGGACCTGTACATTTTAACAACTTTCTCTGCTGCTCCAATTGTTGCCTCTCTCTGTGAACGTTCGCCAATTCCATCTGCAAGTTTCGCACTTCCAACTCTACGCTGTCGAGTTGCTGAGCCTAAATTCGATCAGAGCAACAACTTTTATTAGAATTCATCGTTTTTTTTTAAATTAAACAATTTGCAGAATTATTTAGAATTCATTTAATTAGAATTTAATTGGAATTCATCGTATTTTTAAATTAAACAATTTGCAGAATTATTTAGAATTTATTTAAGCAGGATTTAATTGGAATTCATCGTATTTTTTAATTAAACAATTTGCAGAATTATTTAGAATTCATTTAAGCAGGATTTAATTGGAATTCATCGTATTTTTTAATTAAACAATTTGCAGAATTATTTGCAAAATTATTTCCAACGAACTTTTTTAATACAGATTTTTTTTTCTTCTAAAAAACGCAGACACTTTAATGGTAATCGTTTTGTAAATATTCAATCAATTTTCTACAGTAATTTAGATTTTTTATAGATCTATACTGGATCAAGTACTAATATTTATAATATCTACAGATTTTTTTTTTTGCTTTTCATTTTATTTTGCTATTAATTTTTTTTAAATACCTAAATATGAATACATTTTTTTGGATTTCTAAATATTTTTCTACTCCTTTGACTTCAGGATTTTTTAAAGCCGTTTTGTAAAAAATTTAGAATAAATATTGATCTACCAAATAAACATACAAGTATTTTCAGTTGAACAATTTGCAGAATTATTTGCAAGATTTCTTCCAACGAAGAATTATTTTAACGGCTGTTTTTGTGGCTCGTGGATTTGCTTTTTTAATACAGATCCTTTTTTTCTTCTAAAAACACAAACAATTTCATGGTAATAATTTTTGTAATATTCAATCAATTTTTCACAGTAATTTAGATTTTTTATAGATCTATACTGAATTAAGTACTGATATTTATAATATCTACAGATATTTATTTTGTTACAATATAAGTAATGGAATACTAAAATTCTGAGACAATTTTATTTTGCTATTAATTTTTTTTTAAATACCTGAATATGAATACATTTTTTGGGATTTCTAAATATTTTTGTACTTTGACTTCAGGATTTTTTAAAGCCGTTTTGTAAAAAATTTAGAATAAATATTGATCTACCAAATAAACATACAAGTATTTTCAGTTGAACAATTTGCAGAATTATTTGCAAGATTTCTTCCAACGAAGAATTATTTTAACGGCTGTTTTTGTGGCTCGTGGATTTGCTTTTTTAATACAGATCCTTTTTTTCTTCTAAAAACACAAACAATTTCATGGTAATAATTTTTGTAATATTCAATCAATTTTTCACAGTAATTTAGATTTTTTATAGATTCTTAATACTGAATTAAGTACAGATCTTGTTAAAATATAAGTAATTGAATACTAAAATTCTGAGACAATTTTATTTTGCTATTCATTTTTTTTTAAATACCTGAATATGAATACATTTTTTTGGATTTCTAAATATTTTTGTACTTTGACTTCAGGATTTTTTAAAGCCGTTTTGTAAAAAATTTAGAATAAATATTGAGGTACCAAATAAACGTACAAGTTGGTTGGTATTATTTCCGTAGGATGCCAGCTGGTCTTCCACCTCTGCTGGACATGTCCCAGTACGACCTGGAGGAGCAGAACTTTTCATATTCGCTGGACCTCGACAGCACATAACTGGACTTTGATCCGTCGAGGGACTGAAAAATTCCCTAGATCCTCCGCCTGAAAGTCTGGGTGAATCTACGTATGTCTTCTGATAAGGATTTAAACCGTCTGGATTCTCTAAAAAAAAAAGAAAAAACACACAGCTCAAAACATAGTAATTTTTAAACATTACCAAGGCACAATTAAAATCATATTTCTAATATTTGACAATAAAAATACGTGATTATCATTAGTTGAATATTTGCAAAAAAAAGAACTTAATCTCCTAAATATTTTAGACGACAAAATTAAAACATGTTTTCTTATTTTTGAGGATTATATTTTTGCTCAGTACAAATGTGAGAAAATCTTCTTGAAAAAAATCGAAAAACAAGTGTAATTTTTCGTTAATTTAGCATCTAATAACTTTTGAAAAATATTTTTTATTCCTCGAAATATTTTTTCGCTCGCCCTGACAATTTTTCTGTAGCTTTTGTACATGACTTTGAAGCTTATATAAAAATAAGAGCAAAATTAAAAGTGCCCAAAATGAGTAAACAAATATATAATTTTTAAAAAAGTAATTAAAATGAGTCATATTAAAAATATCATTCGAAGGCTATTATGGGATAAGTTCAATTATTTTTATTCTATCCACAGAAAAATATCTGATATTGGTAATTAAAGTGATAGTTACTCATATTCAGTTTATGCTTTAATTTTTTTTAAACGATTATGGTAAAAAAATTCGATAAAAAAGAATCTAAAAAAATAACTTTTGAAAAATATTTTTTTATTCCTCGAAATTTTATTTGCTCGTCCTGCCAATTTTTTCATAGCTTCTGTACATGTCTCTGAAGCTTATATAAAATTGAGAGCAAAATGAAAAGTGCCCAAATGACTAAAAAAAATATAATACAATAATAATTTAAAAAAGAGACTAAAATAAGCCATATTAAAAATATAATTCGAAGGCTATTATGGGATAAGTTCATTTATTTTTATTCTATACACAGAAAAATAGCTGATATTGGTAATTAAAGTGATACAAGTTATTCATTTTCAGTTCATGCTCCAATTTTTTAAAACAATTATGTTTAAAAAAATTCGATAAAAAAAAATCTAAAAAAAAACTTTTGAAAAATATTTTTTTATTCCTCGAAATTTTATTTGCTCGCCCTGCCAATTTTTTCATAGCTTCTGTACATGTCTCTGAAGCATATATAAAATTGAGAGCAAAATTAAAAGTGCCCAAATGACTAAAAAAAAAATATAATACAATAATAATTTTAAAAAGAGACTAAAATACGCCATATTAAAAATATAATTCGAAAGCACAGAAAAATATGTGATATTGGTAATTAAAGTGATAGTTATTCATTTTCAGTGTATGCTCCAATATTTTAAAACAATTATGTTAAAAAAAAAATCGATAAAAAAGAATATAAAAAAATAACTTCTGAAAAATATTTTTTTATTCCTCGAAATTTTATTTGCTCGCCTTGCCAATTTTTTCATAGCTTCTGTACATGTCTCTTAAGTATGCATAAAATTGAGAGCAAAATTAAAAGTGCCCAAATGACTAAAAAAATATATAATATAATAATAATTAAAAATATCATATTCATCATATTAAAAATATAATTCGAAGACTATTTTACCGCAAACGCTGTGCTGAAAAGCTCCAGAATCTCCGTATTGTTCTTCCAGGCAACTTCTGCAGCCACAAGGTTCTTCACCTCTTCGAGAACTCGCGTATGAATAAGAACTTTGATGATGCTGAGTGGAACGAGGCGAAATTTCGGCAATATTTGTGGGACAGCAAATCTGACTTCTGGCGGATTGTTGATTATTTCGGAAAGCTAATTGACGACTCAATTCCGTATTTTCCTTCACGACTATACGCATCTCAGCCTGAAGACCGCATACTTTTCTCTGAAGACTATCAAGAGTGTTATCCTTCTCCAGAAGAGCTTCTTCCAGTTTATATCTAAGCATGTAATAATCTAATACAGTTTTCCGACACCACCGGGAAAATCAGAACGAAAAAATGACAAAATACACCAAATTTCGTTCGTGACATTGACACGATTAAAAAAAAAAAAAAAAAAGAAACCGACGAATCGATGAAGAAATGGAAAAGCGATACTCAAGATCTTAAATCGCACACAGCTAACTTCACATTTTCTTATTAAACATATGGTGGCCTCAAAAAATGTTCACGTTTGTCGAAATGTTGTTTCGAATGTCAAAAACATTTACAAATTATTTCGAATTTTTTAATTGACACAAAATTAATTACCGATTTTTTTCACTCAAGTTTTTTTTTCATATACAACCAAAGTATAAGAAAAAGTAAATGACAATCTAATTAAATGTAGATTAGCCTTAAAAATTATTTGTACTTTTTTAAAGTTGTTTTAAGTACCAAAAATATTTGCGAATTATTTGAAAATTTTTAATCACGTACTTGGCTCAGAATTAATTCAAAATCTTTTTTTTTTCATATGCAACCGAAGTATAAGAAAGAGTAAATGACAATCTAATTAAAAATAGAATAGCCTTAAAAATTATTCGTAATTTTTTTAAGTTATTTTAAGTACCAAAAATATTTGCGAATTATTTGAAACTTTTTAATCACGTACTTGACTCAGAATTAATTTAAAATCTTGTTTTTTTTTCATACAGAAGTAAAGTATAAGAAAGAGTAAATGACAATCTAATTAAACATAGAATAGCCTTAAAAATTATTCGTACTTTCTTAAAGTTGTTTTAAGTACCAAAAATATTTACGAATTATTTGAAATTTTTTAATCACGTACTTGGCTGAGAATTAATTTAAAATCTTGTTTTTTTTTATACGCAACCAAAGTATAAGAAAGAGTAAATGACAATCTAATTAAACATAGAATAGCCTTAAAAATTATTTGTACTTTTTTAAAGTTGTTTTAAGTACCAAAAATATTTACGAATTATTTGAAAATTATTAATCACGTACTTGGCTCAGAATTAATTTAAAATCTTGTTTTTTTTCATACACAACTAAAGTATAAGAAAGAGTAAATGAAAATCTAATTAAACGTAGACTAGCCTTAAAAATTATTCGTACTTTTTTTAAGTTGTTTTAAGTACCAAAAATATTTAAGAATTATTTGAAAATTTTTAATCACGTACTTGACTCAGAATTAATTAAAAATCTTGTTTTTTTTTTTCATACGCAACCAAAGTATAAGATAGAGTAAATGACAATCTAATTAAACATAGAATAGCCTTAAAAATTATTCGTACTTTTTTAAAGTTGTTTTAAGTACCAAAAATATTTACGAATTATTTGAAAATTATTAATCACGTACTTGACTCAGAATTAATTCAAAATCTTTTTTTTTCATATGCAACCAAAGTATAAGAAAGAGTAAATGACAATCTAATTAAAAATAGACAAGCCTTAAAAATTATTCGTAAATTTTTTAAGTTGTTTTAAGTACCAAAAATATTTACGAATTATTTGAAAATTATTAATCACGTACTTGGCTCGGAATTAATTTAAAATCTTGTTTTTTTTTCATACGCAACAAAAGTATAAGAAAGAACAAGCGACAATCTAATTAAACATAGAATAGCCTTAAAAATTATTCGTATTTTTTTCAAGTTGTTTTAAGTACCAAAAATATTTACGAATTATTTGAAATTTTTTAATCACGTACTTGGCTCAGAATTAATTTAAAATCTTGTTTTTTTTTTCATACGCAACCAAAGTATAAGAAAGAGTAAATGACAATTTAATTAAACATAGAATAGCGTTAAAAATTATTCGTACTTTTTTAAAGTTGTTTTAAGTACCAAAAATATTTACGAATTATTTGAAATTTTTTAATCACTTGGCCCAGAATTAATTAAAAATCTTGTTTTTTTTCGGGGAACCAAAATGCAAGAAAAATAGTGAAAATGTGAATATAATTAAATTGTCTCTCAATTGCTACAGATTATTAATAAACTTAATGTGTAAAATTAAATGACTATTCCATACTTGCCGCCCTCCAGCTTAGCATTCTCTTGAACAAGTTTCTCTTGCATATTCAGCGATTCGCTAAGTTTGCCAGTAAGATTTTTCAAGCACCGCGTACCTTTTGGGCGACTGTCTGGTATCACGATTTTTGGCATTCTATCTTCTGTGAAGCCGCAAATTATCGCTCTAGGCAACCTAATTAATTATTTATAAAAAGATAAATTAAATTGTAAAACACAGAGCATCAGAATACGAGAAATATTCGATAAAAATGTAGTTAAAATAGTTATACGTTAAAATGACTAAGAAATTATTAAAAATTGATAAAACTTATTATAAAAAAATGTAATTTGATTATAATTTAAACTTAATTAATTATTTAGTCCGAAGAGTGTGTTAATTTTTTTTTTCGAATATTGAGGGCATTCTGTAAAATATAGAGCATCAAAATGCAAAAAATATTCGATAAAAAAAGTACTTAAAATAGTTATTCGTTAAAATGACTCAGAAATTATAAAAAATTGATAAAACTTATTATAAAAAAAATGTAATTTGATTATAATTTAAACTTTATTAATTATTTAGTGCGAAGAGTATTTTAATTTTTTTTTCGAATATTGAACATTCCTTAAGGGGATTCTGTAAAATATAAAACATCAGAATGTGAAAAATATTCGATAAAAAATGTACTTAAAATAGTTATTCGTTAAAATGACTCAGAAATTATAAAAAATTGATAAAACTTATTA
Organism: Ephialtes manifestator; assembly: GCA_963970395.1. NCBI lineage: Eukaryota > Metazoa > Arthropoda > Insecta > Hymenoptera > Ichneumonidae > Ephialtes > Ephialtes manifestator. The sequence goes on along the minus strand of OZ019977.1, from coordinate 29,103,271 downwards.
TAAAAAAAATGTAATTTGATTATAACTTAAACTTAATTAATTATTTAGTGCAAAGATTATTTTAATTTTTTTTTTTCATATTGAGCATTCATTAATGGGATTCTGTAAAATATAAAGCATCAGAATGCGAAAAATATACTTAAGATAGTTATTCGTTAAAATGACTCAGAAATTATTAAAAATTGATAAAACTTATTATAAAAACATGTAATTTGATTATAACTTAAACTTAATTAATTATTTAGTGCGAAGAGTGTGTTAATTTTTTTTTTCGAATATTGAGCATTCCTTAAGGGGATTCTGTAAAATTTTGATAGCTAACTTGTCTTCCGGATACTCGTGCACAATGTCGAAGCATTCGTCTTCGAAATCTTCCTTTTCAAAGATTTTTCGTTTCTCTTCCTTGCGTTTAGCTTCATCTTTATCCTTTCCATCTTGCTCATCTTCTTCTGATGATCTCGTGTGAGGATAAGGCAACATTTCAAACATTTTGGCAAACGTTTGACTCGAAGGATCAGCCAAAAACAAAACCCTCTGAATTTTTTTTGTCATCTCATAAAATTCTTGCATTTTCGACATCAGCGATGCTTGTTTTTCCTTTACCAACTTTGCATCTTCTTCTGTCACTTCTTTTTTCTGCGAAGAAGAAAAAATACATTTTTCTAATTGTATCTTCAATATTTTATTATATTTTTAATATTATTTTAAATTTTCAATATTTAATTACATTTTTAATATTATTTTATATTTTCAATATTTAATTATATTTTTAATATTATTTTATATTTTCAATATTCAATTATATTTTTAATATTATTTTATATTTTCAATATTCAATTATATTTTTAATATTATTTTAAATTTTCAATATTTTATTATATTTGTAATTATTGTTATTTGCATTGAAACTTACGTCCTTCAACTCAGCAATTTGTTGCTTTATTTTATTCATTTCCTGACTAACAATTTTGCATCTTTCTTCAGTTTCTTTCATCTCTGCAATCACTTTACTGTCGGTTAAGGGGATAGAACTGATGATAGAATCGCGGTGACCACCTGGCTTAATAGGCACACCTTTTGGAATTTAAAAAATTGCCATAAGTACCAATACAAAAATATTAAAAATCTGTCATATTTTTAATTAATTAAGTATCTTTTTTTCATAATCATACTAATTTTACTCAAACTTGAAATTGCCATAATTTTTTTCAGATTTGATATAATACATGAAAAAAAATGGATTTAAAAAAATATATATCAAAAAATTTTCCAAACTAAATTTAATTCCAATCGAGATTTCGAAAAAAAAAATTGAGTACTTTTAAAAATTATGTCAATCATATAAAAAATTGAGGGGTCAAAAATCATATTTTAACCACTTTTATGTATTAAACCACTTTTCCAACATGAAAATCTTTTTTTGTTCTTAATTTCAAAAAAATATACATATTAAAGTATTTTCCAAACTAAATTTAATTTCAATCGAGATTTTGAAAGAAAAAAAATTGTGTTTTTAAAAATGATGTCAATCGTATTAAAAAATGAGGGGTCAAAGATTATATTTTAAACACTTTTATGTATTAAACCAACATGAAAATCTTTTTTTTATTTTAAATATATATATATATATTAAAATATTTTCCAAACTAAATTTAATTTCAATCGAGATTTCGAAAAAAAAAGAAAATTGCGTGCTTTTAAAAATTATGTCAATCATATAAAAAATTGAGGGGTCAAAGGTCATATTTTAACCACTTTTATGTATTAAACCACTTTTCCAACATGAAAACTTTTTTTTTTTTTAATTTCATAAAAAATATTTTCCAAACTAAATTTAATTTCAATCAAGATTATGAAAAAAAAAACAAATTGAATGCTTTTAAAAATTATGTCAATTATATAAAAAAATGGAGGGGTCAAAGTTCATATTTTAATAATTTTTCCAACATGAAAATCTTTTTTAAAACAAATGTAATAAAAAAAAATGTCCTCTATGAGGAAGCAAAAAAAATCCAGTAAAAATTCTACCTTCACCAGCTCCTTCCGGAAGTGGATATTCTGGAGGTTTTGCATTTTCCTGAATGGCATGAGGTTCTCCAACCCAATGAGCTTCATCCTGTGTTTCTTCTTCCTCTTCTTCAGGAATTTCTTCAATACTAAGAGAAACATCGACTCTTGGTTCTTCGGCCTCAATTTCTTCCGAAGACGCAGGAGGTTCTGCTGTATCTTCTTCTTCTTCTTCTTCAATTCTTGGAGGTTCCTCTTCTTCAGCCATTTCGCTAAAAGATCTATCGACGTTCAAAGAACTTTCGCTTTCCTTCCAGTCCTCATAAAAAATTTTCTCCCCACCATCAAATTCTATTTCTTCATCGCGTCTTGAGGTACAAACTTGAGCTTCTTCTGAGGGCGAAGGGAAGATGATATCCGGTTCGTGTTCCACACGATTTTTCGAATCATAAATATTCGGTTTGGTTAACAGAGATTTAAAATCTCTGAGACTATCAGAATCGGAAGAAGAATATTCTTCTTCTAGTTCTCGAGTCGTTGGACGTGGAAATATCCGCACTTCCGGCAATTTTGAGTGCTTCTTCCATTCAAAAATTGACTCCAATGAACCGTACGGAAAAACATCTTTTTTCTTAACTTTGCTACAAAGTAAATAACAATTGCATGAAATATGTTGTAAATAGTAGACCTGATTTTTTACTTATTTTTAAAAGTGGTGGAAAGTTTTTTTTTTTATTTGGCCAATGTACACATTTTTTTATGTTTAATTGAAAGTCTATAAAAATATAATATTTTTGTGTTTTATTGGAAATAACATTAAAAAATTGTCAATTTGACACTTTTTTATTTAAAATTTGAAGTGACATGAAAAGTTTGTCAATTTGACACTTTTTTATTCAAAATTTGAAGTGACAGGAAGAGTTTGTCAATTTGACACTTTTTTATTTAAAATTTGAAGTGACATATAAAAAATTTGTTAATTTTACACTTTTTTATTTAAAATTTGAAGTGACATAAAAAATTTGTCAATTTGACTCTTTTTTATTTAGAATTTGAAGTGACATAAAAAATTTGTCAATTTGACTCTTTTTTATTTAGAATTTGAAGTGACATGAAAAATTTGTCATTTTGACACTTTTTTACTTAAAATTTGAAGTGACATGAAAAGTTTGTTAATTTGACACTTTTTAATTTTTAATTTAAAGTGACATGAAAAGTTTGTTAATTTGACACTTTTTAATTTTTAATTTAAAGTGACATGAAAAGTTTGTCAATTTGACACTTTTTTATTTAAAATTTGAAGTGACATAAAAAGTTTGTCAATTTGACACTTATTTATTTAAAAAAATGAAGTGACATGAAAAGTTTGTCAATTTGACACTTTTTTATTTAAAATTTGAAGTGACATGAAAAGTTTGTCAATTTGACACTTTTTAATTTGAAATTTAAACTGACATAAAAAGTTTCTCAATTTGACACTTTTTTATTTAAAATTTGAAGTGAGATGAAAAGTTTGTTAAATTGACTCTATTTTATTTAGAATTTGAAGTGACATGAAAATTTTGTCAATTTGACACTTTTTTATTTAAAATTTGAAGTGACATGAAAAGTTCGTCAATTCGACACTTTTTTATTCAAAATTTTAAGTGACATGAAAAGTTTGTCAATTTGACACTTTTTTGTTTAAAATTTAAAGTGGCATGAAAAGTTTGTCAATTTGACACTTTTTTATTTAAAATTTGAAGTGACATGAAGAGTTGATCAATTTTACACTTTTTAATAAAAAATTTAAAGTGTCATGAATAATTTGTCAACTTGACACTTTTTAATTAAAAATTTTAAGTGACATGAAAAGTTTGTCAATTTTACACTTTTTAATTTAAAATTTAAAGTGACATGAAAAGTTCGTCAATTTGACACTTTTTAATTTTAAATTTGAAGTGACATAAAAAATTTGTCATTTTGACACTTTAATTTTAAATTTAAAGTGACATGAAAAGTTCGTCAATTTGACACTTTTTAATTAAAAATTTAAAGTGACATGAAAAGTTTGTGAATTTGACACTTTTTTGTAAAAAATTTGAAGTGACATGAAAAGTTTGTCAATTCTACACTTTTTAATTAAAAATTTAAAGTGATATGAAAAGTTCGTCAATTCGACACTTTTTTATTCAAAATTTGAAGTGACATGAAAAGTTTGTCAATTTGACACTTTTTTTATTCAAAATTTGCGGTGACATGAAAAGTTTGTCAATTTCACACTTTTTTATAAAAAATTTGAAGTGACATGAAAAATTTGTCATTTTGACACTTTTTTTCTTAAAATTTGAAGTGACATGAAAAGTTTGTTAATTTGACACTTTTTAATTTTTAATTTAAAGTGACATAAAAAATTTGTCAATTTGACACTTTTTTATTAAAAATTTGAAGTGACATGAAAAGTTTGTCAATTTGACACTTTTTTATTCAAAATTTGAAGTGACATGAAAAGTTCGTCAATTTGACACTTTTTTATTTAAAATTTGAAGTGACATAAAAAATTTGTCAATTTGACACTTTTTTATAAAATTTTAAAGTGTCATGAAAAATTCATCAATTTGACACTTTTTTATTTAAAATTTAAAGTGACATGAATAGTTTGTCAATTTGACATTTTTAAATTTATTATTTGAAGTGACAAAATAAATTTATAGAATTTATACTTTTTTTTTCTAAAAATGACAAAAAGTGGTGTAAAAATAAATTTTTAAATATATATTAGAAATATATAAAAAAAACTTTAATATAAATTATAGAAAATATCGAAAAACAAAAATATAAAATTATAGCACATTATTAAGTATAAAAATTGACAGAAATTTTCTGCAATAATTTGTGGACAATAAATTTCTGTTGAAATCAAAGAAATATCAAATTATTTTTTACTGTGTAGAGACGTTCGCTTTGTCGCTTTTTATTTTTCTCTGTTGCTTTACATTTCCTAGTTGCGGTCGTAAACGGCGCCTCTTAAGGTCCTGGAAACTTTTGCTGCTTTCAGAAATCGTATCCGAGGCACCGGAATAAGTAGCAGCTCTTGGGGAATTTTTCGGTGAACGAGTTTGATTTTTGTTACACGGCTTCCGCTTCTGAAATTATAAATACGAATTAATTGGATAGAAGGGAATCTTTTTTTCTTGTACAGATTTAATTTGTAGTCTTCACGTTACACTTTCTTAGGTTTACCTTCATTTTATTTTACCTTCGAAACAGCAACGTCCTTTTCGGCTTATCGATGGTAAAATAGAGACGATTTAGTCTCGTATAAAAAGGACGCAGCAGTTTCAAATTGCGTAAGGCAATTTTTTATAATTGACAAGGTCCTTTTTATTTGACGTTTCGTTCCATAGAGGTGCAAAAAAAAAAAATAATAACGTCTTTTATTTTTTTTTAAATAAAGAAGTGAAGTCTGCCTCAAATGTATAATCACAAACTTAACTTATTTTTCTCCTAATGAGCATTAAAGAGAAAATGAGTTTGCAATAGTAAAAAATAAAAATCCATTCTTCAATATTTTACACTTCTTTTTTTTAAACTGTTTTATTTTATTTTTACTTGATGGCTTTTCGAAATATATATTTTTTTATTCATTGAAATCCATAACGATCTATTTAACAGCATAAGTTGATACCTTATAATCGAAATATTTTTTAAAAAATGTTTATATGAATCAATTTTTTAAACTCTACATGTAATCTTTTCAATTAATAAAAAAAAATGATAATAAAAAATGTTTAATAATGAACATTTAGCAAATTAATTATTTGCTTTTAAAATTTAGTAAATTAATTTTTTTGCATTTAAAATTTAGTAAATTAATTTTTCTGTATTAAAAATTTTGTGAACTAATTTTTTGGCATTTAAAGCTTTGTAAATAACTTTTTTCGTATTTAAAATTTCGTAAATTAATTTTCTTGTATTTAAAATTTTGCAGATTAATCTTCTTGTATTTAAAATTTCGTAAATTAATTAGTTGTATTTAAAATTTCGTAAATTTCTTTTTTCGTATTTAAAATTTTGTAAATTTATTTGTTTGTATTCAAAATTATTTTTATAAAATTATTTACAAGAATGAAAATCTTGTAAATGAATTATTTACAGAATTCATTTACAAGATTAAAAATTTTACTGCGTCAAAAATTTCGTAAATTTATTTCAATGTATCAAAAATTTCGCATAATAATTTTCTTTTTATTCAAAACTTTGTACTTTTTACATGCAATTTAGAATTTTGTGTTATAAAAAATATTGAATTTCAACAGTTATAAATTTATAAAATACTATTAACTTACACTTTTCCTTACAATAAAAATACATATTTAAAAAAGAAAAAAAAAATATTTTTTTATTATCACCATCAGATGGTAAGAAAAAAAGGAATCTTAGGAATTCAAATTTTCCATACAATTTGGTACTAGTTTAGTTATATAAAATTCTCTCTACAATTCTTAACCTAAAGATATTTAAAAAAAAAAAAAAAAAAAAATTTATTTTTTATTTTTTTAAAATAGGGAAAGATACTATATATAAAAAAAATCTGCCCTGCTACAAAGGTGCCATCTAGCGTGACAAGAGATATTTTCTCGCGTTTGCTCACAATATCTAAATTTATAAAATGCTATTAACTTACACTTTTCCTTACAATAAAAATACATATTTAAAAAAAAAATGATTTTTTTATTACCATCAGATGGTAAGAAAAAAAAGGAATCTTAGTAATTCAAATTTCCCATACAGTTTGGTACCAGTCTAGTTATATAAAATTCTCTCTACAATTCTTAACCTAAAGGTATTTAAAAAAAAAAAAAAAAAAAAACATTTATTTTTTATTTTTTTAAAATAGGGAAAGATACTATATATAAAAAAAAATCTGCCCTGCTACAAAGGTGCCATCTAGCGTGACAAGAGATATTTTCTCGCGTTTGCTCACAATATCTAAATTTATAAAATGCTATTAACTTACCCTTTTCCTTACAATAAAAATACATATTTAAAAAAAAAAAATTATTTTTATTATTACCATCACATGGTAAGAAAAAAAGGAATCTTAGGAATTCAAATTTCCCATACAGTTTGGTACCAGTCTAGTTATATAAAATTCTCTCTACAATTCTTAACCTAGAAGTATTTAAAAAAAAAAAAAACAAATTTTTTATTTTTTATTTTTTAAATAGGGAAAGATACTATATATAAAAAAAAATTTGCCCTGCTACAGAGGTGCCATCTAGCGGGAAAAGAGATATTTTCTCGCGTTTTCTCACAATATCTAAATTTATAAAATGCTATTAACTTACACTTTTCCTTACAATAAAAATACATATTTAAAAAAAAAAAAAAATGTATTACCATCAGATGGTAAGAAAAAAGGAAACCTTAGGAATTCAAATTTCCCATACAATTTGGTACTAGTCTAGTTATATAAAATTCTCTCTACAATTCTTAACCCAAAGATATTTAAAAAAAATAAAAATAAAAAAAAAATGTATTTTTTATTTTTTTTTAAATAGGGAAAGATACTATATATTAAAAAAAAAATCTGCCCTGCTATAGAGGTGCCATCTAGCGTGACAAGAGATATTTTCTCGCGTTTTCTCACAATATCTAAATTTATAAAATGCTATTAACTTACACTTTTCCTTACAATAAAAATACATATTGAAAAAAAAAAAAATTTATTACCATCAGATGGTAAGAAAAAAAGGAATCTTAGGGAATTCAAATTTCCCATACAATTTGGTACCAGTCTAGTTATATAAAATTCTCTCTACAATTCTTAACCTAGAGGTAATTTAAAAAAAAAAAAAAAAAAAAAAAAAAAAATTTATTTTAAATTAAAATTTTTTTTTTTTTTTTTTTTTCTTTAAATAGGGAAAGATACTATATATAAAAAAAAATCTGCCCTGCTACAGAGGTGCCATCTAGCGGGAAAAGAGATATTTTCTCGCGTTTTCTCACAATATATGTTACATACATACTAACTGAAGGTACAAAACACTGCGCGACGACAACGACGACGACGACGACTACGACGACGACGACGACGAGTCGACGACGTGCGATATGTCGTGCGACAGTAGCGCCAAGAATGTGTGCAATCAGCCGCCATAGACCCTGAGGAAGTCTATCGCCCGAGAGACTGGATGAACCTCGGGTAAGTTGGAAACGAGACGAGAATAAATCGCGAGGCTTTTGACGGGAGAGTCTCGAGCATTTGCAGGCTCTCGGTTCACCGGGGGACGCATCCTTTTTTCAGGGTGAGTCCCGTACACCGGGATATCGACCTCGCGACGACGACGTTTTCCTCGCGATCTTCGTCGCACGCTCTTCCGACAATATCCTTTTTTTTTTTTTTCTTTCTCTATATATATAATTTTTTTTTAATGCGGTACACGAAATTTCCAACTGACAGCCAATTTACTTTCTTTCAATATCAAACACGTCACCTTAAGCCGGTTTTACATTTTGAACTTTCCCCTTAAGATGCTTTAAACGTTTGTTAATTTTCATTTGTCAAGTTTGGCTTATTTTTGTCTGTCGATTTGACAATTTATGAATAAGTGCGATTAATGAGAATTCTTTTTTTTTTGTTTTTTTTTTCAATGTCACCTTAAGACGGTTTTAGTTTTTTTACTTTCCCCTTAAAATACTTTAAACGTCTGTTAATTTTGGTTTCTTTTGTCTGTCGATTTGATAATTACTCGGTAAATTCTTGTGCGATTAAGGGGATTTAGTTTTTTTGTTTTTTTTTTTTGTAGCGTGGCTAAAACAGTTCGGAACACAAGAGAAGGACGGTCTTGAATGAAGATCGTCAGATGGCTACAAGCGGAGCGGGAGGACCATCCGAGAGTAACGAGTCGACAATATCGTGAGGCGTTCGCTGGCTGTGGCAAGAGCGACAACAGCGAAGGCGTTCACGCGCTGTAGACCTTCGGAATGAGTAGCAGCAATGCCGGCGTCGCCGATCTCTTTCATCTGCTCGAGTCAAATAAACTCGCAGACGTCGAGGAGATAAAGAAAGTTTTTCACGAGCACTTTTTGTCCAGTAAGTTCACATTTTTTCCTAAATACATTAATTAATTTCCCACAAATTTCAAGCTCCAATTAAATTATAAAAAGTAGATTCGATAGATAAAAAAAAAGGAATTAGAATTGCCATTAATGATCAAAATGGACAAGGAAAGGAATTGAAAATTTCGTAAAATTTAATGATAGAGCAATAATTTTTTCACACTGATTTTAGCATCAATAGTTTAATAATTATCTCAAGTATTTAATAAAAATTAAATATTCCAATTAAGAATTAATTATTATTAATATTAAAACAATATCTAGTAACAAATTGATGCATAAAAACTGGAACAATTAATTGGATTAACACAAAAAATAGTAATAATGAGCTCTTTTCACTGTTTAAAAATATTTCTTTAATTTGTGAAACTCGATAGATAAAAAAAAGGAATTAGAATTGCCATTAATGATCAAAATGGAAAAGGAAAGGAATTGAAAATTTTGAAAATTTTAATGATAAAGGAATAGTTTTTTCACACTGATTGTAGCATTAATAGTTTAATAATTATCTCAAGTATTTAATAAAAATTAAATACTTCAATTAAGACTTAATTATTATTAATATTAAAACAATATCTAGTAATAAATTGATGCATAAAAACTGGAACAATTAATTGGATTAACACAAAAAATACTAATAATGAGCTCTTTTCACTGTTTAAAAATATTTCTTCAATTTGTGAAACTCGATAGATAAAAAAAAGGAATTAGAATTGCCATTAATGATTAAAATGAAAAAGGAAAGGAATTGAAATTTTCGAAAAATTTAATGATAGAGCAATCATTTTTTCACACTGATTTTAGCGTTAATAGTTTAATAATTATCTCAAGTATTTAATAGAAATTAAATATTCCAATTAAGACTTAATTATTATTAATATTAAAACAATATCTAGTAACAAATTGAAGCATAAAAACTGGAACAATTAATTAGATTAACACAAAAAATAGTAATGACTTTCACTGTTTAAAAATATTTTTCAATTTGTTTAAAAGATTTCGTATGCGATTATTTAAGAAAAAATCGTTTTGTTTTTTTTTTTTGCAGCTAAAGACAATTGGCTAGTAAATGGACTTTTTGACTATTATCTCTCGACGAATTCTCTGAGAGCGGTGGAAGTATTGGCGGGAGTGCGAGAGCCGCACGACAAACATCTTCTCGATCGTTTAGCCGAGACACTCGGAAAATCTGGCGGTCATGGCCAAAGAGTTCAGGCTCTCACGCTGCTGGGACACGTGGCTCGACGTCAGCCTACCTGGCTATACAAGCTCGCGAATCACACGCTGTTCAGTCAATTGCTCAAGCTCCTCAAGGCAATTATTTATTTTTTATTTATTTATTTATTTATTTAAACAAAAGACCATCATTTGGCACTGTACATTTTTACAGAAGGCCCGTAGGTAAATGTACAAGGTGCATATATAAGGAGTTCGTCGCTCAAACAAAATATAAAAATATAAAAATATAAATGTTTGAGAAAATAAGTACATATACAAATAGAAGAATTTTATTAACAAATTTATATTAACATGGATAATTCCAAGCCAACTCGATAAATGTAACAGATAGTAACAGATATGAATGAATGAATGTTTATTATTATCATTATTTTACAAAAACGTTCGACCCTTCATTTTTTAATTGGACTTTTTCCTATTTTAATGGCATGTAATACTCCAAAAACGGCCAAAACTAAATTAACATTTTTGTAATACCAGAAAAGCAAAAAAAAAATACACCTTACAAAAAAAAAAAAATTGAAAAAATGTTAATTTGTTTTTGGTTCCCAAAAACAGAAAATTAAAGTCGTACTCTTTAATTTTCCTTTTCTTTTATCGATAATTTTAATGAATAAAATAGTTCATTCATATTTTAATGCCTACTAAAACTGTATGATCATTCTGAATTTAAAAAAAGTATGTTTTTTTAAATGTTTCATTATTAGAAATAATGTTAAAAATTTGCTTGTGTGTTTTAAGAATGGCTGAACTCCAGTACAATGTCCGATATATATTTGAAGTAGTATATTTAAATAATCGTTTGGTACCAAAGAATGCATATATTTTGTTTGTAGCCCGAGGGAGACACGTTGTCACTGATGAGCGCCCTTCTGTTACTCGTGACGCTTTTGCCGATGCTGCCGGCAGCGTTGGGTCCCTATCTTCAAGAGATCTTCGAGGTTTTTGGGCGTTTAGCTTCTTATCATCAGTATCAATCATCCAGCCTGGCGCCGACCTCTAGTTCCAATTCTATCGATAAGGACCAACTCTACCTCCTTCACTTGCAGGCAAGCATTACAATTTTCAATTACTACGCCACAATCAATACTCTACATAAATTTATTTCAAATCTCGATTTTTTTGTTTGCTATTTTAAACCTCGAACTCTTATTTTTGTCATGTCAACAAATTTTCTTATGAAAACGTAACATAAAATGGAATTTAATAATGCAACACTATAGAAAAAACTCTACTTCAATTTTTTTATGTATAAACTAGTATATTAAATTTAACATACAAAGTGTAAAGTAAAATTAATGTATGGAACAGCACATTCGATAATTTACTTTAATTTTATAGTAAAAGTACATGAATTTTATACCAGAATTGTATATTAAATTTCGATGACGATTTTATGCATAAAAACTTCCAATTTTTTCTATCAGTAATCGAAATATATGTTCTAAAAGTAATTATCTATTTCAACCATTCAGGATTCACAAAGATGATTTTTATCAACAATATATAGTAAATATATAGTGTTATATGAACTCTCGTCCTATACGAGACTTCATACCAATTAATTTCATAAAAATAATGGCTTATCGCAAAATTTCACTTCATTTCCATTTTAATATTTCTCTTTGCTTTATTCCTGATATTCTTTACATTTCGTTGTATTTCTCTTTCTAATTAATTAAATATTGCGTTCCAGAGTATCTAAATTGTCTTCAGCAATCAATACTCTAGATAAATTTATTTCAAATCTCGATTTTTCGTCCTATCTAAAATCTCGAACTCTTATTTTTTCATGCGTACAAATTTTCTTATAAAGACGTAATATGAAATGAAATTTAATAATGCAACACTGTAAAAAGAATCTACTTGAAATTTTTTATGCATAAACTAGTATATTAAATTTAATATACAAAGTGTAATGTAAAATTAATGTATGGAATAGCACATTCGATAATTTACTTCAATTTTACAGTAGAAGTACTTAAATTTTTATAATTTGCTTTAATTATACTGTAAAAGTACATGAATTTAATACCACAATTGTATATTAAATTTCGATTACGAATGCATAAATTTCGATTACTTATGCATAAAAACTTCCAGTTTTTTCTAACAGTAATCGAAATATATGTTCTAAAAGTGCAAAGATGATTTTTATCAACAATATCTAGTAAATATATAGTATTTTATGAACTCTCGTTCTATACGAGACTTCATTTCATAATTCTTCAATTAATTTCATAAAAGCAATGACTTATCGCAAGATTTCGCTCAATTTCAATTTTAATATTTCTCTTTGCTTTATCCCTGATATTCTTTACATTTCGTTGTATTTCTCTTTCTAATTAATTAATTAAAAATTGCTTTCCAGAGGTTCGAAATTTGGACTTAAAAATCTATCTATTTATCCAACAGGTCGGACTCTACAGTCTATTTCACAGATTGTACGCTCTATATCCCTGCAATTTTATCGCTTACCTGAGAGTCCAATACACGCAACGCGATCAGCTAGCAACGTTCACACATACGATAAGGCCAATGTTGGAGTCTGTGCGAATGCATCCGCTGCTAGTCACCGCTTCCAAAGATCAAGAGACTAACGCGGCGCGATGGAAGAAAATGGAACATCACGACGTCGTCGCGGAGTGCGGACGTTTTGCCGTCGATCGAAGCCGCGAGGAAGTTTTAGGACCGAGCAATCCTCGAGCTACACCGATTCTCGATCATCCGGGAACTTATACGCCCGTTATTGGATCTGCTGGAGGTTTATCCGCTACAGGAACGAGCAACGGCGATGATGAAACATTCTGGTCGCCGAGTATGGCTGTTCCTCCACAAAGTCCACCACCTTTACAACCCACAAGCCATGAACCACGATCTACACCCTCTACACCCAATAACAATAGAAGTAACTCATCTCCACCGGAAGCTGCGGTTGAAGCAACACCGGAAACGACTCCTGTTAAGGTGACGATCAATTTCTCACTTTTATTTATTTATTTATTTATTTATTTATTTATTTATTTATTTATTTATTTATTTATTTATTTATTTATTTATTTACTTATTTATTTATTTATTTATTTATTTATTTATTTATTTATTTATTTATTTATTTATTTATTTATTTATTTATTTATTTATTTATTTATTTATTTATTTATTTATTTATTTATTTATTTATTTATTTATTTATTTATTTATTTATTTATTTATTTATTTATTTATTTATTTATTTATTTATTTATTTATTTATTTATTTATTTGTTTGTTTGTTTGTTTGTTTGTTTGTTTGTTTGTTTGTTTGTTTGTTTGTTTGTTTATTAATTTATTTATTTATTTATTTACGGGTTACAAATTTTACAAATAAGGTGATACAAAAAAATATTAAAGATATAAAATCTGATAAAGTAAACAATTTTAACAAGGTAACACTTCATAGAATTCTTTTATACATTAACTGGTCGATTGATTAAACATTGCTTAATAAAAATATATTTTGCATGATAATTTTGTTCATCAGCAGATATATTCAACTATAAATACACGAGTGTTGGAAAATTACAAATATTTTTGTTAAATATACTAATTTTTATAGGATCTAGCAGAAATTACTGTAATTTTGAAGTTTACGTTTTGTATGTTAAATATAATATTTTGTTAGATTTAGCAACTTTTCTATCATTCACGAATAAAAAAATTAATAAAAAATAAAACAATTCGTGTAAAATTTATAAATGTTCGGAAAAGTCAGAATATTAATTTCCTAAGAAAGGAAAATAGAGGCAATACTTGATTTTTCTTCATACACATGTGAAATCTTCCAACATGTCAGATTTCGCAATTTTTCAATCATTCACGAAAATAAATAAATAAATAAATAAACAAATTAAACAATTTGTTAAAAATATCAGAATATTCGAAATTGACGAGAAAATCCGTTCATTCTTGTGGCCTTTTTTTTAATAATAATACTTTTTGCGAGTAGAATATGCAACAAGAAATAACAAGAGAAAAAATCATAAACAATTCCTGTAAAATCTATAAATATTCGGAAAAGTCATAAAATTAATTTCCTAAGAAAGTTAAATTTACACACAAATTAAACAATTCCTAAAAAATATCAGAATATTCGAAAATTACGGTACATTCCGTTAATTGTTATGGCCTTTTTCTTTTCTAATAAAAAATCCTTTTTTTGCGGGTAGGATATGCAACAAGAAGTAACAAGACAAAAAATTATAAACAATGCGTGTAAAATCTATAAATATTCGGAAAAGTCAGAATATTAAATTCCTAAGAAAGTTAAATTTAAACACAAATTAAACAATTCCTTAAAAATATCAGAATATTCGAAAATTACGACAAATTCCGTTAATTCTTATGGCCTTTTTCTTTTCTAATAAAAATCCTTTTTTGCGAGTAAAATATGCAACAAGAAGTAACAAGAGAAGAAATCATAAACAATTCCTGTAAAATCTATAAATATTCGGATAAGTCAGAAAATTAACTTCCCAAGATTGTTAAATTTAAACACAAATTAAACAATTCCTTAAAAATATCAGAACATTCGAAAATTACGGCAATTTCCGTTCATTCTTATGGCCTTTTTCTTTTCTAATAAAAATCCTTTTTTTTTGCGGGTAGGATATGCGACAAGGAGTAACAAGACAAGCGCCAGTTGGTTCATCGGCAGTTCGAGCGCTCAGTGCTTTGGGAAATGGCGCTTTATCCGGAAGTTCCAGGCCAGCTACGCCTACGCCTCTAATTACGACGGGTTCGGCATTTGCTGTAACTGGCGTTGGGGGCGGCGACGGTAATGTACTTTCTCAAAAAATTGGTAAACTAGTCGCCGAAAGACAAAGCGTCCTTCAACAGTCGCAAAGATCGTCCTTCAACGCTTCCGATAGTATTGGAAAATTACTGGAAAACAGTCCCAATCAAAATGGGAAAAATGATTCCTGGAACGAGGATCAAGAAGTAAGTAAAAAAAAAAGATATTGCGAAATTCGAAAAATAATCGATAAACACGAAAAAAAATATCGCCAAATTAGCAAAGTTTATTAAACAGCTATAATTTGTTATCAATTTTTTTTTTACGATATAGATATGATATTTTAAATTATGTGTTATATTGTACTATTTTATGATATTTATGATATTTAAAAAAAAATATCGCCAAATTTGCAAAGTTTATTAAACAGCTATAATTTGTTATCAATTTTTTTTTTACGATATTGATATGATATTTTAAATTATGTGTTATATTGTACTATTTTATGATATTTATGATATTAAAAAAAAATATCGCCAAATTTGCAAAGTTTATTAAACAGCTATAATTTGTTATCAATTTTTTTTTACGATATTGATATGACATTTTAAATTATGTATTATGTTGTACGTATTTTATGATATTTATAATATTTTTAAAAAAATATCGCCAAATTTGCAAAGTTTATTAAACAGCTATAATTTGTTATCAATTTTTTTTTTTACGATATTGATATGATATTTTTAATTATATATTATATTGTACGTATTTTATGATATTTATGATATTTAAAAAAAAATATCGCCAAATTAGCAAAGTTTATTAAACAGCTATAATTTGTTATCAATTTTTTTTTTACGATATTGATATGATATTTTTAATTATATATTATATTGTACGTATTTTATGATATTTATGATATTTAAAAAAACATATCGCCAAATTAGCAAAGTTTATTAAAAAGCTATAATTTGTTATCAATTTTTTTACAGGTTCTGGAAATTGTGAGCTCGCAAACCGGTAGATCCGAGAGCTTGAGTTACATCGACCGAGAAATGGAAAGTTATAACGAGGAAATTACACGAGGTGCTCGGGCTGATCTGACGCGAAAAGTACAACGGATTCGATTTCATTCCCAGTGTCAACCTTCGGGTGTTTGTACCATAGTCTATCCTCAGTACAAGGTAATTTACGAAGAATAATTTTAAACATTCACTAAGAAAATTCGTAAGAATTTTTTTACGATAAAACTTAAACCTCGAAAAAAAAATTATTACAAAAATAGTTATATCTTGAATAAATATTTTTCAAACTCGCGATTAATTGTAGAAATATTCGTGCGTAAACTTTATACTGATAACTATTAAAAGTAAAAATATTAATTTTGAACTGAAAAATTTAAATTAAAAAAAAAATTAAAAATTCATTTTTTTAATAATTTTCTTTACAGAAGAAAATGTCATCAGTAAACTGATTTAAAAATATGAGAACTATTCAAAAGTAAAAACGTTTATTCTTAGCTGAAAATTTAACTTCAACAAAAATTAAACGATCGTTTTTTTTTTTTTTTTAATTTTTAATTTTTTTCACGGTCTGAATACTAAAAAAAATGTAATCAGTAAACTGATTTAAGAAGTTGAGAACTATTCAAAAGTAAAAACGTTTATTATTACCTGAAAATTTAACTTCAACAAAAATTAAACGGTCGTTTTTTTTATTTTTTTTTTCCAATACTAAAAAAAATGTAATCAGTAAACTGATTTAAAAATTTGAGAACTATTCAAAAGTAGAAATGTTTATTCTTACCTGAAAATCTAACTTCAGCAAAAATGAAACGTTTGTTTTTTTATTTTTTTTTTTTACAGTACCAATACTAAAAAAAAAATGGAATCAGTAAATTTATTTAAAAAGTTGATATGCCAATAACGTAAATATATAAATTTTACGATTTTTTTCAATTTGCAGGTACGTAGAGTAAAATCTTGTTCGGATATGAAAGTCCAGAAGAAAATGGACATAGTGACGAACAAAATACAGAATATTATTGGAGAAAAACGTACGATGGAAACGGGTACACAGACTTGTGAGATCATACCATATGAACATTTGCTCGTGGGAATATTGTCCCAGCGAAGTACGGAACAACAACATCCTATGAGACAGAATTCGGATTCTAGGCTTTCCCCGAGTTCTATGCTCGATCGTTACGTCGAGGCTTGCGCACGTTTTAGTAGCTCGTCGAATGGTGGTAAAATTATTAAATCTTTTTCGCACCGTAACTTAAGGCAGTAGTCTGCTTTAGAAGCCGAAAAAAGCGTTTTTTCAGCAATTTTTTTGAAAGGGAAGGAAATGATTGCGGTAAACGAAATTTTGAGACGATAGAGTATTATATTCAAGCTTTAAAAAACAATTTTTATTATTAAAAATTATTGAAATTTTCCAAAGTTGTAACGATTTTTCTGGGGCGCCTGGAGTCTGGACTTGTAAATCGGTGCCGGTGATGGAGGTCGTGCGATGCATCTGAAACAGACGAACCAAATTTTTTTTAAATTTTTATAAGTTCCTTTTCTATATGAACTAAAAAAATACCGAAGAAATGATGAAATTCCAAATTTTTTCGAAGTTTGAAAAAAAAATTCACTTGTTTGAAAAAAAAATTCACTTTAAGTTGCAAAACAAGTAATTTAAATCGTACTTTTGTCCAACTTTTTTAGTTCAAATAAAAAAGGAACTTATAAAAATTAAAAAAAAATTTGGTTCGACTGTTTCAGATGCATCGCACGACCTCCATCACCGGCACCGATTTACAAGTCCAGACTCCAGGCGCCCCAGAAAAAATCGTTACAACTTTGGAAAATTTCCATAATTTTTAATAATAAAAATTGTTTTTTAAAGCTTGAATATAATACTCTATCGTCTCAAAATTTCGTTTACCGCAATCATTTCCTTCCCTTTCAAAAAAATTGCTGAAAAAACGCTTTTTTTTCGGCTTCTAAAGCAGACTACTGCCTTAAAAGTCCTGGCGATTCGATATTTATACTTAAATATTTTGAAATGCAGAAAAATCAAGGCCAAAGCTAAGAAAAAAGGGCATTGAGGATGACGCGAACGAAGATTCGACCGAAGACGTTGGTCTCGACGCTGATTCTGCAAATCAACAGTTGCAACTTATGCAAATGCAGCTGCAATTCGAAAGACAGAGGAGAGAAGTTCACGCTGAGAGAAATCGAAGACTGCTTGGAAAATTAAGGGACTCGAGGGCTCTCGAAGAATACAACGCCGCTTTAGTAAGAATTTTAAAAATATTATTACTGTTGATTTTATTGTTTGTTTCATACAGAAAAAAAAATCCTATATAAATTTTTGTTCTGTTGTCAAGTCAACGTTTCTCCTGTTTATCTCATTTGACTTTTTTGTCGTGCACCCTTAACGACACACATCATGTCTGATCTTTATCAATAAATATTTGTTATTATCCTAAGTGAGAACTGATAAATCCTATAATTTATAACAATTACTTTTTTATTAGAATTTTTTTAACCCCTTTTTACGTGCTGCATAAAATTCAATTCAGAAATTAATTTTTTTTACAACTCTTCGCAAAAATTAGTCATTTTGTGCGAAATTTTTTAAAGGGGTTAAAATAATCTTATCATTCTGAAATTTTAACCTTATTTTATTAGATCTTATAACATTTGAAAAAAAAATTCTTTTTTTTTTACAACACGAAATGGCGACGTTATGAATTCTTCTTTCAAGCTTCTTTTCGGCGGCATCGAAAACTGCTGCATTTACAGTATTTTCTCGAATGATCCGAAACAGAAAACTAAATTTTTTTTTTCGTTTACTGACAATTCTTTTAAAAAGTATAAAATTAAATTTTCTCAATTTTTTTTTAAAGTATAAAATTAAATTTTCTCAATTTTTTTTAAAAGTATAAAATTAAATTTTCTCAATTTTTTTTAAAAGTATAAAATTTAATTTTCTCAAGTTTTTTAAAAAGTATAAAATTAAATATTAAATAGACTTTTGAATGAAATGTTCCAATTTTTGGCTATTTTTTCGACAATTTTCACCCCAAAAAAATAATTTATTTAAGCGATATCCTTAAAATTTTAGGTATATACTTCCGGTAATGATTTAGACAGAAACCTCCCAAAATTTCAGCTAAATCGGTCGATAACTTTTTGAGCTACAGCACGAGCAGTTTTTGAAAATGTAATTTCGGGATAACGCCGCCATTTTGTGTTGCAAAAAAAAAGTTTTTCAAATGTTAAAAGATCTGATAAAATAAGGTTAAAGTTTCAGACTCACAAGATTATTTTAACACATTTAAAAAAATTCGTACAAAATGACTAATTTTCTCTCCTTGAAACCTCAAATTATCAAATTTATTTCGTTCTATCAGTTTATACGTTGATTTTTCTTTTTCTTCCTATTTTATAGACCGACCGACTCAGAATAGCTGAGAAAGAGGTGGAAGGCTTGAAGAGCGAATTGGAGAGAAGTAAAAAGGACGCTCGAGTGGCGGAAGATAAATACGCCGAAGCCCTTCGCCATTGGCAATCAAAGGTTAATATTTTAGTGACCAAAAATGATTTCCGTTAAGGGGAAGCTGGAGTCGAGTGCAGAAGCAGGTTTTTACCGACCGAAGTCGGTAAAAGCTTTTTCGTAGTTTTGATTATTCTTCGTTAATACGCTACAGATATGCTTCAAATTATACACGATTGTAGTATCAACATAAACAAGTGGACGTACATTCGAATATTGGGTGAATACGTACAATGAATGAAGATATTCGTATATTACTAAGCCTGGATCATCGCGGGGATCGCAAACAGACTACGTGATCGTAGTTTCGGTTTTGCGTGGATTCCTTTTGTGTAATTGACTTTTCGACGCTCGCAGAATATTCAGAGAACGCTAAAGAATGGACGTACATTTCGATTTAACGTATGTGAATTCCAGAATCTTTTATATCGTACCAAACAGGCGATGCTGTCAAACCCTGGCGGCCATTTTGATTTCGGGAGGTTTAGTATTATACGATTTTTTTCATTTATTGTACGTTTTCACCAAATATTCGAATGTACGTCCACTCGTTTATGTTGATATTACAATCGTGTACAATTTGAAGCATGTTTGTAGCGTATTAACGAAGAATAATCAAAACTACGAAAAAGCCTGTTTTTACCGACCAAAGTCGGTAATAAAATCTACTCCAGCATCCCCTTAAGACGAAGATCTTTAATTAAATATTGATAATAATGCTTAAATTCCCAGTGCGTGGAAGAACAGCAGCACAATCGGGTCCTACGTAACCGAGCGGAAACTTTAGAGCTCGAGTTAAAGAACGAGAGAAAAAAGGTGACGGAATGCGAGCAACAAACTCGTGCCGCAGAAGCTGCCTTTTTTGATGCTGCGCATCAACTTAAAGGCGCCCTCAAAGCTGCTAGCCGAGCAGAAGAGTTAAAACGTATTCTCGATAATGTACAAAAAAGATTCCTCCTTTTTGGTGAGGTAAGCCAAAAAAAATCAATGAAACTTACACATTACTTACTAATTTTTTTTCACCTCTATGAGGTCCATTTTTATTTTTCAATCTTTGTTTTCGTGAACTTTTTTTTTGGATTTTTCATGTCAAGTTACTGAAAATTATCTAAAACTTCGAGAAAAAATGGGGTCTTGCAATTTGCATCTTTCTCAAAGTTTCCTCTAGAATTTGCAATCATTTTTTAATCTCCATGAGGAATATTTTCTCAATTTTGAACTTGACATAAAAACAACGTTGTCGTTTAATTATTGATCTCGAAATACATTGCATATTCAATTTTCCAGGCGCAAACGAGGCTCCAGGAGCGAACGGTGGGTCCAGTGCCAATGGCGAGACAAGAAGCGGCCCAAATTCAGCGTTCTTACGCCGAGGAATTAACCAGTAAGTCAATCTTTACTGTCAGAAATATTCACGAAATTAATGTATATTTATCGGAATTTTTATTGCATAAATAGGCACATTAAATTTAATATACAGTAATATTACAAGACATACAAGAATTTATATCAAACATAACATTACTTTTACATCAGACTCGCATCTACAAATTTAGTATACCGATTTTGATAACTCAATGATAATTAGCAATTAATATTATTCATGTGTGGTAAAAAGAAATATTTATTATATTCAACACAACGGAGTTCTGTCTAGCTTTACAAATCAGAAGAGACTAAAAAAGAAAAGCATTTCGCTCAATCGTTAAGTATTTCAGTCCTTGGCAACCTTAATACACGTTAATTGCATTCCATTTAACAGATTTATACATAAAAACTTCCAACAAAAGTATTGAAGATTTCGAGCTTGGCGCCTTTCATGGGTGAATATTTTGTTTTAACAAAAAAAGAACAATTCATGGACGTCAAGATCCCGCTTTATAAAAGTTGTTGATAATGTTTTACGATCGCAGACGTATTCTGTTTTAAAAATGTATTCTTTCTCATATATCATTCATGACATGTTGTGCGATCAGTTGTGTCGCGAATAAAATATCTTTTATACTGAATTTCATCGTGTATAAAACAATACATTACAACAAAAAGAATCTTAATTTTCATAATGAAAATTTTGACAGTATTCCCTTTATTTTAAAAAAAGTAGAACTTTGCAAATTGCTTCCTCATTATTGTTGGATTTTTACAAATCTACCTCTATGAAGAAGCATGTTAATCTATTTTGGCTTCCTCATAGAGGAAGCTTTGTAAAAATCCAACAATAATGAGGAAGGAATTTGCAAAGTTCTACTTTGCAGCCTTGTTTAAAAAAAATTTAAATGTCATTAGTTTTGAACCCCTTGTCAGATTCTCGCCAGATTCGAACTGATGCTTAGTTTACCCACACTCTACTTGTGGACCAAATTTGAGCCCGATATCTTTAAAATTGCGGAAGTTAGAGCACGAACAAAAAATTCAAAATGCCATAAATTTTAAACCCCTTAACGGATTGACGTCAAATTCACTCCCAAAATTTATTTAATAACAGTCCACTTGTGGACCAAATTTGAGCCCGATATCTTAAAAATTGCGAAAGTTAGAGCACGAACAAAAAATGTCAAAAAATTAAAAAATGCCATAAATTGTGAACCCCTTAACGGATTGACACCAAATTTAATCCCAAACACTATTTGATAACAGTCCACACCTGGTCCAAGTTTGAGCCGGATATCATAAAAATTGCGGGAGTTAGAGCCCGAGCTGACATTCTCCAAAAAATTCAAAATGCCATAAATTTTGAACACCTTGATGGATTAACTCCATATTCAATCCCATACCTTGTTTAAGGAGGTTCGGTGCCGACCACACGAGTCAAATCGATTAACGTTAATTTTCAGTGGGATACATTTTAAAAAATCTTTTTCCAAGAATAATCTGTAATTATTTATCAATTTTAATAAGTGTCGGCTTATTTTGTTTACTGAAAGAAGCTCTACAAATCTACCGCCCAGATATTTGATAGTGCTAATCATTTAATAATTATAGCATATTTTGTTTAACAAAATAATTTTTTTTGTTAAACTAAAGGTTCTAATTGATAAACAATTAATATTATTAAATACATAGGCGATAGATTCGTAGAGCATTTTTAAATAAACAAAATAAGCCGTCACTCATTAAGATTGATAAATAATTACAGATTATTCTTGGAAAAAGCTGAAGCAAAATGTATCCCATTGAAAACTAACGTTAATTTGATTTGACTCGCGTGGTCGTCACCGACCCTCCTTAATGACAGTTTATTCGTGGTTTAAATTTCAGCCCGATATCTCAAAAATTGCGACGGCTATCGTGTTAACAAAAAATTATGCACAGACATTTTTTCTAAACCACTTTTCTCGACGTTTTAGACGATTCTAAATGTCCTGACATAAAAATCTCGAAAAAAAAAATGTTCACAAAAACAAAGCTTCCTCTACGAGGAAGCAAAAATCACGTCTCTGAAACCCTCCAAAAAAATGTGCAATTTTTTTGCAGATTTGCGTCGTCAACTAGATTCGCGAGCTTCTCTGATCGAAGCCTTAAGGGTGCGTCTAGTAGAATTGGAGGGTCGAGAAGCACGCAAGGAAAATCAGCTCGTAGATCAGCAGCGTCTTCTTCAGGAGGCGAAAGAACGTCACGAGGCGGAGCTTCGCGCAGTCGAGTCAAAGTACAAGGCTCAAGTGGAGATAAATCTATTGTTGGAGGGACGTATTTTGGAGCTTCACGGGAATTTAGAAGTGGCAACTTCCTCGGCATCGCCGAAGGAACGTTCGCCACCGCTTTCCGGAAGTCTCGCCTCATCGAGCGAGGGAAGCCTCGCGTTTCATTCCGGCGCGGGTTTAATGAGCGACTGTTGCGATTCTGCGGGAGAAATACCAAATTTGCAGGCAATCGTCGAACCCGCGCCTTCGACGAGCCAGGCCACAACGCCGTCCCGCACGAGACGAGAATAGACCAAACGCGCGACAAAAAATAATTGAAATATTAAAAATTAACAAGAAAAAAACAACAACAAAAAAAATAAACAAAAGAGAAAGGATGAAAGAATGAGAAGAAAGAAAGAAAGAAAGAAAATTGTACATTGATGAAGGCCTTTCGTGCCACGATCAGGGAACTTTGCTTTTTAACGAGTTTCCAGGTCGTCTACCGGAGGAAAGTTATATAGTAGCTTCTAATCGAACTATAGGTTATAATCATGAATCCCATGGATAAATTTAGTGTCGCATGACTGACGATTGCCGAACATTTATCTCTGCTCGGGTGAGCACGTTACAAACGGCTCTATATCTGATTAATCTACATCATCACTCGAGTAGTAGCAGCAGCGCCCTTCGTCGCC
Source organism: Ephialtes manifestator (assembly GCA_963970395.1). Classification (NCBI taxonomy): domain Eukaryota; kingdom Metazoa; phylum Arthropoda; class Insecta; order Hymenoptera; family Ichneumonidae; genus Ephialtes; species Ephialtes manifestator. The sequence continues at coordinate 29,079,278 of OZ019977.1, read as the reverse complement.
GCGACTCCGAAGCTTCTTCACGACGAATTCACACTCTCTGAAATAATAAAAAGTTGAAATATTTTGTGAGCAATCGTAATATGGTCGTTTTAAACCACATTATCCTCCTTTTCTCTTTACCCACCACGATTCTGCAATAAAAAAAAAAGTCTTCGACAAATCCAGCTTGGATTTATTGAACACTTTTTGGATTCTCTTGGGATAAAATATCGATTATGGCGCCACTTTCAAGCAAGTTTCAACGACGTTCAACGACTCTAATTAGGTTGAAAACTTATGCCAAATGTAGTTGGATTTATGGCCTTAAAAATCTGACTTATTAGATGAAAAAAATTCGACACGTTAATAAAAAAAAAAGTGAAAACCTCTGCGTAATTTTTTTTTGTTATAAGTTATAACAAAAAAACTACGCAGAGGTTGTCACTTTTTTTTTATAACGTGTCGAATTTTTTCGCAAAACTGCGTAATTTTCAGAAACTGAAAAAAAGTCGACACGTTATAAAAAAAAAAGTGAAAACCTCTGCATAGTTTTTTTGTTATAAGTTATAACAAAAAAACTACGCCGAAAACTACGTTTTTTTGTTATAAGTTATAACAAAAAAAATACGCAGAAAACTACGTTTTTTGTTATAAGCTATAACAAAAAAACTACGCAGAAAACTACGTTTTTTTGTTATAAGTTATAACAAAAAAACTACGCAGAAAACTACTTTTCTGTTATAAGCAATAACAAAAAAACTACGCAGAAAACTACGTTTTTTTGTTATAAGTTATAACAAAAAAACTACGCAGAAAACTACGTTTTTTTTGTTATAAGTTATAACAAAAAAACTACGCAGAAAACTACGTTTTTTTGTTATAAGTTATAACAAAAAAACTACGCGGAAAACTACGTTTTTTTGTTATAAGTTATAACAAAAAAACTACGCAGAAAACTACGTTTTTTTGTTATAAGTTATAACAAAAAAACTACGCAGAGGTTTTCACTTTTTTTTTATAAATATAAATTCGACACGTTATTAAAAAAAAAAGCGAAAACCTCTGCGTAGTTTTTTTGTTATAAGTTATAACAAAAAAACTACGCAGAGGTTTTCACTTTTTTTTATAACGTGTCGAATTTTTTTTCAGTTTCTAAAAATTACGCAGTTTTGCGAGAAAAATCGAAGGAATTAACTTGGACAAAGTATCGAGCGAAATTATTATGTCAATATTATGAATTTCGAATGAGTAAAACATAGATATGAGTGATTTCACCTCAAGTCGTCCGAGGATTCACCTCGCATTTTTTTATTTCAATGAAACTTTTTTTACGCAAACTGTATCTAAAAAGAAAAGAGCCGTATTTTTTTGTTTGGCCAAAAAAAAATTTTTTCAGGAATTATGGGTCATTCTATTTTTTTAAAAAAGCGAATACATGGCGAACTTCAAAAATTAATATCTCCGGTTCTATTTGTCCTAGGAAGATGAACCAGAGCGCGATTTAAAGTCAAAAGAATGAGGGTCCATAAAATAATTCAAGTAATTATAAACTTGCAAATTGCTATTGTTATTAACAATTGAAGAGTAAAAAAAAAAATCGAAAATTGCGGAATTTTTAAAAAAATTTGTATCAAAATCTCATTCATTTCATTCCGTAACGCTTGCAATTTTTTTTTAGATGGAAATTTGATGAACTCTATTTTTTTTAAATTTAAAAATAACGAAATTAAGTATTTAAAGAATATAAATTTCGAATGAAACTGAGTCATGCAAAATATTGGAATAAAAAAGATTAATATATCCGCATTTTTAAGGAGTCTTCTGAATTTTTCTGGAACTCTCGATTGTCCAGCGAAATAAATTACGACTATTTATCGACATAACGTACAATCAGAGTAAGTCGAGGTATAAAAAACAAATTTATTTTCGCATAAAACGACTTAGTGTTATAATTATTAACGTACGATGAATACAATTTATCGAGGTAATACTGAGCAGCTAAGTTTAGTTCGAGGTATCACACCCGGGGAGTCTGAAGTATCATCATGAAATATTAAACGCGTATCATGCGGTGCGTTGAATTTCTGCGCCGTGCGTGTAAGATTTTTGAAAGTTTTTTTTTTTCTTTTTTTATAAATTAATTTTACTAAAAAGATTGCGTGGGTCAATCTAAACGAGGAACGCTTAATTTTCAAGAATCTTTCTGGGTTTTTTTTTTACATAAAGCGAAAAAGTTTATAATAACCTAATACAATTACAATAAATATAATAACTCTATAATATGATATAATAAATATAATTATGTTATAAAATTCGTATAAAACTTTATAAAATAATTATATTTATTGTAATCATAAAATTTAGCGCGTTTTTCTTAGTTTAGCTTTTAAATTTCTTCGAGTTTTTTTATAGTCATAATTTTTTATCCATCCTGCAAAAAATGCCAGCAGAAAAAATGGTGAAAATTTAGCGTTTTCCAAATCGTGGATGAATCGTATGTTATAAAGTTTGTATAAAACTTTATAACATTTTTATATTTATTATAATCATAAAATTAAGCGCGTTTTTCTTAGTTTAGCTTTTAAATTTCTTCGAGTTTCTTTATAGTCATAATTTTTTATCCATCCTGCAAAAAATGCCAGCAGAAAAAATGGTGAAAATTTAGCGTTTTCTAAATCGTGGATGAATCGTATGTTATAAAGTTTGTATAAAACTTTATAACATTTTTATATTTATTATAATCATAAAATTAAGCGCGTTTTTCTTAGTTTAGCTTTTAAATTTCTTCGAGTTTTTTTATAGTCATAATTTTTAATCTATCCTGCAAAAAATGCCAGCAGAAAAAATGGTGAAAATTTAGCGTTTTCCAAATCGTGGATGAATCGTATGTTATAAAGTTTGTATAAAACTTTATAACATTTTTATATTTATTATAATCATAAAATTAAGCGCGTTTTTCTTAGTTTAGCTTTAAAATTTCTTCGAGTTTTTTTATAGTCATAATTTTTAATCCATCCTGCAAAAAATGCCAGCAGAAAAAATGGTGAAAATTTAGCGTTTTCCAAATCGTGGATGAATCGTATGTTATAAAGTTTGTATAAAACTTTATAACATTTTTATATTTATTATAATCATAAAATTAAGCGCGTTTTTCTTAGTTTAGCTTTTAAATTTCTTCGAGTTTTTTTATAGTCATAATTTTTTATCCATCCTGCAAAAAATGCCAGCAGAAAAAATGGTGAAAATTTAGCGTTTTCCAAATCGTGAATGAATCGTATGTTATAAAGTTTGTATAAAACTTTATAACATTTTTATATTTATTATAATCATAAAATTTAGCGCGTTTTTCTTAGTTTAGCTTTTAAATTTCTTCGAGTTTTTTTATAGTCATAATTTTTTATCCATCCTGCAAAAAATGCCAGCAGAAAAAATGGTGAAAATTTAGCGTTTTCCAAATCGTGGATGAATCGTATGTTATAAAGTTTGTATAAAACTTTATAACATTTTTATATTATAATCATAAAATTAAGCGCGTTTTTCTTAGTTTAGCTTTTAAATTTCTTCGAGTTTTTTTATAGTCATAATTTTTAATCCATCCTGCAAAAAATGCCAGCAGAAAAAATGGTGAAAATTTAGCGTTTTCCAAATCGTGGATGAATCGTATGTTATAGAGTTTGTATAAAACTTTATAACATTTTTATATTTATTATAATCATAAAATTAATCGCGTTTTTCTTAGTTTAGCTTTTAAATTTCTTCGAGTTTTTTTATAGTCATAATTTTTAATCCATCCTGCAAAAAATGCCAGCAGAGAAAATCGTGAAAATTTAGCGTTTTCCAAATCGTGGATGAATCGTATGTTATAAAGTTTGTATAAAACTTTATAACATTTTTATATTTATTATAATCATAAAATTAAGCGCGTTTTTCTTAATTTAGCTTTTAAATTTCTTCGAGTTTTTTATAATCATAATTTTTTATCTATCCTGCAAAAAATGCCAGCAGAAAAAATGGTGAAAATTTAGCGTTTTCCAAATCGTGGATGAATCGTATGTTATAAAGTTTGTATAAAACTTTATAACATTTTTATATTTATTATAATCATAAAATTAAGCGCGTTTTTCTTAGTATAGCTTTTAAATTTCTTCGAGTTTTTTTATAGTCATAATTTTTAATCCATCCTGCAAAAAATGCCAGCAGAAAAAATGGTGAAAATTTAGCGTTTTCCAAATTGTAGACCCAAAAAATATTTGAGGGCCGTACTAGAAAATACGCGCGATGATTGAGGCCCTAATTGCCCGATGATTTCGTTGTAAAAAATGCGATATCATCCTAAAGGGATGAAATATTTCTTGAAAAAGAAAGAAAAAAATATGATAAAGCTACGTTGATCTCCAAGCACCAATTATTTTCAATAAGTTTGAAGCTCCTGGCTCGCCGTCATGAGAATCGCGTCGCTCGGCGTTGCATAACTCGCCAAATCTGCAACAGGAATGAAACGACGCGGTAGGAAAGTGCGAGAATTTTATTTATTTTTTCTATATTTACTTAAGTAAGCCGTGCCTTATTTTATTATTTACAATTTGCGTTAAATTAGTAATAATTTCATGCTTAGGTTTTCTTATCGTCGTCACTTACGATTGTGACCCTGATGAATGGGATACGCTTTGGCTTTTCGTAACAGCAATTGGAGCACCCAATAAATGCTCAACCACACGAGAGCTCCGGCAGAAAAAGCACGAAACGTTATCACACCTCCGTAAGTGTCCATAAGTTTACCGCACAAAAGACTGCCGCATGCGACACCTGTAATCATATTAAATGTTTATTAACGCATTTTGCAAACTTAAGCATTATTGGAAAAAAATGGTTTGTTCATTTTTTTTTCTCGCATTTTTAACGTCGTGATATTGGATAAGGTTTTTGTTTTGTAATTTTTTTTTTTACAGACTTCTATGTGATAATTGATTTCAAAATTCGAAATTGTGGAGCATAAAAAATTCGTAATTCTAGAATTAAATATTCGGCATTCTAGAATTAAAAATAATGGAACTTTCAAAATTCGAAGATCTATAATTTTTTATAATTTGAGATTCTAGAATCAAAAAAATTCGAACCTCTAGAGTTGAATAAAAATCACTCATCTAAAATTTACAAAATTTTAAAATTCAAAATTTACAAAATTTTAAGATACAAAAATTTACAAAATTTTAAGATCCAAAATTTACAAAATTGGAAACGAATTAAGAAGGTCCAGACTGGCAAAAAATCGAACCTCTAAAATTTACATAATTCGAAGATCTATAATTTTTATAATTTGAAACTCTAGAACCAATAAAATTCGAACCTATAGAATTTAAAAAATTCGTACCTCTAGAATTGAATAAAAATGGATGTACAATTTACAAAATTTGAAGATCCAAAATTTTTATAATTGGAAACTGAAATTTAAAAAACCGGATCTCTAGAATGGCAAAAAATCGAACCTCTAAAATTTACATAATTCGAAGATCTATAATTTTTATAATTTCAAACTCTAGAACCAAAAAAATTCGAACCTATAGAATTTAGAAAATTCGAAACTCTAGAATTTAGAAAATTCGACCTTCTAGAATTTAGAAAATTCGAACCTCTAGAATTGAATAAAAATCGCTCATCTAAAATGTGCAAAATTTGAAGATCCAAAATTTAAATAATTGGAAACTGGAATTTAAAAAATCCGGACCTCTAGAATGGCAAAAAATCGAACCTCTAAAATTTACATAATTCGAAGATCTATAATTTTTATAATTTGAAACTCTAGAACCAAAAAAATTTGAACCTATAGAATTTAGAAAATTCGAATCTATATATTTTTATAATTGGAAACTGAAATTTAAAAAACCGGACCTCTAAAATGGCAAAAAATCGAACCTCTAGAATTTAGAAAATTCGAACCTCTAGTATTTAGAAAATTCGAACCTCTAGAATTTAGAAAATTCGAACCTCTAGAATTTAGAAAATTCGAACCTCTAGAATTTAGAAAATTCGACCCTCTAGAATTTAGAAAATTCGAACCTCTAGAATCGAATAAAAATCGCTCATCTAAAATGTGCAAAATTTGAAGATCCAAAATTTAAATAATTGCAAATTGGAATTTATAAAATCCGGACCTCTAGAATGGCAAAAAATCAAACCTTTAAAATTTATATAATTCGAAGCTCTACAATGTTAATATCTCGAAACTCTAGAATTAAAAATAAAATCGTTTTCTCTAGAATTTGAAAGTAATTATCGAATTTAAGTAAACAAAAAAATTGGAAAAATTCACGAAAGCTTCGGATTGAATGAAAAAAAATTATTGAATAAATTACTAACCGATGCCCTCGAAGACAGCACCGACAAAACCCTGCATCGTGGCTCGTGTGCCCGAAGGCGCGACTTTATCGCCATAGGAGACCATCGTTGGCCAGCAGAGTCCGAGTGTCGGGCCATGAAGAAGCTCGACAATGAGAAACATCCAAGCATTCGTCACAAGACTGTACGCCATAAATCGAACGGCGTATATGAGTAAAACTAGACTCATGACGTTAATGTGGCCCAATTTTTTCAGAACTCTTCCCGAGAGAAAATTGAATGGAAGTTCACCGAGGAAACACTGAACACCCGTCATGAGACCTTGAAGAGTCTTTAGCCATAATACGGCTTCTTTATTGGTCACCATTTCCTCTGTGTACCAGAAGAGAAAATTCCAAACAACTCCAGTGCAAATTCCAGCGCCTATACACCAAAAACCGAAAACTAACACTCTTCCTTCTCTCGCAACTGCGCTCAATTCCCAAAGTACGGACGGTTCGTTTTCAGAATATTCCACCGATTTCTGAAATTAAAAGACGCGTTACAAATTATTTTTAGTCATCATAATAATTTTTTACAAGATCTTGTCTAATTTTTTTTTAGAGGTTCTTATGTTGCCAATTTTTTAAACATTTTTGCCTTACTATTTTATTATTTTTAGATTTTTCTACTATCAATTATTAGCAGATTTTTTTTATCGATCATTTGCTCAATTTGCTGAGTTATTTTTTTTTTCATTTTTTTTCCGCATAGTACTTGAAATTTAATGACTGAATGAAACTTCTGAATTAGAAATAAATAATTAATATAAGCTTAAACATTCTGATTCGATAGAATATTTTGTTAGAGATTAACTAACACATGCAAGAATGTTAAAAAATTATAAACTACTTGAAAATTTTAGAAAAACTAAAAATGCATCATTAATTCATCGGACGTGCAAGAATTTAAAGTCGAAGAAAGAGTTTCTTAGCACGCACCTTTTTCAGCGTCGCTGACACAATCATATCAAATATCATTGCAATCAGCATAATATAAAATATACAAGTATAATCTTTTTCGAATGAGCCACGACTGAGTACGTCGACGAGATAACCGCCGCTTATACCGAATATCCCGAATCCAATACTGCCCCACATCTTCTGCTTGCCGTATTCTTTTCTTCGTTCATCGCCTGAAAAAAGAATTCTGGTAAATAATCAATATGCCAAAAAAAAAAAATAGACTCAGTTGCTCCAAAAAATTTAATTCTCAATTACTACAAGAAATGTAAGTGCTTACTTTCTTCAAAAAAATGTGAACACTAGATTTCTTTAAGTAATATAAGTACACAATTTCTTTCAGAAATGTAAGTACACAATTTCTTTAAAAAATGTAAGTACACAATTTCTTTCAGAAATGTAAGTACACAATTTCTGTAAGAAATGTAAGTACACAATTTCTTTAAGAAAAGGAAGTACACAATTTCTGTAAGAAATGTAAGACACAATTTCTGTAAGAAATGTAAGTACACAATTTCTTTAAGAAATGTAAGTACACAATTTCTTTAAGAAATGTAAGTACACAATTTCTTCAAGAAATGTACGTACACAATTTCTTCAAGAAATGTAAGTACACAATTTCTTCAAGAAATGTAAGTACACAATTTCTTTAAAAAATGTAAGTACACAATTTCTTTCAGAAATGTAAGTACACAATTTCTGTAAGAAATGTAAGTACACAATTTCTTTAAGAAAAGGAAGTACACAATTTCTGTAAGAAATGTAAGACACAATTTCTGTAAGAAATGTAAGTACACAATTTCTTTAAGAAATGTAAGTACACAATTTCTTTAAGAAATGTAAGTACACAATTTCTTCAAGAAATGTACGTACACAATTTCTTCAAGAAATGTAAGTACACAATTTCTTCAAGAAATGTAAGTACACAATTTCTGTAAGAAATGTAAGGACACAATTTATTTAAGAAATGTAAGTACACCATTTCTTTAAGAAATGTAAGTACACAATTTCTGTAAGAAATGTAAGTACACAATTCCTGTTAGAAATGTAAGTACACAATTTCTGTAAGAAATATAAGTACACAATTTCGTTGGGAAATGTAAGTACACAATTTCTGTAAGAAATGTAAATACACAATTTCTTTAAGAAATGTAAGTACACAATTTCTATAAGAAATGTAAGTACACAATTTTTTCAGGAAATGTAAGTACACAATTTCTGTAAGAAATGTAAGTACACAATATCTTTAAGAAATGTAAGGACACAATTTATTTAAGAAATGTAAGTACACAATATCTTTAAGAAATGCAAGTACACAATTTCTGTAAGAAATGTAAGTACACAATTTCTGTAAGAAATGTAAGACACAATTTCTGTAAGAAATGTAAGTACACAATTTCTTTAAGAAATGTAAGTACACAATTTCTTTAAGAAATATAAGTACACAATTTTTTCAAGAAATGTACGTACACAATTTCTTCAAGAAATGTAAGTACACAATTTCTTTAAGAAATGTAAGTACACAATTTCTGTAAGAAATGTAAGTACACAATTTCTTTAAAAAATGTAAGTACACAATTTCTTTAAAAAATGTAAGTACACAATTTCTCTAAGATATGTAAGACACAATTTCTGTAAGAAATGTAAGTACTCAATTTCTTTAAAAAATGTAAGTACACAATTTCGTTACGAAATGTAAGTACACAATTTCTTGAGGCAATGTAAGTACACAATATCTTTAAGAAATGCAAGTACACCATTTCTTTAAGAAATGTAAGTACTTAATTTTGCAAAAAATTAAATATTCAAATTGTCCAACGATAAATTTTCAGTTTAAGTTAGAAAAGTTTTCGTCCGTTTGTATCTCAAATTTGTCCAGTTTAATGTAGACAAACTTTGGAAAATTAAAAATGTAGGATTTTCTTTTTTTTCTTACCGAGAAGATCGAAGCAAATAGCATCGCCGATGCTCACCACAACCGCCATACCAATCCAGCTTACAATTGCTGCCCAGAGGAACAAATGAAACTGATAAGTCGAAGTCAATCCTGGATTTTCCGAACGATTGGCTTCTTCCAACATTTTTTTTAAAACGGTTGATTCGTAACATTCGGCTATGCAAGATGTACGCGTCAGGGAATTGCAGAAAGGCTTGTGTATAATCTCATCAGCGAACGACACATTTCTCAGCCGAACATCAACGCATTTGTCAAAGTCCAAATCCTGATCCATACTAAATTCGGCATCGAAGTCAAAAGTCGCCGGTGATGTTACGTTTGTGTTTGCAAGTCCACAAAACTGAATGGCTTTCCAACCGGTGCAAAGCTCCGTGTAAACGTTCGACGTCGCATTGCAAGTGAGCTGCAAAAGCAAAAAATCGGAATATTAACATTTTACTGTGAGAATAAAAAGTATCTCATGTAATGGAAATTTCTCAAAATCGAATAGAAAATAGATTTTTTAGTTCTGTAAGATATTCAATTAGGAATATTAAAATATTTGACATTTTGAGCTCATTGTTTTCTTTTTTTTATAATTGGAAAATGGAATTCGTTACAAAAGGCCCTTTTTATTTATTATATTTTTTTTTGCCATTAAGACACTTTGTATTTAGTTCTTAATTTTATGTAATGTTGAGGGATATGTACAGAAGTAATAGAAAAATTATCAGAGTGGATAAAAAATATTTGGAGGGTACGAAAAAATATTTTCCAAAAGTTACAGTGGCTGAATATACGAAAAATGCCACTTTTTCCGAATTATCTTTTTTTTTACCCATTAAAACACTTTGAATTTAGCTCTTAATTTTATATATTTGGAGTACGAAAAATGCCATTTTTTTCGTATTATCTTTTTTTTTAACCCATTAAAACACTTAGAATTTAGCTCTTAATTTTATATAATCTTGAGAAATATGTACAGAACCAATAGAAAAATTATCAGAGTAGATAAAAAATATTTGGAGGGTACAAAAAAATATTTTCCAAAAGTTACAGTGGCTGAATATACGAAAAATGCCACTTTTTCCGAATTATCTTTTTTTTTACCCATTAAAACACTTTGAATTTAGCTCTTAATTTTATATAATCTTGAGAAATATGTACAGAACCAATAGAAAAAATATCAGAACAGATGAGCAATATTTGGAGGGTACAAAAAAATGTTTTCCAAAAGTTACAGTGGCTAAATGTACGAAAAATGCCACTTTTTTCGAATTATCTTTTTTTTTACCCATTAAAACACTTTGAATTTAGCTCTTAATTTTATATAATCTTGAGAAATATGTACAGAACTAATAGAAAAATTATCAGAGTAGATAAAAAATATTTGGAGGGTACAAAAAAATGTTTTCCAAAAGTTACAGTGGCTGAATGTACGAAAAATGCCATTTTTTTCGTATTATCTTTTTTTTTAACCCATTAAAACACTTAGAATTTAGCTCTTAATTGTATATAATCTTGAGAAATATGTACAGAACCAATAGAAAAATTATCAGAGTAGATAAAAAATATTTGGAGGGTACAAAAAAATATTTTCCAAAAGTTACAGTGGTTAAATGTACGAAAAATGCCATTTTTTTCGAATTATCTTTTTTTTTACCCATTAAAACACTTTGAATTTAGCTCTTAATTTTATATAATCTTGAGAGATATCTACAGAACCAATAGAAAAATTATCAGAGTAGATGAGAAATATTTGGAGGGTACAAAAAAATGTTTTCCAAAAGTTACAGTGGCTGAATATACGAAAAATGTCACTTTTTTCGAATTATCTTTTTTTTTACCCATTAAAATACTTTGAATTTCGCTCTTAATTTTATATAATCTTGAGAGATATCTACAGAACCAATAGAAAAATTATCAGAGTAGATAAAAAATATTTGGAGGGTATAAAAAAATGTTTTCCAAAAGTTACAGTGGCTCAATGTACAAAAAATGCCACTTTTTTCGTATTATCTTTTTTTTTACCCATTAAAACACTTTGAATTTAGCTCTTAATTTTATAGAATCTTCAGAAATACGTAAAGAACTAATAGAAAAATTATCAGAGCAGATAAAAAATATTTGGAGGGTATAAAAAAATGTTTTCCAAAAGTTACAGTGGCTGAACAGATGAACAATTGCTTAATATAGTGATTGATAAAAAAAATAAAACGGTGGAAACTCACGTGGCATTTGGAATTCGTAGCGTTCGTTGTTATCACGCTATTCAGAACGTTTTTTGAAAATCCGTTCGGCGAACAGACAACCATAAACGCCGCAGCACTATCACACGTTACATTAACTGGTGCGGTAACATGTACTTTGGGAATGAAATTAATGAGAAAAAATGATATTGCTAGTATGGCCTGAAATATGAGAAAGAAGGTTTTGTGCAGTCTGTATTTATCGGCCAGGCCGCCGAATAATGGTTTGGCTATCAGGCCCGAAATCGGTAAGACTGTATAAATGGAACCGACTAGAAAACCAGAAAAGCCTAATTGTTTGGCTATCGTTGGCAGAAAAGGTACAATGGGTCCCGTTGCTGTTGACAAATAAAAAAGTTTCGTTATTCATCGAATAAAATAATATTATTTAATAAATCCAGCCAATAAACAAACATTTTTCATTCAGTAAATTGTTGAATATTTTTCAAATTTCTTTTTCGTTTAATATCCATTTTTTTGCACACATTATTTTACTGTATATTCTCAAAATTAAACTCTGAATAAAAATATTGTCTCGTAAATCAATAAAAATTATTAAAATTTTATTACATATCAATTCTATCTACATTTTATATGATTTTTTAAATATCTTTTAAAGTGATTTTTTTTTATTGCGTGCGAGGAATTTATTAATTTAATCTTAATTAATTAAAATTAATCATAAATTCCAGACTTCAAAATAAAATGGACAGCAAATCATTGCTAAATGGAATAATTATTATATGCAATATAAGCTTAATGCTAAGTTAATAAAATCTCATTTCCTTGCAATTAATAACAGAAGCTTGAAAAACAAGCTGACAATTTAAAAGTGCACAGCACACAGAAGAGATAATGAGAAAAGCAAGAATCATCCAGTTAATGATTTCAGATGTAATCAGAGACTCCCAAGCCTGCAAGATAAAGCTCATAAATACTGAACTGCAACAATGAAGCTAAGCTTTGCTGATTTATAAACTAACTTTCCATATCCAAAATTAAATTATTTCTTTTTATTTCTTCATTTTTGCCATTTTACAAAATAATAATCTTCATTCACAATTTCCTTACCATTTATTTCAAATCTTTTTTTCTCATGCATCAACAATTTTGTAACTTAAAATCTTATTGCAAATGCTAATTCATAGACTAACTTTCCCTATCCAAAAAATATTATTTCTTCATTTTTTCCATTTTACAAAATAATAATCTTAATTACCATTTTTTTTAAATCTTTTTTACTCATAAATCATGAGTTTTGTAACTTAAAATCTTATTGCAAATGCTAATTCATAAACTAACTTTCTCTATACAAAAAATATTATTCCTTTTTATTTCTTCATTTTTTGATTCTTACAAAAACATAATCTTCATTCGCAATCTCCTTACCATTTATTTTGAATCTTTTTTACTCATAAATCGACAGTTTTGTAACTTAAAATCTTATTGCAAATGCTAATTCATAAACTAACTTTCCCTATCCAAAAAATATTATTTCTTTTTATTTCTTCATTTTTTCATTCTTACAAAAACATAATCTTCATTCACAATTTCCTTACCATTTATTTTAAATCTTTTTTTCTTATAAATCAACAGTTTTGTAACTTAAAATCTTATTGCAAATGCTAATTCATAAACTAACTTTCCATATCCAAAAAATATTATTCCTTTTTATTTCTTCATTTTTTCATTTTACAAAATAATAATCTTCATTCACAATTTCCTTACCATTTTTTTTAAATCTTTTTTACTCATAAATCAACAGTTTTGTAACTTAAAATCATATTGCAAATGCTAATTCATAAACTAACTTTTCCTATCCAAAAAATATTATTCCTTTTTATTTCTTCATTTTTTCATTCTTACAAAAACATAATCTTCATTCACAATTTCCTTACCATTTATTTTAAATCTTTTTTTCTCATAAATCGACAGTTTTGTAACTTAAAATCATATTGCAAATGCTAATTCATAAACTAACTTTCCCTATCCAAAAAATATTATGTCTTTTTATTTCCTCATTTTTTTATTCTTACAAAAACATAATCTTCATTCACAATTTGCTTACCATTTATTTTGAATCTTTTTTTCTCATATACATCAACAGTTTTGTAACTTAAAATCTTATTGCAAATGCTAATTCATAAACTAACTTTCCCTATCCAAAAAATATTATTCCTTTTTATTTCTTCATTTTTTCCATTTTACAAAATAAGAATCTTCATTCACAATTTCCTTACCATTTATTTTGAATCTTTTTTTCTCATAAATCAACAGTTTTGTAACTTAAAATCTTATTGCAAATGCTAATTCATAAACTAACTTTCCCTATCCAAAAAATATTATTCCTTTTTATTTCTTCATTTTTTCATTTTACAAAATAATAATCTTCATTCACAATTTCCTTACCATTTATTTTGAATCTTTTTTTCTCATGAATCAACAGTTTTGTAACTTAAAATCTTATTGCAAATGCTAATTCATAAACTAACTTTCCCTATTCAAAAAATATTATTTCTTTTTATTTCTTCATTTTTTCATTCTTACAAAATAATAATCTTCATTCACAATTTCCTTACCATTTATTTTGAATCTTTTTTTCTCATACATCAACAGTTTTGTAACTTAAAATCTTATTGCAAATGCTAATTCATAAACTAACTTTCCCTATCCAAAAAATATTATTTCTTTTTATTTCTTCATTTTTTCATTTTTACAAAACAATAATCTTCATTCACAATTTCCTTACCATTTATTTTGAATCTTTTTTACTCATAAATCAACAGTTTTGTAACTTAAAATCTTATTGCAAATGCTAATTCATAAACTAACTTTGCCTATCCAAAAAACATTATTTCTTTTTATTTCTTCATTTTTTCATTCTTACAAAATAATAATCTTCATTCACAATTTCCTTACCATTTATTTTGAATCTTTTTTTCTTATAAATCAAGTTTTGTAACTTAAAATCTTATTGCAAATGCTAATTCATAAACTAACTTTCCCTATCCAAAAAATATTATTCCTTCTTATTTCTTCATTTTTTCATTTTACAAAATAATAATCTTCATTCACAATTTCTTTGCCATTTATTTTGAATCTTTTTTACTCATAAATCAACAGTTTTGTAACTTAAAATCTTATTGCAAATGCTAATTCATAAACTAACTTTCCCTATCCAAAAAATATTATTTCTTTTTATTTCTTCATTTTTGCCATTTTACAAAATAATAATCTTCATTCACAATTTCCTTACCATTTATTTTGAATCTTTTTTTCTCATAAATCAACAGTTTTGTAACTTAAAATCTTATTGCAAATGCTAATTCATAAACTAACTTTCCCTATCCAAAAAATATTATTCCTTTTTATTTCTTCATTCTTTCATTCTTACAAAATAATAATCTTCATTCACAATTTCCTTACCATTTATTTTAAATCTTTTTTTCTCATAAATCAACAGTTTTGTAACTTAAAATCTTATTGCAAATGCTAATTCATAAACTAACTTTCCCTATCCAAAAAATATTATTCCTTTTTATTTCTTCATTCTTTCATTCTTACAAAATAATAATCTTCATTCACAATTTCCTTACCATTTATTTTGAATCTTTTTTTCTCATAAATAAACAGTTTTGTAACTTAAAATCTTATTGCAAATGCTAATTCATAAACTAACTTTCCCTATCCAAAAAATATTATGCCTTTTTATTTCTTCATTTTTTCATTCTACAAAAAAATAATCTTCATTCACAATTTCCTTCCCATTTTTTAAAAATCTTTTTTTCTCATACATCAACAGTTTTGTAACTTAAAATCTTATTGCAAATGTTAATTCATAAACTAACTTTCCCTATCCAAAAAATATTATTTCTTTTTATTTCTTCATTTTTTCATTCTTACAAAATAATAATCTTCATTCACAATTTCCTTACCATTTATTTTGAATCTTTTTTTCTCATAAATCGACAGTTTTGTAACTTAAAATCATATTGCAAATGCTAATTCATAAACTAACTTTCCATATCCAAAAAATATTATTCCTTTTTATTTCTTCATTTTTTCATTTTACAAAATAATAATCTTCATTCACAATTTCCTTACCATTTATTTTAAATCTTTTTTTCTCATAAATCAACAGTTTTGTAACTTAAAATCTTATTGCAAATGCTAATTCATAAACTAACTTTCCCTATCCAAAAAATATTATTTCTTTTTATTTCTTCATTTTTTCATTTTTACAAAATAATAATCTTCATTCACAATTTCCTTACCATTTATTTTAAATCTTTTTTTCTCATAAATCAACAATTTTGTAACTTAAAATCTTATTGCAAATGCTAATTCATAAACTAACTTTCTCTATCCAAAAAATATTATTTCTTTTTATTTCTTCATTTTTTCATTCTACAAAAAAATAATCTTCATTCACAATTTCCTTCCCATTTTTTTAAAATCTTTTTTACTTTTAAATCAACAGTTTTGTAACTTAAAATCTTATTGCAAATGTTAATTCATAATCTAACTTTCCCTATCCAAAAAATATTATTTCTTTTTATTTCTTCATTTTTTCATTCTTACAAAAACATAATCTTCATTCACAATTTCCTTACCATTTATTTCGAATCTTTTTTTCTCATAAATCAACAGTTTTGTAACTTAAAATCATATTGCAAATGCTAATTCATAAACTAACTTTTCCTATCCAAAAAATATTATTTCTTTTTATTTCTTCATTTTTTTATTCTTACAAAAACATAATCTTCATTCACAATTTCCTTACCATTTGTTTTGAATCTTTTTTTCTTATAAATCAATAGTTTTGTAACTTAAAATCTTATTGCAAATGCTAATTCATAAACTAACTTTCCCTATCCAAAAAATATTATTTCTTTTTATTTCTTCATTTTTTCATTCTTACAAAAACATAATCTTCATTCACAATTTCCTTACCATTTATTTTGAATCTTTTTTTCTCATAAATCAACAATTTTGTAACTTAAAATCTTATTGCAAATGCTAATTCATAAACTAACTTTCCCTATCCAAAAAATATTATTTCTTTTTATTTCTTCATTTTTTTATTCTTACAAAAACATAATCTTCATTCACAATTTCCTTACCATTTATTTTGAATCTTTTTTACTCATAAATCAACAGTTTTGTAACTTAAAATCTTATTGCAAATGCTAATTCATAAACTAACTTTCCCCATCCAAAAAATATTATTTCTTTTTATTTCTTCATTTTTTCATTCTTACAAAATAATAATCTTCATTCACAATTTCCTTACCATTTATTTTGAATCTTTTTTTCATATACATCAACAATTTTGTAACTTAAAATCTTATTGCAAATGCTAATTCATAAACTAATTTTCCCTATCCAAAAAATATTACTCCTTTTTATTTCTTCAGTTTTTCATTTTTACAAAAACATAATCTTCATTCACAATTTCCTTACCATTTATTTAGAATCTTTTTTTCTCACAAATCAACAGTTTTGTAACTTAAAATCTTATTGCAAATGCTTGACTCAACTTAAAAAATAGTTTAAAAAAATTTGTTTCTCAACTTCAGAAATGTTCATTTATTGGCAAAATGGTTTAATTTTTTTTTTTGGAATCTCACCTGCATTATAAAGGAAGTAATGCGCCTTAATAGGCACAAGTTCTCTGTTAACGTGGTCCAACATAATTCCTTTATTATTATTGCTATATCAGTGACGCCTTTGGAAATGTGATTCTTGTCTATTTGATTATTCTGTATGTGTTTTGTGTGTGTTTTTTTTTGTTACTATCCTAAAGATAAGAGTCCCAGGAATCTTGACCTTTGTTCTCTGGAATGATATAAGACATGATGAAAAATTGAGAGAATCGATCTAGCATAAATTAGAGAAGAAACTGAATGATTGTCATAGAGCTCGTTTTATTCAGTTGACAAAAATCATAGAGGATAAGTAAACCGCCCACCGTGATTCATTGTGTGCGGTAACCTAAGCATTTAGCTTTAAAAAAAACAAGCAAATAGTGTGTTGGTCTATAAATGATATGGAATTGAAGAATGAGACAGCAAAGTTTACGTACGATTAATTAATTCGGTTGCACTCCGCGACGGCCATCGAGTTATTTACTGGAATAGCATTTTATATTTGACTTGAGAATATCATGTTTAATTGTACACTTTGCCGAGGAGACTTTCGCGGCACGATATACACCAGCTCGCAGCTGGTTGCGAAGTGACGACAAATCATAAAACGCAAACCGCGACACGGCAAACGCGATATACAGGACGATTCAAAATTGATATATGACCGTGAGATTTAAGGGAGTACGATGACCTTAATTATAAGGTGGATCGCTGAATTTTTTATGGGGTATAAATTAAGTATGTAGGAACTTTTGTGTAAAAATTCAAGCCGGGTTACCGGCCATTTAAGGTGAATAAATAAATCCAAAGTCGTAAGGTTTTGTGTGGGTTCTTATGGAGAAGACATTAAGAGCAATCTTTTATTTAGTTTTATTTGTATTTAGAGATTAGATATGTAGAAAAATAAAAGTCTATTATGATCTGGAGGTTTTAAGGATTAAAATGATGTTGAAAAAAATTTGGGTTACCGGACGTTTTTGAGGCTGGTGATTAAAAATTTAAGTTTGATGATGACCTTAATTATTAGGTACATCGCTGAATTTTTTATGGGCTACAAATTAAGTATGTAGGAACTTTTGTGTAAAAATTCAAGCCGGGTTACCGGCCATTTAAGGTGAATAAATAAATCCAAAGTTGTAAGGTTTTATGTGGGTTTTAATGGAAAAAGCATGAAGAGTAATCTTTTATTTAGTTTTATTTGTATTTAGAGATTAGATATGTATAAAAATAAAAGTCTATTATGATCTGGAGGTTTTAAGGATTAAAATGATGTTGAAAAAAATTTGGGTCGCCGGACGTTTTTGAGGCTGGTGATTAAAAATTTAAGTTTGATGACGACCTTAATTATTACGTACATCGCTGAATTTTTTATAGGGTACAAATAAAGTATATAGGAGTCTGTATGTAAAATTCAAGCAAGGTTACCGACCATTTAAGGTGAATAAATAAATCCAAAGTCGAAAGATTTAGTGAGGGTTCTTATGGAAAAGAACTTAAGAGCAATCTTTTATTTAGTTTTATTTGTATTTAGAGATTAGATATGTAGAAAAATAAAAGGCTATTATGATCTGGAGATTTTAAGGATTAAAATGGTATTGGAAAAAATTTGGGTTACCGGACGTTTTTGAGGCTGGTGATTAAAAATTAAAGTATTATGATGACCTTAATTATTAGGTACATCGCTGAATTTTTTATGGGCTACAAATTAAGTATGTAGGAACTTTTGTGTAAAAATTCAAGCCGGGTTACCGGCCATTTAAGGTGAATAAATAAATCCAAAGTTGTAAGGTTTTGTGTGGGTTTTTATGGAAAAGGCATGAAGAACAATCTTTTATTTAGTTTTATTTTTATTTAGAGATTAGATATGTAGAAAAATAAAAGTCTAATATGATCCGGAGATTTTAAGGATTAAAATGATGTTGGAAAAAATTTGGGTTGCCTGACGTTTTTGAGGCTGGTGATTAAAAATTAAAGTATGATGATGATCTTAATTTTCAGGTACATCGCTGAATTTTTTATGGGCTACAAATAAAGTATATCGGAGCTTTTAGGTAAAAACTTAATCCGGGTTACCGAGTATTTAAGGTGAATAAATAAATCCAAAGTTGTAAGGTTTTGTGTGGGTTTTAATGGAAAAAGCACGAAGAACAATCTTTTATTTAGTTTTATTTGTATTTAGAGATTAGATATGTAGAAAAATAAAAGTCTATTATGATCTGGAGGTTTTAAGGATTTAAATGATATTGGAAAAAATTTGGGTTGCCAGACGTTTTTGAGGCTGGTGATTAAAAATTAAAGTATGATGATGATCTTAATTTTCAGGTACATCGCTGAATTTTTTATAGGGTACAAATAAAGTATATAGGAGTCTGTATGTAAAAATTCAAGCCAGGTTACCGGCCATTTAAGGTAAATAAATAAATCCAAAGTCGTAAGGTTTTGTGTGGGTTTTTATGGAAAAGGCATGAAGAACAATCTGTTATTTAGTTTTATTTGTATTTAGAGATTAGATACACTTAAAAATAAAAGGCTATTATGATCTGGAGATTTTAAGGATTAAAATGATGTTGGAAAAAATTTGGGTTGCCGGACGTTTTTTGAAGCTGGTGATTAAAAATTAAAGTATGATGATGACCTTAATTTTTAGGTACATCACTGAATTTTTTATGGGCTACAAATAAAGTATATAGGAGTCTGTATGTAAAAATTCAAGCCAGGTTATCGGCCATTTAAGGTAAATAAATAAATCCAAAGTCGTAAGGTTTTGTGTGGGTTTTTATGGAAAAGGCATGAAGAACAATCTGTTATTTAGTTTTATTCGTATTTAGAGATTAGATACACTTAAAAATAAAAGGCTATTATGATCTGGAGATTTTAAGGATTAAAATGATGTTGGAAAAAATTTGGGTTGCCGGGCATTTTATGAATAATAACGATTGCAATTATAAGGTAATTGTTGAATTTTTTATAAGTTGTAGATAAAGTAAAGAGTAGCTTTTGGGTAAAAACTTAAGCAAAGTTACCGGCTATTTAAGGTAAATAAATAAATTCAAAGTCGGAAGATTATGTCGTTACATGGGAAACTTTTTGAAGATGATATAGCAGTTCGAGATTTTTTAAATTGACGATCTTATTGATTTGATGTCTTTTGTAACATATATACTCATGTCCCCAACCGATAGTATTTAATCGGCAATTCCATTGGAATAAGCAACGCGAACGTGTCAATTAAATTTGATTAAATCGACCCAGACGAAACGATGGTACTTAATTGAAGAATTGGCGCCTAAGTTAAGAGGACCGCATCATCTTTAAAAAGGGCATGAACATTCTTTTTTATCAATATAGTACGATTGCTTTTACAAAATACTTCCATTTGACAAAAGATGCACCTAAAATTTAAGACTTGTAGTAATAATAAAGGTGAAGAGAATCGAAATCATTTTTTAATCATCCTGTAGTATAATAACAACGGTTTGAATATTGTAATTATCCGAGGCTCGTAAAGTAGATTTTTTGCTGTCGAAACTGTTGGAATATGGGAAACTTATGATCGCGCTCGGTAACTTTGCTCTGCCAATAAAACAGAACATTTCTCATTTTCGTTTCTTAAAAATATGCAAATTTTCTACAATGAAACAAAATGCCCTAAAAAAACGTATTGACGAGTTTTGAAATTTTTTTAATTTAGCAAAATGCCCTAGAATATTGGTCCTTTTGGAAAATTTGTAAAATGCAACGAAAAATCACTTAAAAATTGGTCCTTTTGGAAAATTTGTAAAATGCAGCGAAAAATTACTTAAAAATTGGTCCTTTTGGAAAATTTGTAAAATGCAGCGAAAAATTACTTAAAAATTGGCCCTTTAGGAAAATTTGTAAAATGCGGCGAAAAATTACTTAAAAATTGGTCCTTTTGGAAAATTCGTAAAATGCAGCGAAAAATTACTAAAAAATTGGTCCTTTCGGAAAATTTGTAAAATGCAGCGAAAAATCACTTAAAAATTGGTCCTTTTGGAAAATTTGTAAAATGCAGCGAAAAATTACTTAAAAATTGGCCCTTTTGGAAAATTTGTAAAATGCAGTGAAAAATCGCTTAAAAATTCGTCCTTTTGGAAAATTTGTAAAATGCAGTGACAAATTACTTAAAAATCGGTCCTTTCGGAAAATTTGTAAAATGCAGCGAAAAATTTCTTAAAAATTGGTCCTTTTGGAGAATTTGTAAAATGCAGCGAAAAATTAGTTAAAAATTGGTCCTTTTGGAAAATTTGTAAAATGCAGCGAAAAATTACTTAAAAATTGGCCCTTTTGGAAAATTTGTAAAATGCAGTGAAAAATCGCTTAAAAATTCGTCCTTTTGGAAAATTTGTAAAATGCAGTGACAAATTACTTAAAAATCGGCCCTTTTGGAAAATTTGTAAAATGCAGTGAAAAATCGCTTAAAAATTCGTCCTTTTGGAAAATTCGTAAAATGCAGCGAAAAATTACTTAAAAATTGGGCCTTTTTCAAAATTTGTAAAATGCAGCGAAAAATTACTTAAAAATTGGTCCTTTTGGAAAATTTGTAAAATGCAGCCAAAAATTATTTAGAAATTGGTACTTTTGGAAAATTTGTAAAATGCAACGAAAAATTACTTAAAAATTGGCCCCTTTGGAAAATTTGTAAAATGCAGCGGAAAATTATTTAAAAATTGGTCCTTTTGAAAAATTTGTAAAATGCAGCGAAAAATTACTTAAAAATTGGTCCTTTTGGAAAATTTGTAAAATGCATTGAAAAATTACTTAAAAATTGGCCCTTCAGGAAAATTTGTAAAATGCAGCGAAAAATTACTTAAAAACGGGTCGAAAATAAAAATTTGAATTGAATTTTGAAGACGGACGCCGTATATTGAAACAACAAACAAACGTTCTTTAACGAAACGTTACCAAATGTGAAAATCCATGAAATTTGATGTGTTTGCAAAAATTTGAAATTCAAGAGATGATTTTATCGGCACCACAACAGGATTCGAAAATTATCGAGAAAAATAGATTACACATTAGGCGCCAACCAACACCGCTATCCTGGTTATTACTATTTCGTAAGCAATTATCACATATATTTTAGCCTATAAATAAAATCAAGATTACCTAAAGATAATTAGTATTCTTTGTAAATTGGCTTATTAATATTGCAGTATCCGTTGTATTTTTCATTGAAATATTTCGTCGATTAACGGACAATTATCTCTTCGCGATTGTCTCGCTAATTGGTCAAACAATGTTTGGATTGGATGCATTGGCTCGATGGGAGAATTTAACTCTCGACAAAGAGCAAAATGCGGTGATTGCCAGTCAATATAAATGGAGCGACAAATTGATGGCCAGAAATCCAGAAAATACTGCAATAATGAAACTCAGCGACGTTCGTCACGTTGGAGTTTCCGTTAATTTGGGACTTTTCTTCGTGGGCGACGATGGAAAGACAGTTGGTCTCGATACGCGAGGATTGACACGCGATGAAATTCAAAATCATCGTAAACTCATTAATTACTTCATCAGCACAAACAGCAACGCTAATTTTTTGGATCAACATCAATCGGATGAAAATTTTGTTCTTCCTCATCAAACTTTAGACTCTAATATTTTTCGCTCCACGAACGCGACGATCGAATGCATCAATTAATTAATCGTCATATTTTAAGCAAATTAAAAAAAAAATTCTTATCATTTTAAAAAAACGTCTTTTTATTTTATGACTTTTTGAGCGAATAAAAAAATTTAAATATCATTTTTTTAAAAACGCCTTTTAATCTTTTGCAGTTTTGAGAGAATTAAAAGTAATCGAAATATTATTTGAGAAATGTCATTTTAAAATATTCTGCCGTTTCGATCGAGTTTAAAAAATTTAATAGAATTAAACTAAATAACTAAATTAAATTAAATTTAAAACAAAGTATTTTCATGAGAACAGTACAAAAACGGAAAATATCTTTAACGACTTCTTCTTTCAAGTTTGCAACGTTGATTAATTCTTTTGGTTCTCTAAATTATAAAAAAATTTATGAGGAATATCCAGCCTTGTTCTGCTCATTGGTTCGCCCCATTCTAGAATATGCGTCAATTATCTGGTCACCTTTTGCTTCCTCATAGAGGAAGCTTTGTTTTCATGAAATTTTTTTTTTTCGAGATTTTCATGTCAGTATGCTTAGAATCACCTAAAACGTCGAGAAAAGTGGTTTAGAAAAAATGTCCGTATGTATGTATGTGTGTGTGTGTGTGTGTGTGCTGGGCTTCGAAAATTCAATCTCCTCTCACTCGGTAACCGTTCGAGCGATCCGGCTCAAATTTGGCACGCAAGTAGAGTAGCTGCCCCTCTTTGAATGTTGTGATTTTTGCCAAAATATGTGAAGTCATTAAGATTTTATGTTGATTTTAATTTGTTGAAAAAAGGGCGTGGTCGCTCTAACTTTCGTAAAAGTTCGCCGATTTGGCTAAATAGTTCTTCATAACTGAAGATACGTTCAATGTTGTATGGTATTGAATTTCGACGAAATCGGTAAAGCGGTTCGGATTTTATAGAATTTTGAATTTTTCGAAAAAAATAGATTTTGATCTAAATTACGTCGAATTTTAACAAATGAACAGAAATTTTGTACAGACGAAAAATAACATTCAGAAATGTCATGTACCAAATTTGGTGATGATCGGTAAAGTCGTTCGGATTTTACACCATTTTTCATTTAAAAAAAAATGTAGATTTTCGCTATAACTTCCGGAAAAGTTGAGAAAGTACGACAAAAATTTGTATCTAATCAAAATTAGATGTAACGGTGTTTGCAGAGGTGATTTATAGCTGTATAAAACACCTCTGCAAAAGAGACACAAGGTATAAAAAAAAAAGATGCAAAGTAGAACCTTGCACATTGCTTCCTCATTATTTTTCGCTTTTTACAAAGCTTCCTCTATGAGGAAGCCAAAATTGAATAACATACTGCTTCCTCACAGAGGGAGCTTTGTAAAAAGCGAAAAATAATGAGGAAGCAATGTGCAAGGTTCTACTTTGCATCTTTTTTACTTAAGCTATGTTGATGCCGTGGAACGTGTCCAGCGCAGATTTGTTAGATTTTTGTGGTATAAATATAGGGTTGCCGATGGTGTGTATTTCACCCATCTGCATTCTGAGCTGGGCATGCAAACTTCCGCGTTTCGCAGGCTAAAAGCGGAGTTAGTCTTTCTGTATAAAATTATACACGGCGTTATTGATTGCCCTGAGCTTTTAGCGTCGGTTACGGTGTTGGTGTCTATGCGGAACGTCCGAAATCATGTAATTTTCTTCACGCAGTGTCACAGGACGTGTTACGGCTTCAATGAGCCGTTAAGGGGAAGCTGGAGTCGAGTGCAGAAGCAGGTTTTTACCGACCGAAGTCGGTAAAAGCTTTTTCGTAGTTTTGATTATTCTTCGTTAATACGCTACAGATATGCTTCAAATTATACACGATTGTAGTATCAACATAAACAAGTGGACGTACATTCGAATATTGGGTGAATACGTACAATGAATGAAGATATTCGTATATTACTAAGCCTGGATCATCGCGGGGATCGCAAACAGACTACGTGATCGTAGTTTCGGTTTTGCGTGGATTCCTTTTGTGTAATTGACTTTTCGACGCTCGCAGAATATTCAGAGAACGCTAAAGAATGGACGTACATTTCGATTTAACGTATGTGAATTCCAGAATCTTTTATATCGTACCAAACAGGCGATGCTGTCAAACCCTGGCGCCCATTTTGATTTCGGGAGGTTTAGTATTATACGATTTTTTTCATTTATTGTACGTTTTCACCAAATATTCGAATGTACGTCCACTTGTTTATGTTGATATTACAATCGTGTACAATTTGAAGCATGTTTGTAGCGTATTAACGAAGAATAATCAAAACTACGAAAAAGCCTGTTTTTACCGACCAAAGTCGGTAATAAAATCTACTCCAGCATCCCCTTAATCCGAATTTTCGGCAATGGTAACCTCGTGTCTGCGTTTGTAAACTTTTTTGGCCGCCTTTTTTGGGCCTTTGATAGGTCGGTATTTTTTTTTTCTTTTTTCTACCTTTTTGTTTTTTTTTCTCCCATAATTGTGTTATTCTTTTTTTTTTATTTTTCATGTTACTTTACTTCTGCCATTATTGTATGATTTTTGTCCCCGTTCACCGAACAATAAATGAATAAATTTATAATTATTTCTTCCATGAGTTCGTAACGCGGATTTTTAATTCCTTTACGAGAAAATGTGATGTGATTATCAAGAGCGAGTCAACATTAAATCGTATATTGACTATTAGATCTGCTGAATTAAATTCAGCATATTGAACAACAAATGTAGGCATTTATAAGCTAACAAAGTAAACATTTTGAAATTTACAAAGGCTTAATTGGAGCATTAAGCTCCTTTGTACAATAAACTCGCGTTTAGCACTTCTAGTGTTCGCTATAATTGGTAGTTCCAGGATCAATATGGCTGATCTACGTAAAATAGTTTTGCGAATTGAGCGCAGGCTTTATTGATGTCCGGATATGCGTATTCAAATCCAGCCTCGAGAACTCGTTTAGGTATTACTTTTTGACCCTCTGTCATGATCTGAAAGATTATTACAAATTTTCATCAGAAACAATTCATTAATTAATTGAAAAAAAAAATTATTGCCAGAATATTTAGTCAGAAAATTTTGCGGTATAATTAAATAACTTTTGCATACTTTTGCGCGTTCCTTGTTAAATAACAAATTCAAGGCAAATGTTGGCATCGGAATTACGGCCGGTCTCCACATTGCGGATGCAAATGCCTTTGTAAATTCTTTATTCGTTACGAGCTGAAAAATGTCGAAAATTGTCGAGTATTTTTAACATAATATAGGCAATTTTGAGCCTTTTTTAAAAGATTTATTTAGCGGAAATAAATAAAAACAGAGCAAAGAATAATTGAAATAAATTGAGGTAAATGCGTAGAATTCAATTGAAAATCAATTTAAATTGTGAATAATCACCTGCGGTGCAACACCATTAAGAATTGGATGAACGTTGTTTTGTAACGAATATATAAATAAGTAAACGAGATCTTCTATATGAATCCAGGGCATATATTGCTCGCCAGTGCCTATTGGTCCTCCGAGACCGAGAAAAAATGGCCAAAATGTTTGCGCTATCATTCCTCCGGTTCTTCCCAACACAACACCGGATCTTATCGTCACTTGCTTCGTGCTGCAATCCGATGGTAGTTTTGCTGCATCTTCCCAGGCGTGGCAGAGTTCTGCAACAGAAGAAAATTTTCGATCGTTGATTAAGTTCCATAATTCCTTCTCTCAATTCTGAATCATATAAATAATTTCTTCTTTAAACAGTAAATTATTTAAACAATATTTTCTTTGAACATTAAATTATTCCAAAAATTTGTTCTTTGAATAGCAAATTATTTTAATAATTTATTCTTTGAACAGTAAATTATTTAAATAATTTTTTCTTTAAACAGTAAATTATTTAAATAATTTCTTCTTTGAACAGTTAATTATTTAAATAATTTCTTCTTTGAACAGCAAATTATTTAAATAATTTTTTCTTTGAACAGTTAATTATTTAAATAATTTCTTCTTTGAACAGCATATTATTTAAATAATTTTTTCTTTGAACAGTTAATTATTAAAATAATTTCTTCTTTGAACAGCAAATTATTAAAATAATTTTTTCTTTGACGAGTAAATTATTATAATAATTTCTTCTTTGAACATTAAATTATTCCAAAAATTTGTTCTTTAAATACCAAATTATTTAAATAATTTTTTCTTTGAATAGTAAATTATTTAAACAATTTTTTCTTTGAACAGTAAATTATTTAAATAATTTCTTCTTTGAACAATAAACAATTTCATCAATTTCTTCTTTGAACAGTAAATTATTTCAACAATTTCTTTGAATACTAAATTATTTCAACAATTTCTTCTTCAAACTCTCATATTTTGTTAATTATTTTTTTAATATCACAATACTAATGCTAAAAAGGACCTTTAATATTTTTTAAAATTTTTCCAGCATACCACATATCTTCTTTCTCCAATTAAAACACCTGAACAATTTTTTTCTTTTTCTGTGTATCATACAAAACACAACTTGCAGAATAAATAAATGAATAATAACAAGCATTCTTACTTCATGATACTTTGCATCTATTAATCAAATATTTTATTGTATTTCCATTTCCCAAATTTATCTAATTGTTTATTGCATCACTGTATTTTATTTTCATGCCCAGAAAATTCAAAAAGCTCTTTTATTTTCTCAATAAATATAAATCTAAATCTCAATTACCCGATAGATAATCGTAAGTGTCGCATTTGTCATCCTCCGTATATTCTTTGCCGTCAGTTTTGTAGTACGCGACGCCCGATATAGTTGTAAAGACTTTGGCGTCGCTGTTTCTCACGGCATTGGCCAAAGATCTTGTAGTTTCGACCCGACTGTTCCACACATTTTGCTTGAAACCGGTTGTCCATCTTCTAGTCGGATCGAGGATATTTTGTCCAGCGACATTGATAACGGCAGTCGTGTCGTTCGGAAGACCATCTTTTGCCAATTCAGTCTAAAGAATCGATACGGTGAACAAGCGAGTTCACCATACAATTTCTCAGCGTCCGATAAATATCAAGACAAATTTCCTACATTGACATATCGTTCAAAATTAAATACGAAAAAAAAAAAAAAAAAATTTGACAAAAAAAAAAAAAATTGTACGCAACTGTAAATTCGAAATTCTGAAACAAAAATCTTACCCAAGATATACGCGAAGGTCCTGGCATTCGTGAAACAATTGTAACTGTCGCGCCTTCGTGTTTCAGCGCTTTTTCTAGACATTTTCCTATGTAACCGGTTCCGCCACCTTTAAATTATTACATAACCTTATAAGTGCATCTTGAAAATCGTATTTAAACGATTAAATGACACAAGTATTATTTCATTTTTACTTTTCGCACTCTCTCACCTATGACAACATGTTTTAAAGTCATTACTTTTAGTCCTTTTGCACTTTTGAAAAATACTATTTCATTCGAAAAAAAAAACGTCCTTTTTGTTATTGTTGCTTCTGTCGCTGAACTCAGCAGCCGACGATTCGGTTCTTATCGGTTCCACTCTGTTTCCGGTTCTTCTTCATGACGTCGTTTTAGACGAATCTTCAGCATTCACTTTCTTAGGTATTTGAAAAAAAAAAAATATCGGGCATTCCATGGGAATTTTTCATACTTCGAGACTTCAATAATTTCAATAATTTTTTATCAGAAAGTAATTTGAAAAAGAAAATACACGTAAGTATTTTTTTGTTTACCGCTACGAGCGATATTTCCGTAAGACGAATTTTTTAAACATTTTAATTTTTCGGTGTTTTCATTTTTTTATCCTTCAGCATTCACTTTCGTACGTATTTAAAAAAAAAATATCGGGCATTCCATCGAAATTTTTCATACTTCGACTCTGATCCTCTTCAATAATTTTAACAATTTTTTATCAAAAAGTATTTTGAAAAAGAAAAGACACGTATTTTTTTGTTTGCCGCTACGAGCAATATTTCCGTTAGACGAATTTTTTTAAAATTTGAATTTTTCGGTATTTTGTTTTTTTTATTCGTTTAATATCTTGAAAATTAATCGTCTTTGCAAATTGCGTCTTCATTATATTTACATCTTCACCATTCATTTGTTTTTGTATTTAAAAAAGATGCAATAAAATTTGAACATTGATTTCTCATTATTTTACGCTTTTTGCAAATTCTATGAGGATGTTTATCGATTTTCGACTTTTTCGTAGAGAAAACTTTGTAAAAAACGTAAAATAATGAGGAAAACGTATAAATAATAATAATAAATTATTATTATCATTCTTTCTTATTAATAATAATAATAATTCATTATTATATATTATTATTTATTATTATAACAATAATAATTTATTATTATTATTTATACGGTTTCCTCATTATTTTTTGTTTTTTACAAAGTTTTCTCTACGAAGAAGTCGAAAATCCCCAAACATCCTCATAGAATTTAATAATAAATGTTTGTCGACATTCGACAAACATCCGCATAGAATTTAATAATAAGAATTAAAGCCTATAAATTCGAACCCTTCAAATTAGATATTTGCTGAAAATACAAAACACTGAAAATATTCTGCTCGCATAAAATATTTGTCCTCGCTGGTTGAAGTTTTGCAAAAATTAATGCAATAACATAAATTTTTCGAAATTCATAACAATAACAAAAATGAATGTAATAACATAAATTTTTCGAAATTCATAACAATAACAAAAATTAATGTAATAACATAAACTTTTCGAAATTCATAACAATAACAAAAATGAATGTAATAACATAAATTTTTCGAAATTCATAACAATAACAAAAATGAATGTAATAACATAAATTTTTCGAAATTCATAACAATAACAAAAATTAATGTAACAACATAAATTTTTCGAAATTCATAACAATAACAAAAATGAATGTAATAACATAAATTTTTCGAAATTCATAACAATAACAAAAATTAATGTAATAACATAAATTTTTCGAAATTCATAACAATAACAAAAATTAATGCAATAACATAAATTTTTCGAAATTCATAACAATAACAAAAATTAATGTAATAACATAAATTTTTCGAAATTCATAACAATAACAAAAATGAATGTAATAACATAAATTTTTCGAAATTCATAACAATAACAAAAATGAATGTAATAACATAAATTTTTCGAAATTCATAACAATAACAAAAATTAATGTAATAACATAAATTTTTCGAAATTCATAACAATAACAAAAATTAATGTAATAACATAAATTTTTCGAAATTCATAACAATAACAAAAATTAATACAATAACATACATTTTTCGAAATTCATAACAATAACAAAAATTAATGCAATAACATAAATTTTTCGAAATTCATAACAATAACAAAAATTAATGCAATAACATAAATTTTTCGAAATTCATAACAATAACAAAAATGAATGTAATAACATAAATTTTTCGAAATTCATAACAATAATAAAAATTAATGTAATAACATAAATTTTTCGAAATTCATAACAATAACAAAAATTAATGCAATAACAAAAATTAAAGTAATAACATAAATTTTTCGAAATTCATAACAATAACAAAAATTAATGTAATAACATAAATTTTTCGAAATTCATAACAATAACAAAAATTAATGCAATAACATAAATTTTTCGAAATTCATAACAATAACAAAAATGTATGTTATTGCATTAATTTTTGCAAAACTTCAACCAGCGAGGACAAATATTTGATGCGAGCAAAATACAATCCGAATCGCTTTGCGGATTTTGTCCAATTTCAATACCAAAACACAGAGCGCAAATTCATCGAATTTGTGTGAGCTAATGGCAGCTTGGCAGCCCTGAATTTATAAGTGTAAACATACAAGATGGCGGCCCCCTTGGAAAACTTGGAAACTCAGCTCGAGTTATTTATCGAAAATGTCAGGCAAATTCGTATTATTGTTAGTGATTTTCAACCTCAAGGACAGAATGTACTTAACCAAAAGATGTGAGTATTCGAAAGATATAAACTTTGTCGATAAAAGCCAAATATCGTTGTTTTTTCTTGCGAAAATTAGTAGGTCGTGAACTCGACTATTAAGACGCCGCGTCGACGTGAGTTGACAATTGATAGATAAGAAAGGACGGAACGATTGTTTTTATTTTGGCATTTGGAGTCGTTTTGATTTTGCAGATTCCTGGTAAAAATAAATGATAGAAAACGATTTTTAAAAATATTTCAATTTTCGTTCGCGAATTTACGAAATCCTATTATAAATTTACGATCGAAATTCTATATATTTATTCCATATCCTACTAAAATTATTATAAGATATATAATTTTTGTATTAAATTTAATAATAAAAATATACGATTGTAGAAGTAATAATAATAGTACATTTTTCATGGTAAAAAAGTTTCGTCTACGAATCTTTGGATACAAATATTTATCATATTCAAGATTCGTTATTATTAACTTCGTATAGATGCAAAACGATGAGAAGAGAAACGAGTCAATCAGCATGAAATTATTGCATTAATAATTGAAAATTGGCTCATTTATATCAGAGTTTTACGAGAGATTACGATAATTCTTTCAGTCTAAACACATACGATTTATTGCGATATACTTTCTATGATTGTACAATACGAATCAATTACGAGACAAAAATATATGTAAAATTTATTTTCTATAAAACAAAAATTAAAGTTTAAAAATTTTGTTTTTATAAAACAAAAAATAAAGTTTAACAATTTTGTTTTTATAAAACAAAAAAATAAAGATTAAAAATTTTGTTTTTACAAAACAAAAAATAAAGATTAAAAATTTTGTTTTTATAAAACAAAAAATAAAGATTAAAAATTTTGTTTTTATAAAACAAAAAATAAAGATTAAAAATTTTGTTTTTATAAAATAAAAAATAAAGTTTTAAATTTTTATTTTTGTATAAAATAAAAAATAAAGCGCGAATGATAGAAAATTATAGGATTACTGTATTGATGCCTCCTTGATTGCGAACGATTAATGTTAAATCATATATTTATAATACAATATGATAAACCACAAATGGATAAAAATTTACAAGTGACGAAATGTAAATTTGATATAAAATACAATGAAAAATGAAATATCGATTATATTTAACATATAGAAAACGAAAACTAAAGGAAATGAATAAAAATTATTCAATTTGTATAAATTTATTAAAGGCCAAATAGATACAGATAATAGCATACGATTAATTCCCATTCAAATTCTATCAATCTGTATGAGTTTCTATTATTTATTTTTACCACAGATTATAAGACAAATATATATAGTTAATGTAAAATTTTTACATTGTTATTCAATATAAAAAATGTTTTAAAAAAATATTTTAAAAAAATTTCAATCATGGGAACATAAAAGAAACCACTTTTTTTATGAATTTTTATTACTTTTTTGAGATTGTCAAAATAATTTATTTTCCTGTAATCAAATTATTTCCATATTACACTTTTTTATAAACTAAGAAATTTTTATGTAGAAAAATACATATTCTTCCATTTTTTTTCCTTGCAAAAAGCATTTTTTCTCAAAATCACACATTCATAATAATTTCATGTTTAGCAAAGCCCTAAATAAATAAAAAAAGTCTGTCTGAAAAAGCTTAAGTTCAATTCTTAAAAATTGAATTCTAAAGAAAACTGTAATACAAATTTCTTTGGCGTGATTAATATTTCGAATACAAAGTGAGAACGCTTAGCTGTGTTCTACTATTCTGCAGTTTATCGTTATAACGATCATCTACGTATCATCCCGTTCATTTAGTATCTCGCACGACTAGCGAGCGACAAGCGAGGCGACGTTTCGAAATATCTGAGGGAAAAGCATTTGCAACCTTGAACTTGAAACAGGTAGTTCGTGGGTCGTTGACTCAATCAATGCGCTCCACATTGCATGTCGCGTTTAGTAGAAAACTAGCGGCACTCAAATTTAGAGGATTTCGAAAAAATTGTGAAGTAATTAAATTAAATTAAGTTTCGAAGAAATTGTGGAAAAAGTAAATTAAATTTCGAAAAAAAGTTGTCGGAAAACTAAATTAAATTTCGATAAAATTGTAGGAAAAGTAAATTAAATTTCGATAAAATTGTAGGGTAATTAAATTAAATTGAATTTCAAAGAAATTGTGGAAAAAGTACATTAAATTTCGAAAAAAAGTTGTAGGGAAACTAAATTAAATTTCGATAAAATTGCAGGAAAAGTAAATTAAATTTCGATAAAATTGTAGGGTAATTAAATTAAATTAAGTTTCGAAGAAATTGTGGAAAAAGTACATTAAATTTCGAAAAAAAGTTGTAGGAAAAGTAAATTAAATTTCGATAAAATTGCAGAAAAAGTAAATTAAATTTCGATAAAATTGTAGGAAAAGTAAATCAAATTTCAATAAAATTGTAGGAAAAGTAAATTAAATTTCGATAAAATTGTAGGAAAAGTAAATCAAATTTCAATAAAATTGTAGGAACAGTAAATTAAATTTCGATCAAATTGTAGGAAAAGTAAATTAAATTTCGATAAAATTGTAGGAAAAGTAAATTATTTTCGATAAAATTGTAGGAAAAGTAAATTAAATTTCGATAAAATTGCAGGAAAAGTAAATTAAATTTCGATAAAATTGTAGGAAAAGTAAATTAATTTTCGATAAAATTGTAGGAAAAGTAAATTAAATTTCGATAAAATTGTAGGAAAAGTATATTAAATTTCGATAAAATTGTAGGAAAAGTAAATTAAATTGCAATAAAATTGTAGGAAAAGTAAATGAAATTTCGTAGAAATGGTGCAAAAATTACCTGAAATTTCGAAAAACTTGTAGGGAGTTAAATTAAATTACGAAAAAATTGTGGGAAAACTCGAATAAATAAATAAATAAATTGTAGGGAAATGAAATTTCGTAAAAATTATTTATCATACCATATACGTTAAATCTGCACATTATTAATGTTTTCTATAATTTGATTTCAGCCAAGGACTAGTTAACGGTCTGCAAGAAATAGACAAATTAAAGGGGCAGGTACAAGATGTTCACGTGCCTTTGGAAGTATTTGAGTAAGTATATCGTCTAAAAATAAATAAAAGCGCTTTCCCATTTAAAAATGAGCTTTCCTAAATAGTAGGATATCAAATAGTCGACGATATTAACTCCAAAAAAAAAAAAACACAAATTTACATCAGTAAATAAAACTCGAGACAATCTACAAATTATCGACTTATTACAGACTAAAATCATATTATTTCATGGATTCATATTAACCGATTTGTATTTCGACTGTTGTACTTGAAAATTTAATAAAATGTCGTAAATTATTATCTAACAATATTTACAGAGTTGTAAATCCTCAATAATTCATGAAATATTGTTTACAGTACAGTTTGTTTTCTAATTATGTTTTCATAATAATAATATGCAGGGATTATAAAATAGACACAGTCTATTTTATAATCTATGTTTTCCATTTTTCAGTCTATGTTTCAATCTATTTATTTATAGATTATAAAATAGACACAGTCTATTTTATAATCTATAAATTTAATCTATAAATTTAATTTATAATTTATTTTTCAGTCTATGTTTTAATCTATAAATAAATAGATTAAAACATGTTTTAATCTATAAATAAATAGATTAAAACATAGACTGAAAAATGGAAAAATAAACTATAAAATAGACTGTAAGTCTATTTTAAGATTATAAAATAAACAAGATTAAGAATATTATATAAAATAGACAAGATGAAGATTATAAAATTTTATGATCTATTTTATAAAATAGACACAGTCTATTTTATAATCCCTGCATATTATTACATCTGAAGAGCTGCAAAAAAATACTAATTTTTGCTTAAATATTAGAAGAAACAGTGTAAAAGATGGAAGAGATAATTAATTAATTACTTTCTTAATGTATCAATTACGTTTTTCCATTTTTTCAAAATGATCACCATGAAATTTTATTGAAAAAAAATCATTTTTGCAGCTATTCAAAATTTTTCTCATCTCATTATAATCGCTATATGTTATTATTATTAAATCATAATTATACGTTTGATCGTTATTTCTGAAAGTATTCGGCATTTACAACTCTGAATATTTATATTTTAATTAAATACAAATTGTCTTTTCTTTGCTACCTAAAAAAAAAACCCATTAAACTACCTTAAGTTTCCATTCTGATTTCACGAGGGCGCAAAACGCCTGAGCTGCAATTTATGTATAGTCTGCTAGCATATATATATATATAAATCTGCATTTTTACGAGATAATCTCTGGCGTTAAAACCGGTTTTTTTAAACACTAAATTCTTAAGCCTTCTAACTTATGATCTTTTGTGATTTTAGCTACATAGACCAAGGCAGAAATCCTCAGCTCTACACAAAGGACTGCATCGAAAAGGCGTTGACGAAAAACGAGCAGGTCAAGGGAAAAATAGATGCATACAGGAAATTCAAGGCCAACATGTTGGTGGAATTAAATCGCGTGTTTCCGAACGAGTTGGCGAAATACCGAGCGATACGCGGCGACGAATAGTTCCTCAAACGCAGATGTTTTTCGTGTTCTTCCTCTTATAATTAATATTCTTCCCTTTGCACCTGTATTCTTCGATTGATTAAAACAAAAATTCGACCAATTAAACCAGAAACTTAATCCAAACAGGTACGTCGGATTTTCGACTTGCCAGCCAAAGATTATAAATCGTTTAACGTCATAAATATCATTCAAATCAACACACACATATTTATATATAAAATTATTGTTAATTATACTAACCGACATGTCTATTTCTCTTAATTGGTCTGAATAAAACTTATTTCACATTTTATAATAAAAACATTTATTCGTGTTACTCAATTTATGCAAACGCAATAATTTCTACTTTAAAAAAAATTCGACAAAAATCATAAAATTAGTATTACCATTTTTTTTAAAACTCTTTTAAACAATACTATAATATTGTATATAATACAATATTACAATATAATTGTAATATTGTAATATAATATTATATTACATTGTAATTATATATTATATTTTATATATAATATATAATTATATATAATAAATATATATATATATTATATATATAATTATATATTATAGTGTAATATAATATTACAATATAATTGTAATATTGTACTATAACAATCTCACAAACAATAATATAATATTGGAAAAAAAGAAAAACACCGGAAAAACGGATCAGTATAATTATTCTCGCAAGATTTTCTTCCAGTTTGTTTAAATCATCATCATTGATAACGACTGAAGAATAAAAAAGTAATCTTCTATTATCTCGCTGTAGGTCATTGATATTTCTATGATAAATTTTCCAGATCAATAAGCAATTTATATTTAACTTCCGAGTTGTTATTTTTCCATACATCGCGAAATTGCGTCAAGAATCCTTTTCAAATTTATGAATGAATAAAATTAATGAAGCGTAATTATAATCACAATGTGTCTTTAAGAAAATAGGAAACACTTGTATTTAATTTGGCTTATCACGTTGATATTTATCATTAAATTCACGTTAATATTTATCAATATTTCAGGCACATCTGGATAATAAAAATGAGAGAAACTTCAATCGTCGCTGACGATAATCGATTTTATTTGTTAATCATCCATCATTTGGATGTTCATCTTTGCGAGAGAATGAAAAATAGCTTCAGGCTCCTTTATAACAGCTGGTATAAATTCAATGATTCAGGTTATCTCCATTCTTTCCCTCTCTCTTTATTTTAAGCCCCACTCTCAGCGTCAGATGCTCATGAAATTACATATAGTGGAAGTTGAATGTGAGTCGGTCAGTCGGTCGTCAACGCGATAGTTTTCGGCACGATGTTCGTCCTCTTAATAACATTTTTTGCTCTTCAACGTGGATTTTCTGCTGCCGAAGAATTTCGGTAAGTCGTGTAAGATTTTTGTATTTAAAAAATCATAAAATTCTCCACAATAAATACAAAGAAACTACTTTCACGTTTCAATTAGTCACTATACTAAATTCCAAGCTATAGTCATTGAAATAGCGGTACAAACTCATGATTTGTGTTGACAATTTCGCTGCATTCTTGTGACCATCTTTTGTGATCAATTTATTTATTCTTTGCACGTTTTTATGCGTAAGAATCTTGTAATTTATTCTGCAAAAACATTTACTTTTTCTTCGTTTTACTATTGGAGTGAAAATAGTAATATAGAGTTATATTGTATTATTAATTGAAGGATATGATAGAGATAAAAATATATTTATATGTGGAAAAAAATTGGTATAATTTGATATATATTAAAAAAAATAAAATATAGAAAGAATTTTAAAATGTAGGCGTTTTATTTTGCCTTTGATTATTTCACTTGTCTTTCTTTTACTTTCACTTTGGAGCATCGCGTGAAAATATAGCACCTGTTTTAATCTTGACTACTAGTGATTTACTTTCTTCTATTGCTCTACTTTTAAGGTGTACTTTTTATGAGAAATTAAATTGATTACTTCAATTTTGGATATTTTTTGCGCTTAATTTGGTTTTATAGCTTTTAATAAAAATATGTAAATGCTGAAGATAATTAGAATGCGTTTTCTGTGTTTGATATTAAAATGTTATTTTTCACTTCACAAAGTCAATATAATGTCGTTACAATTGAGTTAATTGACTCGAAGATACTCGCGGTTAATTGACTTAATAGCTAATTAACCTCGAGAAGCGACGAAATGAGTATTGCTGTCAAACGTCATAATTATGTACATCATTTTTAAATACCTTTTTCTTTACATTTCATTAAGATTCTTCCACACTTTCACTTCAGAACAGACTAATTTTTTTTTTTTCGCCAAAAAACAATTTCAAATTCTATATAAATTCTCCTAAAAAATATAAATAGAGCCAATTTATAATTTAAATTTAAAATTTGGTAAAAACGTCTTAGTATATGTTTGTGTGTTGGTGTTTTAGGGGTATTTTTTCCTGAATTTGAATTTCACACGTTGATGAAGAAAAAAAATAAAGTTCAAATTAATCGCCCTTAATGTTCGTGACTAGAAAAAAAAAATTGGTTTTGTATAAATAAACAAAAAAATTCATAGTCCAAGGTAATTAATATTTATTTTTACAATACCTTTTTTTACATTTCATTAAGGATCTTCCACACTTTCACTTCAGAAGAGTCTAAATTTTTTTTTCTTCCAAAAAATTTCAAATTTTATAAAAATTATCCTAAAAGATATAAATAAATAAATGCCAATTTATAATTTAAATTTGAAATTCGGCAACGACGTCTTAATATTTGCTTGTGTTTTAGGGGTATTTTTATCCTGAATTTGAATTTTACAGGTCGATGAAGAAAAAAAATACAGTTCAAATTAATCCCCCTAAATGTTCGTGAAGAGAAAAAAAATTTGTTTTTGTATAAATAAACAAAAAAAATTCATAGCACAATGTAATTAATATTTATTTTAAAAATACCTTTTTTTACATTTCGTTAAGATTCTTCCACACTTTCACTTCAGAAGAGACTACATTTTTTTTCTTCAAAAGAGAATTTCAAATTTTATAAAAATTCTCCTAAAAAATATAAATAAATGCCAATTTATAATTTAAATTTGAAATTCGGTAACGACGTCTTAATATTTGTTTGTGTGTTGGTGTTTTAGGGCTACTTTTGTCCTGAATTTGAATTTTTCAGGTCAATGAAGAAAAAAAATAAAGTTCAAATTAATCCCCCTTAATATTCGTGAATAGAAAAAAAAATTGGTTTTGTATAAATAAACAAAAAAAATTCATAGCTCAATGTAATTAATATTTATTTTTAAATTATCTTTTTTTTACATTTCATTAAGAATCTTCCACACTTTCACTTCAAAAGAGACTACATTTTTTTTTCTTCCAGAAAATTTCAAATTTTATAAAAATTATCCTAAAAAATATAAATAAATAAATGCCAATTTATAATTAAAATTTGAAATTCGGTAACGACCTCTTAAATCTTGTTTGTGCGTTGGTATTTTTTTCCTGAATTTGAATTTTTCAGGTCGAAGAAAAAAAAAAGTTCAAATTAATTTATGGATAGAAAAATAAATTTGTTTTTGTATAAATAAATAAAATATTCATGGTCCATAATGTAATTAGTATTTATTGCAGTAAATTTGAGGATATTTATGTATTCTTCTCATTTTTTTTATAGATCGCCCTGGCATTACGAATGCGATGCTGGTCTCTGCAAAAAGGGTCCAATAACACCGGAAGTAAAATCGCCATTGGCACTGGACGTTTGCCAATTATTTTGCGGCCAAGGTGGTGCATTATGGCCAAAACCAACGGGCCATTTATCGCTCGGTAATTTCGTAGCTCATTTGAATCCCGATAAGGTCGATTTGCGAGGAATCAGCGCCAGATCCGTTGTTGGAGGTCTTCTGCAAAAAAACATAAATCTTCTCAAGCAAAATGTTGCTAATCTTGGTGGTGGTCAAGCGAAAAAAGGAGGAATGGCCCTCGAAATTTACATCAGTGGAATTAATAATCCCAATGATGCACAAATCACTTTGGACACCAAAGAAAATTACACCCTTAAGATCTATCAACCCGAAGGTTCATTGGTAAGCAAAAATTTACTCTCCAATTCATTTAATTATCAAATTTATATAAAAAAGCAAGAGATTCGAGGGTTTAAGAGCGTTGAATCACTCAGTCTATAATTTTTTAAGCCTTAAAAAATAACAAATATAATAATAATGAAAAATAAAAAAATTATATTACATTATATTACATTACATAAAATTATATTAAAATTATAAAAAGCAAGAGATTCGAGGGTTTAAGAGCGTTGAATCACTCAAAGTCTATAATTTATTAAGCCTTCAAAAATAACAAATATAATAATAATAAAAAATAAAAAAATTATATTACAGTTTGTAAAACAAAAATTTACTCTTCAATTCATTTAATTATCAAATTTATATCAAAAAGCAAGAGATTCGAGGGTTTAAGAGCGTTAAATCACTCAAAGTCTATAATTTTTTAAGCCTTAAAAAATAATAAATATAATAATAACAAAAAATAATAAAATTATATTACAGTTTGTAAAACAAAAATTTACTCTCCAATTCATTTAATTATCAAATTTATATAAAAAAGCAAGAGATTCGAGGGTTTAAGAGCGTTAAATCACTCAAAGTCTATAATTTTTTAAGCCTTAAAAAATAATAAATTTAATAATAACAAAAAATAATAAAATTATATTACAGTTTGTAAAACAAAAATTTACTCTCCAATTCATTTAATTATCAAATTTATATAAAAAAGCAAGAGATTCGAGGGTTTAAGAGCGTTAAATCACTCAAAGTCTATAATTTTTTAAGCCTTAAAAAATAATAAATATAATAATAACAAAAAATAATAAAATTATATTACAGTTTGTAAAACAAAAATTTACTCTCCAATTCATTTAATTATCAAATTTATATAAAAAAGCAAGAGATTCGAGGGTTTAAGAGCGTTAAATCACTCAAAGTCTATAATTTTTTAAGCCTTAAAAAATAATAAATTTAATAATAACAAAAAATAATAAAATTATATTACAGTTTGTAAAACAAAAATTTACTCTCCAATTCATTTAATTATCAAATTTATATCAAAAAGCAAGAGATTCGAGGGTTTAAGAGCGTTAAATCACTCAAAGTCTATAATTTTTTAAGCCTTAAAAAATAATAAATTTAATAATAATAAAAAATAAAAAAATTATATTACAGTTTGTAAAACAAAAATTTATTCTCCAATTCATTTAATTATCAAATTTATATAAAAAAGCAAGAGATTCGAGGGTTTAAGAGCGTTGAATCACTCAAAGTGTATAATTTTTTAAGCCTTAAAAAATAATAAATATAATAATAATAAAAAATAAAAAAATTATATTACAGTTTGTAAAACAAAAATTTACTTTCCAATTCATTTAATTATCAAATTTGTATAAAAAAGCAAGAGATTCGAGGGTTTAAGAGCGTTAAATCACTCAAAGTCTATAATTTTTTAATCCTGAAAAAATAATAAATATAATAATAATAAAAAATAAAAAAATTATATTACAGTTTGTAAAACAAAAATTTACTCTCCAATTCATTTAATTATCAAATTTGTATAAAAAAGCAAGAGATTCGAGGGTTTAAGAGCGTTAAATCACTCAAAGTCTATCATTTTTTAAGCCTTAAAAAATAATAAATATAATAATAATAAAAAATAAAAAAATTATATTACAGTTTGTAAAACAAAAATTTACTCTTCAATTCATTTCATTATCAAATTTATATAAAAAAGCAAGAGATTCGAGGGTTTAAGAGCGTTGAATCACTCAAAGTTTATAATTTTTTAAGCCTTAAAAAATAATAAATATAATAATAACAAAAAATAATAAAATTATATTACAGTTTGTAAAACAAAAATTTACTCTCCAATTCATTTAATTATCAAATTTATATAAAAAAGCAAGAGATTCGAGGGTTTAAGAGCGTTGAATCACTCAAAGTGTATAATTTTTTAAGCCTTAAAAAATAATAAATATAATAATAATAAAAAATAAAAAAATTATATTACAGTTTGTAAAACAAAAATTTACTCTCCAATTCATTTAATTATCAAATTTATATAAAAAAGCAAGAGATTCGAGGGTTTAAGAGCGTTGAATCACTCAAAGTTTACAATTTTTTAAGCCTTAAAAAATAATAAATATAATAATAACAAAAAATAAAAAAATTATATTACAGTTTGTAAAATGATATATTATAGATAATTTTGTAGAAAAAAACAATATGTTGATCAATTTACTGAAAAGTAACTAAATTTATGCTGATAACAAATGGAACATATTATTCATAGTTTTTTGGAAGTAAAACTTGTTGATTTTCTTTAATTATTTTAATTTCATTTAAAAAAAAAACATTATTTCAATTTAATAGTTAAAATAATTTTTTAATCGATTATTAACATTAAAAAAATTATTTTAACTATTAAATTTAAATAATGTTTTGTTTAAATTAAATTAAAATAATCAAAGAAAATCAAGAAAAACAAGTTTTACTTTCAAAAAACTGTGAATAATATGTTCCATTTGTTATCAGCATAAATTGAGTTACTTTTTCAGTAAATTGATCACATTTTTTTTTTTTTTTTTACAAAATTATCTACAATCTATCGTTTTACTAACTGTAATATAATTTTTTAATTTTTTATTATTATTAAATTTATTATTTTTTCAGGCATAACAAATAAAACAACTACCTTAATGTATTTTTTTTTATTATTGGTTTCTTCCGTATGCCTTTTTCAGGCTTTTACGTTTCCCCTCTCCCGAACTACCTTAATGTATACATTTTATTAACTAAAAACTTGTTGGATTTTTTTTTTTTTTTTTTTAGATTAATGCAACCATCACGGCAGAATCTTATTTTGGAGCTCGTCACGCTTTGGAAACTTTGACTCAATTGATAGTCTTTGACGATCTGCGTAATGAAATAAAAATCGTACGCGATGCTTACATAGTGGATGGTCCTGTTTATCCTTACCGTGGAATTCTTCTCGATACGTCCAGGAATTTCATCGACAAAGCTTCGATCCTTCGTACAATTGAAGCTATGGCAATGTCAAAAATGAATACCTTTCATTGGCACATCACAGATTCTCACAGTTTCCCATATGTGAGCAGATCTCTTCCAAAAATGTCGAAATTCGGTGCATACACACCGCAAAAAATTTACACCGAAGCGGACGTTAAGGAAATCGTGGAATTTGGTCTTGTTCATGGTGTTCGTGTTCTTCCTGAATTTGATGCACCGGCTCATGTTGGCGAAGGTTGGCAATGGGTTTGTAGTTATTTTTAAATTTTTTTACTTCTTATCATTTATTTATGTAGTGTATGTAAGTAAACACTTCAACTCGTGTAAATTCTGAAATATCTCGCTTCAATTTTTCCTGTGAATCACGATAAGTGATTATCAACGGCTAAACCTCATGTTTTTTTTTCGCCGCAATTTTTTATGTTATTCTTCCAACTGAAAAAAGCATGCAGAAATTTCTTCAGATTTTTTTAAATCGAAATTTCTGAGTTATAAATTATTAAAGTTATGTAAAAAACGCCCTAATTTAAAAAAACTCAAAAAATTCTCATAAATACTATGATGTGCAACAATCCGTTTTTTTTGCGCTCACTTAATGACTACATTATGCTGATTGATTCACTTTAATTTATATGCTTGTTCTAAAACAAAATAAAAACAAAATTTTTTTTTATATGTATGTTTTAAATGTGTTTTTATATATGCTTTGGCTAACTCATCTGTCATTATATTATAATGTATTTTCAAGGGCTTGTCTCGTCCACTGTCAAAAATAAATAAGTAATAAATAAAACGTTTAAATCATGGGCCAGAATGGGCCGAGACATCCTCCTATTTTTATTCCATTTTATAACATTATTCAAAGGTTTTTTAAACGTTAAATAGACAACGATTCGATTAAAATTTTTTTTTTAATCTTAAAAATGCTGCCATGACATCCTAATAAATATATACATATGGGGGATTCCACGGGACTTTCGCCACCCCCCAAAAAAAAAATCTCAAATTTCATCTAAAAATCAGGTTCAGCGGTGTCTATTGATGGACCAAATTTCAAAATTCTAAAAAAATAGTTGACCGGAATATGCAAATTTTTTTGTTTTTTTATCGTTTTTCATTTAATCTGTAATATCTCAGAAACTATTGATCGTATCGAAATCATTAAAAGACGAAAATGTGCATTTTTTTATGGCCAACAAGAAAAAAATATATTCAAAATTAATTGCTTAATTTCAGGTCACATTTTATGGAAGAAACAACAAAATTATTTTTTTTTTATGGTTGGACTTCAGATTTTTTCATCGGACAAATTGTCTCGGAATCTTTGAGTGATCGCCGAATTTTGAGTATTTTTTTTTTCATGGGATGGCCCAATGCTGTGACGTTACAGCAATTTGAATGTTTTTAATATATTAAAAAAATCCATATTCAAAATTAAAATTAATTAAAATGGTTGGACTTCAGATTTTTTCATCGGACAAATTACCTCGGAATCTTTGAGTGATCGCCGAATTTTGAGTATTTTTTTTTTCATGGGATGACCCAATGCTGTGAGGTTACAGCAATTTGAATGTTAAACTTCCATTGAATGTTGGACTTCCATATGTACCTTTTCACATAGAACCCGCCGGCAGTTTGTTTATTCATAATAATAATAATAATAAATATATAAATAAATAAAGTATTTTTTAGTTTTTTTTTAGAGATTTTTTAATCGGGGCGTTTTTCTTAACGTTTAAAAATTCTTTGAATAATATTACAAAAAGGAAAAAAAAATAGCAGGAGGTCTCGTCCCACTCTGGTCTATGGTTGAAACGTTTTGTTGCACATCACAGTATTATATTATTATATATATCAAATATTTAATTAAATTTCTTAACAATTTTTGTTAAATAACTAAATTTTTCAAGTTAAATTTAACTTTAAATGATTAACTCCTCCAAATAAATCACTTAAAATTGTTTAACTAATTAAAATTAATATTAAATTTAATAATTAATAATATAATAATATATGATATATAATAATAAATATTTTTATTATTATATAATATAATAATAAATAATAATACAG
Organism: Ephialtes manifestator; assembly: GCA_963970395.1. Lineage (NCBI taxonomy): Eukaryota > Metazoa > Arthropoda > Insecta > Hymenoptera > Ichneumonidae > Ephialtes > Ephialtes manifestator. The sequence continues at coordinate 29,034,824 of OZ019977.1, read as the reverse complement.
TTTTTTGAGATTTTAAAATTAGGGCGCTTTTTTTATAGCTTTAATTATTCATAACTCAAAAAATTTGATAAAAAGAAATCTGAAAAATTTTCTCCACGCATTTTTCAGTTGGAAGAATAACATTAAAAATTGCCGCTGGAACAAAATTTGAGTTGCTATGTCGTAAAATTTCAAATTTGATTTATAAAAGAGGATATTGCTGAAATTAATTTTTTTTTTAAATCTGCGATTTTTGATAATGTGCGAACTTTAAATTACAGGTTGGCGACAATTCGACTGTTTGTTTTGGTGCTGAACCTTGGCAAAAATATTGCGTTGAACCGCCTTGTGGTCAATTGAATCCACTGAGCGACAGAGTCTACGAAATTCTCCACGATATTTACAAGGATATGATCGTGGATTTTAAGCCCGATATCTTCCATATGGGCGGCGATGAAGTGAACCTAAACTGCTGGAATTCTTCGGAAATTTTGAGGAACGGTATGCGCAGCAAAGGATGGAATTTGTCGGAAAAAAGTTTCTACGAACTTTGGGATTTGTTCCAAGAAAAAGCTTATGACAAACTGAAGATTGCTAATGGAGGAAAAGACCTGCCGGTCGTTTTGTGGACGAGCGGATTGACCAGCGAAGAAAATATTCATCATATCGATCCCAAAAAGTATATTATACAAATTTGGACCACAGGAACTGATGCCACTATTGCGAGACTTATCAACAATAACTTTAAGATGATATTCTCTAATTATGATGCTCTCTATCTTGACTGCGGGTACGTATTTTTATTTGTTGATTATTCAAAGGATTCTTCGTTTTGTTGAGATCTGGAGATATCAATTTTTTGGAAGGCAATTTTGGTTTTAGTCATTAAAAGAAGAAAAAAAAACACTGATTTTCCACAAAAAAAGAACAAATTTAGTCATTAGTTATTAGATATTAAAATATTTCCCACTGGAAAGAAATATTAAATAATAATCTATTTTTGAGTCTCGAGCTTACGAAAATTTCTGTTTTTTTTTCTTCTGAAAATCGTATTACTATTTTTTCTATGTGAAACATCTTCAAGTGATAGCTTCAATATCACATCAAATTTAGTCCACAAGAAGATTAGATATTATACAGAGATTAGATATACAAATAAACTATTTAGATTGTCAAATTATGCTTTTAGATTTGGAGCTTGGATCGACGACTAACTATTTAGATTGTTAATTTGTGCTTTTAGATTCGGAGCTTGGGTCGGCGAAGGAAATAACTGGTGCTCACCTTACAAAGGTTGGCAGACCGTCTACGATAATTCGCCTCTGGCTATTATAAAGAAGCAAGGATTCACCGAAGCTAAGAAGCACTTGATTCTCGGTACGAAATTCATAATTAAAACGAGTTACAAATTTTCAATTTTTCTAAAATTATGCAAATTTGAAATTTATCTAAAATTATGCAAATGGGAAATTTTTAGTTTTTCTAAAATTATGCAAATTGGAAATTTTCAATTTTTCTAAAATTGTGCAAATTGGAAATTTTCAATTTTTCTAAAATTATGCAAATTGGAAATTTTCAATTTTTCTAAAATTATGCAAATTGGAAATTTACAATTTTTTTAAAATTATGCAAATTGGAAATTTTCAATTTTTCTAAAATTATGCAAATTGGAAATTTTCAATATTTCTAAAATTATGCAAATTGGAAATTTTAAATATTTCTAAAATTATGCAAATTGGAAATTTTCAATATTTCTAAAATTATGGAAATTGGAAATTTTCAGTTTTTCTAAAATTATGCAAATTGGAAATTTTGAATTTTTCTAAAATTATGCAAGTTGGAAATTTTCAATTTTTCTAAAATTATGCAAGTTGGAAATTTTCAATTTTTCTAAAATTATGCAAGTTGGAAATTTTCAATTTTTCTAAAATTATGCAAGTTGGAAATTTTCAATTTTTCTAAAATTATGTGAATTACAAATTTTCAATTTTTCAATAATTATGCAAATTACAAATTTACAATTTTTCTAAAATGATACAAATTACGAATTATGCAAATTACAAATTTACGATTTTTCCAAAATTATGCAAATTACAAATTTTCGATTTTTCTGAAATTATGCAAATTACAAATTTTCGATTTTTCTGAAATTATGCAAATAGCAAATTTTCGATTCTTCTAAAATTATGCAAATCACAAATTTACGTTTTTTCTAAAATTATGCAAATTACAAACTTTCCATTTTTCTAAAATTATACAAATTACAAATTTACGATTTTTCCAAAATTATGCAAATTAGAAATCTACGATTTTTCTAAAATTATGCAAATTACAAATTTTCGATTTTTCTAAAATTATGCAAATTACAAATTTTCGATTTTTCTAAAATTATGCAAATTACAAATTTTCGATTTTTCCAAAATTATGCAAATTCGAAATTTTCCGATCTTCGAACTGTACATTTTCTTCCATCTTATGTCTCAATTACAAGTGACTATTGAAATACGACGTTAATTGTTGTACACAGGTGGGGAAGCGACTCTATGGACTGAACAGGTTGACAGTACTTCAGTGGATTCACGATTGTGGCCAAGATCAGCTGCACTAGCGGAGAGACTTTGGGCAGAGCCTCAATCGTCTTGGATTCATGCTGAACAGCGCATGTTGAGACACCGCGAAAGATTAGTAAAACGTGGAGTAATGGCTGACAGTCTAGAGCCTGAATGGTGTATGCAAAATCAAGGCCATTGTTACTTGTAAAAAAAATTAATACACTTCGCATATCATCGTATTAGGGAATTGTCAAAATTGTACTTTTCCCTTAAAACATACTTTTTTTCCCCCAATCGCCTTAATAAACTTTCATAGTTATCATTAAATTGTTGTGTCTTTTTTCAATTAATTATTTATTTAAATTATATACATACAAACAAACGCTTAAATAATATTCAAAGGAATTTCTATATTATTTATCGCATATCCTTTTAGCTCTCGATAAACCTAAGATTTATTTGATAATTATATGTTGGAATAATCTAAATACCGATTATTTTAACAAATAATTATTAAAAAAGAAAAATCCAGTGAGTCTTTAATATTTTTTTTAAATGAAAATATTGGAATGACGAAGACGGAATTTTACACAATTAATACCCAAATTTTAGCAAGTTTGAGTTCTTTTTTTCATTGGAAAATAATTATAAATAATTAAGTTGTTATTGTTAAAAATTCCCGCTCCCGAATAATTGTGTAGAATTGAAATGAAACGAGGAAAATAGATTATAGAAATAAATATATTGGTGCAGAGGTTTCATTTGATTGAATATATTGAGAAGAGATGAAACACCGAAATCCTCATCAACTTTGTTGAAGGAACAATGAAAACGCTTTGAACACGCAATTTTTATAAAGTCGAGACATTCGTCGCAGCGTTCACGTTTTCTCCGTAATCATGTTGCATCTTCTTCGAGTCTTGTTGAGAAGATTTCACAAGTTTTCGATGAGACAAATCGAGAGAATCTCCGCGTCGCGATTTCTGAGCCTGCCAAGCTCTTCTCATTTCGGTTCGGACCTCACCGTTCAACAGGCAATACAGAAACGCTACAAAACAGCCCTAAAATAAAAATATGCAATATTATTTATATTATACATAAATTTGCAAATGAAGAAATATAAACTATCATAAAATTTGGATGAATTTTTGCTGAGTTTCAAACTTATTGTATTTGCTAAAACTTTCAAAATTATGAAAATTTTCCTAAAATTATGCAAATTATGAAAATTTTCTTAAAATTATGCAAATTATGAAAGTTTTCCTAAAATTATGCAAATTATGAAAATTTTTCTAAAATTATGCAAATTATGAAGATTTTCCGAAAATTATGCAAATTATGAAAATTTTTCTAAAATTATACAAATTATGAAATTTTTTCTAAAATTATGCAATTTATGAACATTTTTCTAAAATTATGCAAATTATGAAGATTTTCCGAAAATTATGCAATTTATCAAAATTTTTCTAAAATTATACAAATTCGAAATTTTCAATTTTTTTAAAATTATGCAAATTGGAAATTTTCAATTTTTCTAAAATTATGCAAATTACAAATTTTCAATGTTTCTAAAATTATGTAAATTACAAGTTTACAATTTTTCTAAAATTATGCAAATTACAAATTTCCATTTTTCTAAAATTATGAATATTTAAAATTGAGAATATTTAATTTTTCTACAATTATGCAAATTACAAATTTTCAATTTTTCTAAAATTATGCAAATTACAAGTTTACAATTTTTCTAAAATTATGCAAATTACAAATTTCCATTTTTCTAAAATTATGAATATTTAAAATTGAGAATATTTAATTTTTATAAAATTAAGCAAATTACAAATTTTCGATTTTTCGAAAATTAAGCAAATTACAAATTTTCGATTTTTCTAAAATTAAGCAAATTACATATTTTCGATTTTTCTAAAATTAAGCAAATTACAAATTTTCGATTATTCTAAAATTATGCAAATTACAAATTTTCGATTTTTCTAAAATTATGCAAATTACAAATTTTCGATTTTTCTACAATTATGCAAATTACAAATTTTCGATTTTTCTAAAATTAAGCAAATTACAAATTTTCGATTTTTCTAAAATTATGCATATTACAAATTTTCGATTTTTCTAAAATTATGCAAATTACATATTTTCGACATTTCAAAAATTATGCAAATTACATATTTTCGATTTTACTGAAATTATGCAAATTACAAATTTTCCTATCTTCGAACAAATCTTTCGATCTCCAACAGAGCGAAGTTTGTCGAGATTGTAAAAAATAGATTTGAAAGATTTAAATCCTAGTTATTATAAATTATGTATAAACGGTTTTACCTGGAAAGAAGCGAAAAGTTGATCACAGAAGAGCCAAACGAGTTCAACAAGAGGATCCTTGTTATACGACAGGCCGAGAAAAAGCGTGTAATGGGCTCCAAAAAGTGGTACAAGAACGAGAGTAGATCTGGCCCAACGTCTTCGACAAATATGTAGATTAATAATTTCAGAATTGTTGCAAAATAACGATTTTTTATTTTTTAAATTTTTTTAAAATTTTTTTTAAAATAAAAATATGAAATCTCATCTGCTCACCCGTACTGCATTTTTTTACGTTGCTGAAGTTGTGCTGAAGTCTTCATTTTGAGAAGAAGCACACGAACAATGTTAATGAAGAGGATAAAATTAAACTGAAACAAAAATAACTGTATAATGAAAAACGTACTTTTAACAGTAATTAATTCACCTCAATTCAATCTCACCAAAATAGAAACCATTATCGGTATTCGGATGATAAGAAAGAGCGAGGGATTGTTGTGAGTCGTCCAACAAAGCGTATCTTCCATTATAACTCGCACAATAATCCAAACAGTTACGACTAACATGGGCAATACTATTAAAGAACAATACAACATCATTATTATTAGGAAAGACTGAAAGCTTTTGTCTATAAACAACTAAATTTAATTTAATGTATAATTGTGATATAGAATTCAATTTACATTTACAGTAAAATAACTGTAAATTATTAAAATTACATTAATTTTAGTGTTTTTCCTTTACCATATATTAATTTTATATCGCACCTTTTAATATCTTAATTTACAAAAATGTATTTACTGTAATTATTATAATTTTTATTAAATTATATAATTATAAAATAATTACATTAATTTTAGTGTTTTTACTTTACTATATATTAATTTTATAACGCATCTTTTAATATCTTAATTTTAAAAAATGTATTTACTGTAATTATTATAATTTTTTTGAATTAATGTAATTATAAAATAATTACATTAATTTTAGTGTTTTTACTTTACCATATATTCATTTTATAACGCATCTTTTAATATCTTAATTAAAAAAAATGTATTTACTGTAATTATTATAATTTTTTTGAATTAATGTAATTATAAAATAATTACATTCATTTTAGTGTTTTTACTTTACCATATGTTAATTTCATATCGCATTTTTTAAACATCTTAATTTAAAAAAAGTATTTGCCGTAATTAATATTATTTTTTTTCGGATTTAAATTATTTGAGATTAAAATAATTTTCAATTTTTTTTTTAAATTCATTTTTCTCTGTAATAATTGAAAAGTAATTGAGATTCTACGTAAAAACATCGCAATATAGGTAAGCCAAAAAATCTACTAATATTAATAAATGTTTTTTTTTATTAGTGTAATATTTTTAACAGTGAAGATAATTCTGATAATTTTTAATAATCTCACCCCAGCCCAACGAAGCGTAAATAGTTATAGCGGATGTATCAGCACAAAGTGCCAGAAACACTAAGTTGTGAAGATAAAGTCCCTCCATAAGTATCCAAGCATAATTAGCTACTATGAAGTATTGCCAGAGGCTCGTGATAGCTTTGCATACCCAAATCTGTCGAGGAAGAGAATTAATGTATGGAAATCGATAAATTATCTTTTTTTTTTATAAAATATTATTAATTACGTTTCGCTCCTTGATAAAAGTACTTTTTCCATCTACCGCAACGACATCCCAGGCTAAACCGACGCCATCAACGAAGAGCCAATCTTTCAGCAGAGCCATAAAAGCTCTCATTATGAAAGAGGCAAATAGATGCATGTGTAATCTATTTCTAGGATTTCTCAGTTTCCTGTAAAAAAAAAAGTAGAACCTTGCACATTGCTTCCTCATTATTTTTCGCTTTTTACAAAGCTTCCTTTCTGAGGAAGCAAAAAAGTATGTTATTCAATTTTGGCTCTTCATAGAGGAAGCTTTGTAAAAAGCGAAAAATAATGAGGAAGCAATGTGCAAGGTTCTAATTTGTATCCTTTTTTAAATTAGATAAATAAACATGTTGTGAATTCGCTTTTTCTATTTCGTTATTCCGTTATTTCGTTATTATTAGAGCGTTTTCGAAAGTAAATGTGATAACGTATGTTATTAAAAATAATTCAACATTCCATAAAATCACAAATTTCATACCGTTTGTCACTAAATTATACATATATAATGGCTGAATATTGTTTCATTTATATACTAAATTTGAGCTCGCTATTTCAAGCTTTGCAAAAGTTACAATAGAGCGATAATGTCAATTTTTTGAAAAATTCAAAATTCCATAAAATCTGAACCACTTTACCGATTCGAGCCAAATTCAATACCAAACAGCATTGAGTGCACCTACTCTTATAACCAACTATTTAGCAAAATAGACTAAATTTTACGAAAGTTAGAGCGACCATGTCCTTTTTTCAAAAAATTCAAAATGGCATAAAATCGAAAGTTTCGCACAGATTTTGTCGAAAATTGCTATAGTTGAAGAGGGTCGGCTGCTACACTAGTGTGCCAAATTTGAGCGCGATATACAAAACCGTTCTTGAGTTATCGGCGTTCGAATTTTCGCACACACACACACATACATACATACGGACAGTTTTTCTAGATCACTTTTCTGCACGATTTGGACAATTCTAAGTGCCCTGACAGAAAAATCTCGAAATTTTTTTTTCATTAAAACAAAGCTTCCTCTATGAGGAAGCAAAAAAGTATGTTCTTTAATTTAGGCTTCCTCATAGAGGAAGCTTTGTAAAAAGCGAAAAATAATGAGGAAGCAATGTGCAAGGTTCTACTTTGTATCCTTTTTTAAATTAGATAAATAAACATGTTGTAAATTTGCTTTTTCTATTTCGTTATTATTAGAGCGTTTTCGAAAGTAAATGTGATAACGTATGTTATTAAAAATAATTCAACATTCCATAAAATCACAGATTTCATACCGTTCGTCACTAAATTATACATATATAATGGCTGAATATTGTTTCATTTATATACAAAATTTGAGCTCGCTATTTCAAGTTTTGCAAAAGTTACAATAGAGCGATAATGTCAATTTTTTGAAAAATTCAAAATTCCATAAAATCTTAACCACTTTACCGATTCGAGCCAAATTCAATACCAAACAGCATTGAGTGCACCTACTCTTATAACCAACTATTTAGCAAAATAGACTAAATTTTACGAAAGTTAGAGCGACCATGTCCTTTTTTCAAAAAATTCAAAATGGCATAAAATCGAAAGTTTCGCACAGATTTTGTCGAAAATTGCTATAGTTGAAGAGGGTCGGCTGCTACACTAGTGTGCCAAATTTGAGCGCGATATACAAAACCGTTCTTGAGTTATCGGCGTTCATACATACATGCATACGGACATTTTTTCTAGATCACTTTTCTGCACGATTTGGACAATTCTAAGTGTCTTGACATAAAAATCTCGAATTTTTTTTTCATGAAAACAAAGCTTCCTCTATGAGGAAGCCAAAAAAAATAAATTTGTGGACTTTGTTGTTAACAAGTGTCTTGAATTGTCTTACAAAAATTATACCAAATGACAAACGTAGTAAATATTCAATTGCACAGGAGCGATAAAAAAAAACTGCAGTGTAATTTTTCGACCCAAAGATTAATCTGTGAATTTTGTAATTAGACACGACCAAGTCACTTTTAATTAATTAATTGAAAGTTAATTAAAATTCACAGCAATAAAGATTTAAATGGGTGTTTTCTGTGATAGAATATAAGACTTGAGAATAATAGTGAAGGTGCAAAAATAAATAAACGTTCAATTTCCGCACTGCCAATCTGCTAATAATTACATTATTAAAAATCTTGTAGAATATTGGAGAAAAAATCTGCAGAATCAGCGCGTCCTATTTGGTCCAATAAACAAATGAATAAAAAAAAAAATCATAGCCGGAAAATCCAGTAAAAACAAGACAAATAAATCATAATTACATTCGAGGTAAAAATTGAAAGCATTGGAGAATTTATACCTGAGCAAAGAGAATACAACCATAGCGATGACAAGTGAGGTAAAAGACGTCGCATAGCCAATTTGCGAAACGATTTTTACAATTGGCAACCATTTCTAAAAGAAAATTAAAAATCAAGGATTAATTATCGTTATCGCCAATATCTTTTGTTTTTTAAATATAAAATAGTGTTTAAATAAATTATTTTACATTGAAAAGCGTGGAGTTGCTGGTTTTCTCATACTCCAAATGCGATATTTGGATATCCTGTATTTCAATTACGTACTGACCAGCCGGTGGTGCACACAATGTGTAATTGCTCCACGTTATCATTTCTTGGTTTCTGTACCAACCACCGTTTGCTAAACAAACTTTGGACGCGCTAGAATTTGCCGGGTACTTATAACCCAGGATGTTATAAGGAGGACAAGAAAGAGTCACAATTCCAGGCGCTGCAGTTTGAGGCCAGCATAAAATCCCGTCGAATGAAGGCGGACATTGTACATCTGTTAAGTTTGCCTGGATATCTGAAAGCAATTTTTTTTTCGCAATTATTCTACACATTTCCATTAAATTTGTAAAGTAAAAAAAAATTACGTTATATTTGTATTAAATTATTACGTATTATTTGATGATAAATATTGTTGAAAAAAAATGATAATTTTTGATAAAATTTAATAAGAAAAAATGCAAGGAAAGATTCTTAATTTATTTTAGATGCCTTAAGAATTTTATTTTCATTTTTTGATAATAAATATTGTTGAATAAATAATCACAATTTTTTATAAAATTTAACAAGAAAAAGTGGTAGAAATTTTTTATGTTTTAAATGCCTCAAATATGTCCTCATTTTTTTTTTTTTTTCGTGACGTCCAATGACTTTTTTTTTATTAATCGAAGGAATTATTACTATAATAATAATTATAAATACCTTAAGTGTCCTTATGTTTAAAAAATGTTCGCATTTGTTTTGCACATTTTCATCAGATTTTTAAGCCTCTATTACTTATCAAAACAAAAAATTACGTTATATTTTCATTCGATTATTACGTATTATTTGATGATAATTATTGTTGAAAAAAAAATCATAATTTCTGATAAAATTTAATAAGAAAAAATGCAAGCAAAGATTCTTAATTTATTTTGGATGCCTTAAGAATTTTATTTTCATTTTTTGATAATAAATATTGTTGAACAAATAATCACAATTTTTTATAAAATTTAACAAGAAAGAATGATAGAGTTTTTTTATTTGTTTTAAATGCCTCAAAAATGTCCTCATTTTTTTTCATTTTCGTGACGTCTAATGACATTTTTTAAAAATTAATCGAAGGAATTATTACTGTAATAATAAATATTAAAAACGAAAAATTATTTTGTTCTGAAATTTAACAAATGAATTTTAAGGTAAAATGTAAAAGGCTCTTAGTTAATTATAAATGCCTTAAGTGTCCTTATTTTAAAAAAAATGTTCGCATTTGTTTTGCACATTTCCATCAGAGTTTTAAGCCTCTATTAAACAAAAAATTACGTTATATTTGTATTCGATTATTACGTATTATTTGATGATAAATATTGTTGAAAAAAGACTCATAATTTTTAATAAAAAGTAACAAGGAAAAATGCAAGGAAAATGGTAGAGATTTTTTATTTATATTAAATGCCTCAAGTATGTCCTCATTTTTAAAAATGCTCGTGATATTTTTTTAATTTTCATTAATCCACGAAATTATTACTAGAATAATAATTATTAAAAGAATTATTTTGTACTGAAATTTAACAAATGGTGAAATGTAAGGCAAAATGCAAAAGATCCTTAGTTCATTATAAATGCCTTAAGTGTCCCTATTTTTTTTTTATTTCATGAAATCTAATCATGGACTTAATTTTTCATTAATTAAACTTAATAGATTTCATTTTGTCGTCCATCTCTGTCTAACCATGTAAAATCAGCAGAACTTCTATTTTATGTTTTTCTCACATTTCTGATAAGGGTATCTTAAAAGAAAAGTCCTCAGAAAAATGAATATCATTTCTAATTATAACATACAGAAACAATTCTGCAAAATTGCAAGATATTTTCTCATTATTTTAAACTGTCTACAAAGCATTGTGTGTTGAAAAGTATGATTATTTTATGCATCCTCGCACACAAAGCTTAATAAACAGTGGAAAATAAAGAGATAGTTGTTTGCCAGATGTTTTTTTTTACAATCGTGAAAAGATTATTTTAATATGCGTTATTGATGCTTTAAAATAGTAACAATATTATATTTATTATTTGTACTTACGTTCATTCAACAGATTCCAACAGTATTTTTCCTGACTCTGCAGAAAACGTTCCACTTCCGGTTCCTCCATGTTCGAAAAAAAATCAGTAATAATTTTTTTCGTGTGATTTATATTATTTTCGAAATTATTTATCTGGACTCGTCGTCAAATTCGTAAGAATTTCGTCGTTTGAACATCGATTTTCTTCTGTCTGAAATTAATTCTTGCTGGATATTAGTAATTGAATAATTTAGTAAAAATTTATGTATCGTAATTTACTAATTTGATACAAGAAATAATATAGTATTTTATAAATTTGATGCGCAATTTTTTTTAGCAATTTAATTGGTTTTCTTTTGTGTGTTAAATTAAATTCAATTATTCGGTGGAATTGATGGATTTAAAATTGTGGATAAACCCGACAATATGAGCTGAAGGCGACCCTTGCAAGCGCGTGATTCAACAGCTTCTGATGACTACACGATCCGACTCAAAACAACTTGCGCATTTGTAACGCCGCTTCTTCTTTACACGCGAATTTCACATTGCGCAAGCGTTAGAAAAATCAAATATATCTTGCGTCGAGGAACTCGATTATCCTCATCGATGTTCACGTCACATATTTTCAATTCTTCATCGAAACTAACTTTTTTTTCTTTTATTTTCCTTGTAAAGATAAATTTTTTCTCAGTCACACGTAAATAATAATTTCAAATTTCGTAAAGTCTTGGAAAATGAATTAAAAATGGGGTTTAAAAATCTCAAAAAAATTAATCACTCCTCGAATATCGTTCTACTACCATATCCTGAATTTACAATTTGATCCGAGACCACAAAGTCCTAAAAAAAAAAAATTCTTGAGTTAAAAAAGAAAATGATATAAAAAAATAATTGTGAAAATATGGCAATGAATTTCGGTTTGATCTTACATGCAATTTTCTCTTTTAAGCACTTAAGTACTTGTCATTTTAATTTTTTGAAATGTTTGTGGAAGGCGAAATCTGTATAACAAACAAAGGTACGAGATTGAAACGTGGCCTTCCTTTTTTCCTTTTTACAAATTATTACAAGTAAGCATATAAAGTAATCGATCAAAGGCCAATCCCATGGAGATATATGCAGAGCAAACATCAATCTTGGGTGATTGCAAAAAAAAAATGCCCTTCCGAGCTAAAAAAGAGAAACCAGAGATGATAAAGTAATATCCTGAGGCGATGACATACGGCGACCACCGGCGGATACGGGGGCGAAAAGGCGTGCGACTTCGGAACAGACAAGACGGTTATATTGCGTAAACCCCATATCCTTTCCTTACCCCATCGGAAAAGTGCATCATCTGCGATTTCTACTTTCTGTTCCGGCCGGATATTTGGGTGTTTTCTACCTTCTCGCAATCGTTTTTTCATTTTCTCGCAATAGATTTCTATTTTTCCTCTGAAATCGGCTTTTTTTCAAAATGCAATATTAATTTAAAAATGCAACATTGTTTTGAAAATGCAACATTGTTTTGAAAATGCAACATTGTTTTAAAAACGCAACATTGTTTTAAAAATGCAACATTGTTTTAAAAATGCAACATTGTTTTCAAAACGCAACATTGTTTTATAAATGCAACATTGTTTCAAAAATGTAACATTGTTTTATAAATGCAACATTGTTTAAAAAATGCAACATTGTTTTATAAATGCAACATTGTTTTAAAAACGCAACATTGTTTTGAAAATGCAACATTGTTTTAAAAACGCAACATTGTTTTGAAAATGCAACATTGTTTTCAAAACGCAACATTGTTTAAAAAATGCAACATTGTTTAAAAAATGCAACATTGTTTTCAAAACGCAACATTGTTTAAAAAATGCAACATTGTTTCAAAAATGCAACATCGTTTTAAAAACGCAACATTGTTTTGAAAATGCAACATTGTTTTCAAAACGCAACATTGTTTTATAAATGCAACATTGTTTCAAAAATGCAACATTGTTTTGAAAACGCAACATTGTTTTATAAATGCAACATTGTTTTAAAAACGCAACATTGTTTTGAAAATGCAACAATGTTTTAAAAACGCAACATTGTTTAAAAAATACAACATTGTTTAAAAATGCAACATTGTTTTAAAAATGCAACATTATTTAAAAAATGCAACATTGTTTTAAAAACGCAACATTGACTTAAAAATGCAACATTGTTTTAAAAACGCAACATTGTTTTGAAAATTCAACATTGTTTTAAAAACGCAACATTGTTTAAAAAATGCAACATTGTTTAAAAATGCAACATTATTTAAAAAATGCAACATTGTTTTAAAAATGCAACATTATTTAAAAAATGCAACATTGTTTTAAAAATGCAACATTGTTTCAAAAACGCAACATTGTCTTAAAAATTCAACATTGTTTTAAAAATGCAACATTGTTTTAAAAACGCAACATTGTTTAAAAAATGCAACATTGTTTTTAAAATGCAACATTGTTTTTAAAAACGCAACATTGTTTTAAAAATGCAACATTGTTTAAAAATGCAACATTGTTTAAAAAATGCAACATTGTTTAAAAATGCAATATTGTTTTAAAATGCAACATTGTTTTAAAAATGCAACATTGTTTTGAAAATGCAACATTGTTTTAAAAATGCACCATTGTTTTAAAAATTCAACATTGTTTTAAAAATGCAATATTGTTAAAAAAATATTAACTTGAATATAGGGATGATTTTTTTTTAAAACCGCTACACTTGTGGACTTTGCGGTTTTCGATCGGATTGTATCTTTATGATATCGTTATGCATATTATTCTGGAACTTCTTAAATTTTTTAAAAACTTTAATCAATTATTATTTTTACGACGATGCTCTTAATATCGGATAAATAACAAGAGACACTTTAAGTTTGTATTAAAAGTCATTTTATGTCACTAAACCTTTTTATAATCCACATTTTTGTAACAATTAAATCTTCAATCTTGGAAAGGTGTCATGAGGCAATTGTAACAGCACGATGACGCTTTTGTGTACACTGTTATTATTTTTATATATATATATATATATACTTATATATAAATTAGAATACGTTTAAAATAGTACTGAGAAACTTTCGAGTCAATACACAATCGGACCTTTTCTAGTACTTTTCAATTTCTACACTGTTGAAAATTTTTGCAGTTTTACATTATCGAACATTTTGTTCATCAGCCGATTTATTAAATTTAATACACAATTTGATATAAAATTACAAAATTTTATATCAAATTGATATAAAATTACAAAATTTTATACAAATTGATATAAAATTACAAAATTTTATACAAATTCATATAAAATTACAAAATTTGTATAAAATTTTGTAATTTTATATCAATTTGATATAAAATTACAAAATTTTATACAAATTGATATAAAATTACAAAATTTTATACAAATTGATATAAAATTATAAAATTTTATACAAATTGATATAAAATTACAAAATTTTATACGAATTCATATAAAATTACAAAATTTTATACAAATTGATATAAAATTACAAAATTTTATACAGATTGATATAAAATTACAAAATTTTATACCAATTTGATTTAAAATTTGGTATAATTTTATACAATTTGATATAAAATTTGGTATAATTTTATACAATTTGATATAAAATTTGGTATAATTTTATACAATTTGATATAAAATTACAAAATTTTATATCAAATTTCCTAACATCCATAGGATTTAGTAGAAAGTATTGCAATTTTTACATCTACATTTGCATATCAAATTTAATATACCAATTTTTGTATTTAAAAAAAACAAAGTTTCCTTTGCCGATTATGAAAATTAACAATAAATATTTTTAACAACAGAAACGTCGTTCTGAAACTGTTTCGATTTTTGGATCTCGACTGTGCATCTCCTCATTAAGATACAATAAGATACAAAGGAGAGTAAAAAAAAAGGTGTATAAACGAATTTCTTTATTCGTGATAACCCGATGATTATAGCAGAGTATCTGTTTTAATCTAAAATCATAATCATCTTAAGAGAAGACGGCACAAAAAATGTATTTTCTTTTATTTTTCCGATTTCATTTATTCAGCTGCGAATATTCTTTAAAAAAAAAAAAGACTTTATTATCCGTGACAATAGAAAAGTAATTGAGATTCTACGCAGGAAAAACGTCGCATCGGAAAATTAATTAAGCTTTTTGCAAAAAATTGATAGATTTTTTGTGCCGTCCGATGTACTAATGTTTTTTCTGCCTTTCGACGGATATTTACTCAAGTATCTTTTACAGCTATTAATATTAATAAATGGTGGTAAGTACAGATTGATTACTGTCTTGTTTCGTTTATGTACATGCATTTATGTGCCGCGCGCGATTAAAACGTATATACATCACGTGTTATCAGAATTTGCCTATTTAAAAAAAACAATATTTTCGCATTACTTAACCGGGATGATGAAAAAGTGTCGTGATTAATCCGTAGGGTCTTGTGAATTCGTTTTCGTCTATATATACATAACCCTACGAATATTTTCTACTATTTAACAGAAAACATAAGCCAAAAAATCGCACGTTTCCATCGTTAAAATTCCCCATTTACTTTCGTTACAACCTTAATCACACTCTCGAAATAAATTGCGACCTAACATATACAATTTATCAAACGCTATTAATAACTTCTCGATATATCTTATGTCTATTAAATTACATATATTTTTCACAACGGCAACATAATTTTTTTTAATAAGAGTCTTAAAACGAGCATTCGTTCAATGACTATGTATTCGATATATTTTATCAACCAAATATTATTAAACTATTAAGAAAAATGTTAATATTTACGATTCTCCAATAATTAAGATTACTTTGAATTTTTTTTTACAATAAATTCGAATATTTCATGATAATAAATTTCAAATACATTTTCATTGAAGACAGTTTATTAAATCAGAGCAATAAGATTATTAGAAATGGACACCATTCGGATAAAAAATAAGTTATCTACAATTTTTTAATTAAATGTTCATAAAAAAAATTATAGTTTATTATGCGTACGAAATATTAATTGTAAAATAATAACTACGTATAAAAAATTCATAAATAATGTAAAAGTAATTTAGAATTCTCTTCTATTCAAATGGTGCCAAATTCTGGACATTGCCGTATTTTTTAATTTTTTTATGATGGACTTTTCATATAAAATTGTTGCTTTGATGAAAAGTTTTGCAAATTAAAAATACAAATAACGAGTATACAACATGTTAAGTAATCGATCGCTTTTAACATCGGCTATTTAAGTATCCACAGATAATTTATTATTACCTAGATGATTATAATACTACGGGATGTTTTTTGAATACTCTATCAACCACCAAACTGTTTTTTTTTTTATCGGGCTTTAACTAATTTACTATAGTTAACGAATCTCGATGTTGTCAATCTCGAGGACGTTGACAACAAACACTTATTTTTAATAAAACTCTAGCAATCAGAGTTGTAAATCCCCATTAATTCATGAGATATAGTTTACAGTACAATTTGTTTTGTAATTATGATTTCATAATAATAATATGTAGTGATTATAACATAGAATGTAAACATTTGAATAGCTGAAAAAAATACTAATTTTTGCTTTAATATTGCAAGAAATAGTGGAAAAAATGGAAGAAATAAGTAATGCATTACTTATTTTTTTTCCATTTTTTTCAAAAGGATTACCGTGAATTTTTATTGACAAAATAATCATTTTTGCAGCCATTCCAAAGTTTAATCATCCTATTATAATCGCTACGTGTTATTATTATAAAATCATAATTATAGAGTTAATCGTATCGTCATCATTATTTCTATAAGTATTAGGGCATTTACAACTTTGATAGCAATCAACTTTATAGCATTCCTTTATATAAAGAATCAAAAATCTTGTAGCGTTGTAATCATCGCATTACTTTCAAACTCGAACTATTTGATTGTTAATTTCATAAATGATTAGCAAAGAACGTAAAATGTTCTAAAAAAAGAAATTATTGTCCATTGATTTATGGCATAAGATTATTCTTTATCAATTGGGCCACTTTTTTTTCAGTCAACCTTCAGGATATTTTTCTAAATTTGTCAGTTTGTTGTACTATTTTAGATGGGTGTTTGTGATTTTTTTCAGATTTTTAAAGGGCGACGTTTAGGATTTACGTTTTTTTTTAAATATCACTATATCTCAGAAAATATTAGACTCTCAAAAAATTCTTAACAACATTAACTTTTTCATTTTCCATCTTCTTTCGAGTGATGCTAAAATCATAATTTTTCCAACGGAAGAAAGTCAATTTTTCGCAAAAAAAAAGCGATAAATAATTTTTTAAACGAAAAAAGCATCTTTGATTCCGGTCTTAATTTTACAAGGTGTTTCGCATTGTATGAAGATTCTGAGAAAAAAATCACAAAGTGGAACCTCCAATTCTTAGGCAGTAAAAAATTAAAAATTAGAATAAAAAAATTAATACATTTTTTCATGCCCGTTTTTTTTCGAATTATTTGGCGCAGCACGTCGGCCAAGAAGTTTCATTTTATCTTTTGGAAATGTGATGAAATCCACGAGGGAGAAAATCCAAAGTGAAAAAAATTTATTAATTTTTTTATTTTAATTTTTAATTTTTTACTGCCTAAGATTTGGAGGTTCCACTTTGGAATTTTTTCCTCAGAATCTTCATATAATGCGAAATACCCTGTAAAATTGAGACTGGAATCGAAGGTGTTTTTTTCGTTGAAAAAATTATTTATTGCTCTTTTTTGCAAAAAATTGACTTTCTTCCGTTGGAAAAATTATGAACTTAACATCACTCGAAAGTAGATGGAAAATTAAAAAGTTAATGTTGTTAGGAATTTTTTGAGAGTCGAATATTTTCCGAGATATAGTGATATTTAAAAAAATAGTACAAAAAACTGACAAATTTTAAAAAATATCTGGAAGATCGACCGAAAAAAGTGGCCAAGTTGACAAAGAATGTCTCATAAATGAATAAATAGAATAAATTTGCCAGTAATGGGATGAATTACAACTCTGTATTTAATCCACAAAAAAATTCGAGACAATCGTAACTTTCAAATATCGATTGAACTTGAGTTTAAACTTGAGTTTCGACACCAATTAATAATCAAAGTTTTCCTACATTTTCGACTTAAATTCCCGTCAATGCTTCTAGATTCTAATTTTGTTAACCTTTTTTTTCCCTCGAGTCTATCGATTTATCGGCCGACAACAAATTAGCTTTAAATTCCTCTATTTTTTCAGCCGCTTATGCATTGCAAATTATCGTCTCTCAGGAAAAGAGAAACGTTAATTTCTAGATTTCGCAGTATTGTATTTTTGTTTTTTTGTTTCGTGTAAAATATAACAAAGCTACTTCATCTTATTTTCCCGTTTATATTTCACAGAATTTATCCTATCAGCAGACAACGTTAAGAATCCTCGTAACCTACGCGGTTTATATTCTCATATTCACTTGTCGAGCGAAGAATAGAAAACAGAGTATCGAAAAAGGCACTTCTAAAGAAAAGAAAACCCTTTTATTCGAGGAACAACAAAATTACTCCTCGTATTCGGAATTATTTACTGAATGTCTCTTTTAAGCGTCAAGCTTTTCCAGTTAACTTCAACGTCCCCGATAAGAAATACTATGTCGACGGAACATGCAAATTGTGCTCCGTATTAAAAAAAAAAAAAAAAAAAAAAAAAAAATGAAAGTTTTTTTTTACTTTATTTTTTTCTACTCCAATACCCATTTGATTTATAAAACTATGCTCTCATCGAGCCCACCCGTTGGACCCTGCAATAAAAACTAACAGTAAGAATTAAGTTCGGTCTATTTTATAGGTAAGAAACGCCTAAGTTCTAGGAATATCTTCGTTTTTTTTTCTCTTACTAGCCTCAGCTGAGTTTTGCCTTCGTGAGTAATATTAGCGTCGGGAAATATAAAGAGTTGCGGTAGCGCCACGATTTTGGCAGATCGATGAGTGATATACAAATTTTTTTTAAGGATACCTGTAAATTTTATATCAAGTTTTAATTGATTAAAATTCCATTAATTATGACATTTAACTAACTAAACATTTTTCTAACTTTACCAAATTTTCGGCAAAAACTCATTGAACAACATAATCAACCGTTTTTCTTATTAAATAAATTGTTCTGTGATGTCATACGAAATTTTTGAGGATACATATAAATATTGAAGCAAAAGATTTAAATGATTAGAATACGGTTAATTATACATTTTACTGACTTTCCCACATTTTTGGATAAATTCATTTAATTGCATCGTCATCCTTTTTTTTTATTAAATGAATTCGCTGATTTTTTATAACACAATTTTTTAAAATATTCTTGAAATTACTTGAATAGTTAAAAGTGTAAAAGGCTTTGAAAAATTATACGTAAAAATTAGGAAATTTATTTCGTGCGAAAAATAATAATTTCCAGAAATTGGTAAAAAAAAATTTACAAAATAAATCAAATAATTTTTTTCCATTATTATTATTAAAAATCAATGATCTTCATAATTTTCTCTTGCAGCAAAATCCTCAAATTTTAATCCAACAAAACTTCCGATTGGAAATATATTTCTAATACTCTCTTAATGCATTGCAAACTCATTTAATTGCATCTTTACCCTTTTTTTATTAAATGAATTCGCTGATTTTTTTAAAACACGATTTTTTTGCATTTTTGAAATTTATTCGAATAGTTAAAAGTGTTAAAGGCTGTGAAAAATTTTACGTAAAAATTCGGAAATTTATTTCTTGCAAAAAATAATAATTTCCAGAAATTTGAAAAAAACAAAAAAATACAAAATAATTCAAATATTTTTTTTTCCATTTAATAATTCTAATAAATTAATTTATTAAATTTTTTTTTTCATTATGAAATGGAAAAAAAAATTTGATTATAATTCAAATTTTTCTTTTTCCATTTAATGATGGAAAAAAAAAATGTAATAAATTAATTTATTAGAATTATTAAATGAAGAAAGTATTTGATTATAATATTTCTCAATAATAATAATTTCAATATTTTTAGAGAATTAGAAATAATTCAATTTTTTTTTCCATTTAATAATGGAAAAAAAATATTTGAATTACTTTGTAAATTTTTTTTTTCCAATTTCTGGACATTATTAATTTTTGCACGAAATAAATTTCCGAGTTTTTGCGTATAATTTTTCACAGCCTTTTTTGCACTTTTAACAAATCGAATAAATTTCAAGAATGCAAAGAAAATCGTGTTATAAAAAATCAGCGAATTATGAAGATCATTGATTTTTAATAATAATTTATTAAAAATCATTGATTTTTAATAATAATTTATTAAAAATCAATGATCTTGCATAAAAATCCTCAAATTTTGATCCAACAAAACTACCGATCGGAAATATATTTCTAATACTCTCTTAACGCATTGAAACTTGTTTTAATACTTGAATAATCTTTCGAATATCGGTTGATCGATTTGACATGAGGAAGTTTTAATGCATTTTTATGTTTATTTATTTATTTTTTTTTTTAAATACGTGACGTCGCGACGTTACCGCGTCCCTTAATTTCCACGAATTCATTGTCATCTTGTTCCTGATAAGTGAAAGACTCGCAACAACCGCAAGTGTCGCAGCTTAAGCACGCGAATACAAATAATGCGCCGATTTCTAACTATCCTATCTAAAGAACCTGATGCCCGAGTTGTTTTTCTTTTTTTTTTTTTCTTTTTCTGTTTCCTCGTTTTTCTTTCCTTCATATTGCTGAACATTGCATCGATTTATCTTTTAATACAACAGTGGAACAGCCCGTCGCTTCGCAGTAACAATTTCTGTCGCGCCGTCGAGTCAAAAGTGTTATATAAAAGCTCATCTCGTGTTCTACCTGCTGGTGATCGGTCAGAGACACTTGCCTGGATTTTGAGAACACCACTGTGGCCACATTGCTTCAGTTTTAAGCCCCCGACCCTGAAGAATTTCCAGATGACTCGCCAACCTCGTGTACACATTTTCCTCCGTCGAATAACTGTTCGTCGGAAGATCACTCCTATTTTTATAAACAAGAAAAAAAAAATCGATTGCATTTATAAAATTCATCTCAAATATTCCACAAACATAAGTTGATTATCGATAATTAATGTTTATGTCATTTATCACAATTCGATATAGAAAAATTATCGTTCTAGTTTGTAAGATTAGGATACGAAACATGGAAAATTTAAATGGGAAGGAGTTTCTGAATTTTTTAATATTTTGTTGCGCAAAAAATTAAAAAATGCATATTTAAAAAATTACAGAAGACACCGACAAAAATAAATAGCTGTTCGAATAAAATAACTGTTGATTTATGGTATAATTATTTGTAGTCGGTTAACAAGAAAAATACATTGAATGCATTGGCAGATTTGATTCGTAAGCAAAGAAAATAAAAAGCGGTTGAAAAGTGAATAATTTTAGGAAAATAAAATTATCACTAGTCTTTTGCTTCCTTATTTCTTCGAGATTTTCATGTCAGGACACTCAAAATGGTCCAAAACGTCGAGAAAAGTGGTTTAGAAAAAATGCTTGGAAAATTCAAACCGCTGTATCTCGAAAACGGCTTTAACAATCAAGCTGAAATTTGGCACGCTGGTAGAGGAGCAACGCCCCTTTCTATATATACATTTTCGAAAAAATTGAAAAAAAAAATTCAGATTTTATACGCCTTTCAATTTTTCGAAAATGTCTCTGTTCTCTAGCTTCCGCACTTTTTCAGCTAATAAGCTAAATAGTTCTGGACAAATAGAGAAATAAAAAATGAAGGTCGGTATCGAATTTGAGCGAAAACCATAAAGCGGTTTAGATTTTATAGAATTTTGAATTTTCGAAAAAAAATTGTTTTCGTTCTTATTCAAGTTCGACCAAACCTGCTCAAATCTTTTGCAAGGTAAAATTATCATCCAGTTGTAGTAGATATCGCATTTGGTGAAGATTGGTAAACTGGTTCAGATTTTATAAGACATTGAATTTTTCAAAAAATCTCTGTATGTTCTCTAGCTGCCACAATTTTTTAGATAATGAGCTTAAACAGTTTTTGACAAATAAAGCAATGAAAAATGACGATCGGTATTGAATTTAAGCGAAATCCACAAAGCGGTTTAGATTTTACAAAATTTTGAATTTTCGAAAAAAATTTGTTTTCGTTCTTATTCAAGTTAAGTTCGACCAAAACTGCTCAAATCTTGTGCAAGGTAAAATTAACATCCAGTTGTAGTAGATATCGAATTTGGTGAAGATTGGTAAAGTGGTTCAGATTTTATGAGACATTGAATTTTTCAAGAAAACTCTGTATGTTCTCTAGCTGCCACAATTTTTTAGATAACGAGCTTAAACAGTTTTTGACAAATAAAGCAATGAAAAATGACGATCGGTATTGAATTTAAGCGAAATCCATAAAGCGGCTTAGGTTTTATAAAATTTTGAATTTCCGAAAAAATGTTGTTTTCGATCTTATTCAAGTTAAGTTCGACCAAACTTGCTCAAATCTTTTGCAAGGTAAAATTAACATCCAGTTGTAGTAGATATCGAATTTGGTGAAGATTGGTAAAGTGGTTCAGATTTTATAAGACATTGAATTTTTCAAGAAATCTCTGTATGTTCTCCAGCTGCTACAATTTTTTAGATAATGAGCTTAAACAGTTTTTGACAAATAAAGCAATGAAAAATGACGATCGGTATTGAATTTGAGCGAAATCCATAAAGCGGTTTAGATTTTACAAAATTTTGAATTTTCGAAAAAAATTTGTTTTCGTTCTTATTCAAGTTAAGTTCGACCAAAACTGTTCAAATCTTGTGCAAGGTAAAATTAACATCCAGTTGTAGTAGATATCGAATTTGGTGAAGATTGGTAAAGCGGTTCAGATTTTATAAGACATTGAATTTTTCAAAAAATCTCTGTATGTTCTCTAGCTGCCACAATTTTTTAGATAACGAGCTTAAACAGTTTTTGACAAATAAAGCAATGAAAAATGACGATCGGTATTGAATTTAAGCGAAATCCACAAAGCGGTTTAGATTTTATAAAATTTTGAATTTTCGAAAAAAATTTGTTTTCGTTCTTATTCAAGTTAAGTTCGACCAAAACTGCTCAAATCTTGTGCAAGGTAAAATTAACATCCAGTTGTAGTAGATATCGAATTTGGTGAAGATTGGTAAAGTGGTTCGGATTTTATGAGACATTGAATTTTTCAAGAAATCTCTGTATGTTCTCTAGCTGCCACAATTTTTTAGATAACGAGCTTAAACAGTTTTTGACAAATAAAGCAATGAAAAATGACGATCGGTATTGAATTTAAGCGAAATCCATAAAGCGCTTTAGATTTTATAGAATTTTGAATTTTCGGAAAAATTTTGTTTTCGTTCTTATTCAAGTTAAGTTCGACCAAACCTGCTCAAATCTTTTGCAAGGTAAAATTAACATCCAGTTGTAGTAGATATCGAATTTGGTGAAGATTGGTAAAGTGGTTCAGATTTTATAAGACATTGAATTTTTCAAGAAATCTCTGTATGTTCTCTAGCTGCTACAATTTTTTGGATAATGAGCTTAAACAGTTTTTGACAAATAAAGCAATGAAAAATGACGATCGGTATTGAATTTGAGCGAAATCCATAAAGCGGTTTAGATTTTATAAAATTTTGAATTTTCGAAAAAATTTTGTTTTCGTTCTTATTCAAGTTAAGTTCGACCAAACCTGGTCAAATCTTTTGCAAGATAAAATTAACATCGAGTTGTAGTAGATATCGAATTTGGTGAAGATTGGTAAAGTCGTTCAGATTTTATAAGACATTGAATTTTTCAAGAAATCTCTGTATGTTCTCCAGCTGCTACAATTTTTTGGATAATGAGCTTAAACAGTTTTTGACAAATAAAGTAATGAAAAATGACGATCGGTATTGAATTTAAGCGAAATCCATAAAGCGGTTTAGATTTTATAGAATTTTGAATTTACGAAAATTTTTGTTTTCGTACTTCTTTAATTTGTATTTACAATAAGGATGCAAAGTAGAACTTTGCACATTGCTTCGTCAATAATTTTCATCTTTCGCAAAGCTTCCTCTACGAGGAAGCCAACAAAAAAATAAAGAAACTTCCTTCCATGTGCAAAATTCCACTTTGTTTTTTTTTGCATAACAGTTCGAAATATCAATAAAAAAATGTCAACTATTTTTTAAAATAATCTCGTAAATTTACCATAATCTTTCAGCAAGGGCCGACGCCCGGGGCCATAGTCGAGGTCCCAAAGATGCCTGTCCAGTTTGTTCACTCCAAATGGCGGCTTCGCCTCCAAGAATGAGATTCAAAGCAGACTGATAGTCCCGCCACGGTCTGTGATTGTAGACGGTTTGCCAGGTCCGATATTCGCCACAAGCAGCTTCGCCAGTTTCGCGCCATCTACCAAAACCGCAGTCCAAGTACCAAGCGTCAACGTGAGACAATATTACTCGAAAACCATCCTCCAGTAAATCTCCAGTTTCCGGCCAATTGCTTCCGCCCCACGATTGTATAACGTGCAATTTTGGATCAAAATGAGCGGTGATCCATGGCCTCTTAGTCAGAGGTGAACTCCAAAGTATTACAGCCTTTGGTGTCTCGTCGTTATTCGCTTTTATCACTTTGTGCAAAATTTTGCTCTCAAAATCTGCCCATAAAGAGTGCAAATCTGTGAGATTTTGAGCCTGCATAACGGCCGTTATGTTACTGTATTGCGCCCAGCAATCGAGATTCACCTCGTCGCCACCTAAATGTACAATGTCCCGGACTTCGGTTAAATCCAGAAGTTCTTTGTAAAGACCCTCGAGTATTCTATAAGAATGCTCGTTAATGGGATTCAGCTGACCGCAATTTGGTTCTCCGCAATAAACTGACCATGGCTCTTGATCAACGCACAATGCAAGATCGCCATAACCGTATTCAGCACCTGCGCAATTAACAAAAAAACGACATTTGTTAATGGACATTTTTTTTACAGCATTAAGGGGAAGCTGGAGTCGAGTGCAGAAGCAGGTTTTTACCGACCGAAGTCGGTAAAAGCTTTTTCGTAGTTTTGATTATTCTTCGTTAATACGCTACAGATATGCTTCAAATTATACACGATTGTAGTATCAACATAAACAAGTGGACGTACATTCGAATATTGGGTGAATACGTACAATGAATGAAGATATTCGTATATTACTAAGCCTGGATCATCGCGGAGATCGCAAACAGACTACGTGATCGTAGTTTCGGTTTTGCGTGGATTCCTTTTGTGTAATTGACTTTTCGACGCTCGCAGAATATTCAGAGAACGCTAAAGAATGGACGTACATTTCGATTTAACGTATGTGAATTCCAGAATCTTTTATATCGTACCAAACAGGCGATGCTGTCAAACCCTGGCGGCCATTTTGATTTCGGGAGGTTTACTATTATACGATTTTTTTAATTTATTGTACGTTTTCACCAAATATTCGAATGTACGTCCACTCGTTTATGTTGATATTACAATCGTGTACAATTCGAAGCATGTTTGTAGCGTATTAACGAAGAATAATCAAAACTACGAAAAAGCCTGTTTTTACCGACCGAAGTCGGTAATAAAATCTACTCCAGCATCCCCTTAAGGCTAAAAGTAACAGCTTGGTTAATATAATTAAAGTATTGTAATTATGGACTGAATTCAAGGAAGTAATTCAATTTTAGAGAGATGAAAGTATTTTTTCTTAATGATGACAACAGATTTTTTAGTTTTTTTATTTGGAATAATAGGTTGGAAAAATAGTTACAATTAATAGCGGGAAATCGAGTACAAAATGGACATTTTTTATTTGAATAATTTTATTTGGTAGTATTATACTTTATTTAATTTTTTTTTAACACCTATTCATTAATTTGCTAAATTCGTATCAGAATTTACAAATAGTAAATATCAGCAGCAAATTGGCTGAAATTTTTTTTGAATATTTTCAGAAAAACATTTACTACGTAATTTCACGATTTTTGATTTGTATAATTGAATTCAGTTAGTGTTTATGAGGAAAATTGATAATAATTCTAGAGAAAATTGAAGTTGAAATTTCAGAAGAAAATTCCTACAGTTTCTAAAGAATATTGTTAAAGTTTCTAAAGAACATTGTTAAAGTTGTTAAAGAAAATCGTTAAAGTTTCTAATGAAAATTGTTACAGTTTATAAAGAATATTGTTAAAGTTGTTAAAGAAAATCGTTAAAGTTTCTAATGAAAATTCTGACAGTTTCTAAAGAATAATGTTAAAGTGCCTAAAAAAAAAAATTTAATCATGCAGAATATGTATACAGTTCCTGAAGAAAACGACAACTGAAAATCCACAAGAATTTGATACGAAGTAAAGGTTTAAAAGTTAAAAAATTAATAAATTTTTTCCTGCCTAAGAATCGGAAATGCCACTTTTGATTTCCTCCCTAGCGGATTTCATCACATTTCCAAAAGATAAAATGAAATTTCTCGGACGACTTTTGCGCCAAATAATTCGGAAAAAACGGGCAGGAAAAAATGTATCAATATTTTTATTTTAATTTTCAATTTTTTACTGCCTAGGAATTGGAGGTACCACTTTGGATTTTTTTCTCAGAATCTTCATACAATGCGAAACACCTTGTAAAATTAAGACCGGAAACAAAGCTGCTTTTTTCGTAAAAAAAATTATTTATTGCTTTTTTTTTGCGAAAAATTGACTTTCTTCCGTTGGAAAAATTAGGATTTTGACATCACTCGAAAGTAGATGGAAAATGAAAAAGTTAATGTTCTTAAGAATTTTTTGAGAGTCTAATATTTTCTGAGATATAGTGATATTAAAAAAAAAACGTAAATCCTGATTGGCGCCCTTTAAAAATCTGAAAAAAATCACAAACACCCATCTCAAATAGTACAACAAACTGACAAATTTAGAAAAATATCTGGGAGGTCGACCGAAAAAAAGTGGCCCAGTTGATAAAGAATGTCTCAATTGTCGATGAAAAAAAAGCCTAATAATGGGAATAAATTTACCCCATTGCCATCCAGCTCCTGCGTGCGCCGGTGAATCGATCTCAGCGATGATTCTGATTCCTCTGATTCTCGCATAATCAACGAGATCCTTAATGTCCTCCGGTGTATAAACTTGATCACCGCTATAAGCTCCCCAACGTGCCATTTGTGGAAAAGTAGCAGAGTCGAATGGAAAGCTTTGAGAGTCTGTGAGGTGCCAGTGAAAAGTATTTAATTTCGAGGCAGCCATACCGTCGATTGCGCGTTTGAGCTGATCGATCGGAAAGAATTGTCTACTTGTATCGATCATCAATCCTCGATAATTGAACATTGGCTTATCCTCAATATGAACGTTCGAAAGAATTCGAAGAACTCCTTGTCTTCCAGCTGCTTCATCCCACCACATTAATTGGCTGAGTGTCTCCAAACCATGACGAACACCATAGTAACTTTTGCCCATTATTCGAGCCTCCAATTGCTTTCCTTTAAGAACTATTTCGAGCTCGTACGACTCGTTTGTTTCAAGTGTGAGCTTCGTACCTTGAGCATTTCCAGCACTTAGATATATCACAAAGTTATCTATGCTGGAACGGCCTTTTGCATTTGGCACTTTTATCAGACTCCTAATGTTACCTGTAAAATTAATTTTTAAACGTCATATTTTGGAAATCAATTGTATTTATTTACACACATTAGGATGATTCTTTTTTTTGGGTCTCGACGAATTTTGGTCACGTAAAAATTGAATCAAAATATATTTGAAAAATACTAAATTGTGGGCCGTTATTTTAAGATCTTTTAAGATTATATTTAAGATTATATATTATAAGATTTTAAGATTATATTTCGCTACACTTCCATTCAATTTTGTTTTTGAGTCATATTTAATTTAAAAGTCTGTAAATTTGCAAATAAATAATATATTAAAGGCCAAAAATTTTACTTTTATCAGACTCCTAATGTTACCTGTAAAATTAATTTTAAAACGTCATATTTTGGAAATCAATTGAATTTATTTACACACATTAGGATGATTCTTTTTTTTTGGGTCTCGACGAATTTTCGTCACGTAAAAATTGAATCAAAATATATTTGAAAAGTACTAAATTGTAGGCCGTTATTTTAAGATCTTTTAAAATTATATATTATAAGATTTTAAGATTATATTTCGCTACACTTCCATTCAATTTTTTTTTGAGTCATATTTAATTTAAAAGTCTGTAAATTTGCAAATAAATAATATATTAAAGGCCAAAAATTTTACTTTTATCAGACTCCTAATGTTACCTGTAAAATTAATTTTTAAACGTCATATTTTGGAAATCAATTGAATTTATTTACACACATTAGGGTGATTCTTTTTTTGGGTCTCGACGAATTTTCGTCACGTAAAAATTGAATCAAAATATATTTGAAAAATACTAAATTGTAGGCCGTTATTTTAAGATCTTTTAAGATTATATATTATAAGATTTTAAGATTATATTTCGCTATACTTCCATTCAATTTTTTTTAGCCATATTTAATTTTAAAGTCTGTAAATTTGCAAATAAATAATATATATATAAGGCCAAAAATTTCACTTTTATCAGACTCCTAATGTTATCTGTAAAATTAATTTTTAAACGTCGTATTTTGGAGATCAATTGAATTTATTTACACACATTAGGATGATTCTTTTTTTTTGGGTCTCGACGAATTTTGGTCACGTAAAAATTGAATCAAAATATATTTGAAAAATGCTAAATTGTAGGCCGTTATTTTAAGATTAAATGTGGCATTTAAAATAGATTATATTTCGCTAGACTTCCATTCAATTTTGTTTTTTTTTTTGAGCCAATATTTAATTTAAAAGTCTGTAAATTTGCAAATAAATAATATATATTAGGCCAAAAATTTCACTTTTATCAGACTTCTAATGTTATCTGTAAAATTAATATTTAAAGGTCGTATTTTGAATATCAATTGAATTTATTTACACACATTAGGATGATTCTTTTTTTTTTTGGGTCTCGACGAATTTTGGTCACGTAAAAATTGACTCAAAATATATTTGAAAAATACTAAATTGTAGGCCGTTATTTTAAGATCAAATATGACATTTAAAATAGATTATATTTCGCTAGACTTCCATCCAATTTTTTGGTTTTTTTGAGCCAATATTTAATTTAAGAGTCTGTAAATTTGCAAATAAATAATATATATGAGGCCAAAAATTTCGTTTTTAGACATAGAATTCACTATAAAAATTTAAAAAAAAATCATCGACGGACTTTTAGAGAGATTCAAGTTTGGGGTATTATTTTATATTTTTTTAAATCTTGTTTTATTCTTAGCTGCTAATCTAAGGCTCGACCCACTCTGGGCTTAGGCTCAAAAATTTTGTTTTTGGACACAAAATTTACTGTAAAAAAAAATTGTCGACGTACTTTTTGACAAAATCAAATTTTAGGCAATTAAATATTTTTTTTTAATCTAAAAAAAATTCTAGTGTTTTTTTATATTGCTCTACAACATTTCAAAAGGAAATTTTTTTTTTAATATGATAATGCCTCATATATTACTATTTAGTGAAAAAATGTTGAACAATTATATTTTTTATTTGCCAAAATATCGTATTATAAAGATTTTTAAAAAAGTGACGCTTTTTTATACTCCATATTTATTATTTGTTATTCTAAGATTTGAGATCATCTATTGACTGTGAAACCGCTTAAATTTTTTTACTAATACTTCCTTCTTGTGCATTTTTGGATCAGAAATTTACCTTTTAGAGAATTGAGGAAAGAAAAAAAAGTAAAAAGTGAAAGACCCTAATGTGCGATGTATCCTTAAATCGATCTATATACTATAGATTAACTAACCGATAAAAACATCCTTAGCATGTTCAAGAAGATTTTTCACGTCTTGATCGCTGGTGTTTACGGTGACAAATTCTATTTGTTGAATATGAAGCATCGCTTTTTCGACACCAAGAAAAACATTTCCAGTTGGTCTTGGCCATAAAAGCCGCGTGTTTCCTCCACAAAGGGCGCTGCACGTCGCTAGTGATGTTCTGGACGATCGAACAGCTCTTCTTTCGCATCGTCCTCCAACGCAAATCCATGACCATGGGCTATGGAAAGTCCTGCATTAAAACGGCAATTATTATTAATTTTATAAACAGAAAATTCGGCAAAAAATGGAAAAAAGGAATGTGAATAAGGTTCGAGCCTCATACCAATTTGTGGGGAAATCAACACACGTGGAGACTCAAAAAACATATGGGGAATTCTGCGTCAGTTTATCCACTTTTTATTTTTTTTCTTTCATTCAGTCTCTTTATAATTGGCTCCAAATTTTATATAATATACAGATCTATGCACAGAACTTATAGAAAAATTATCAACGTGAACGAAAAATATTTTGAGCCGTGAAAAATGTTTTTCTAAATATATCGTGGCAAAAATGACGGAAAATTTCTCTTATGGGGACAAAACATTTTGCCACACGAGTATTTTAAGCCCTAAACATAATTGACGTTTCACGTAAAGCCTCTTAAGGAAAGACAATGGATAGCTGAAGGAAAACTATTAGTGTAGGACAATTTCTCTCAACAATTTTCTCTTTTCTTGCTCCTTTTTTGGAACAAATCTTTACCTGAAATCTTCCAAACGAAATAGGAGTCCGTCGCGTTTTTCGTTCGTGAAATTACGGGCTGAAGCGGTTATTAGACTTCTCCGTGTATCCGTTAAACTATATATTCATGCAGATTGGTTAGTAGTTGTGTTAGTGATATTAAGGTGATGATGAATTGATGCTTTTTTTATCAAAAACACTTGAATACATTTATTTACAAATTTGCGAAACGAATTTTTTTCTTTGACTGCAATACTCAATTTTTTTTCTCCACATTTTGTACATGAAGCATTCTCTGTCAATTCAACCAATTTTTTTTCGACCCTCTCCGATTTGCCCTGTAATTGATTACATGAATGTACCACTAAAAGACACTCTATGTGAATTTTTTCAGATTTTTAAAAATAATTTTTCAGAAAATGCCTTTTTTTATTCAAGTGCAAATATCTCAGAATTTTGAAGTTACTGAAAAAAAATGTCTCCACATAAAAGTTGTCATTTATTGTTAGCTTTCGAGCGGAATATTCCAAATAATTGTCACGTTCCTGTGAGTATGATTTTTTTCCGAAAACTGGAGGAATTATTTTTTACTTAAAAAAAGGATATTCCTTTTTTACTGAAAAAATTACAGAGTATTGATACGTGACTGTTGATATCACAAAAAAATCGCCAGAGTGGCACCGATCGATCTTCTGGTATTAAAAAATGCATTTGTGTGAAAGTTTCGAAAAACGGAGGCAATATTATTTTTTTGATAAAAAAAGGTTACTTTTTTTTGGCTAATAAAATTACAGAGTATTCTTGCATGACTGTAGATATTGCAAAAAAATCATCAGAGTGGTACGGATCGAGCTTACGGTATTAAAAAAAAATTATTCGTGTAGAAGTTTCGAAAAACTGGGGAATTATTTTTTTTTATACCGGAAGCTCGATCCGTACCACTCTGATGATTTTTTTGCAATATCTACAGTCACGCAAGAATACTCTGTAATTTTATTAGCCAAAAAAAAGTAATCTTTTTTTAATCAAAAAAATAATAATGCCCCCGTTTTTCGGAACTTTCACACAAATGCATTTTTTAATACCAGAAGATCGATCGGTGCCACTCTGGCGATTTTTTTGTGATATCAACAGTCATGTAGCAATACTCTGTAATTTTTTCAGTAAAAAAAAATATCCCTTTTTTTAATTAAAAAATAATTCCTCCATTTTTCGGAAAAAAATCATACTCGCAGGAACGTGACAATTATTTGGAATATTTCGCTCGAAAGCTAACAATAAACGACAACTTTTATGTGCTGACATTTTTTTTCAGTAACTTCAAAATTCTGAGATATTTGCACTTGAATAAAAAAAGCCAGTTTCTGAAAAATTATTTTAAAAAATCTGAAAAAATTCACATAGAGCAATTCGGAAAAAACGGGCATTAAAAAATGCATTTGTGTGAAAGTACCGAAAAACGGAGGCAATATTATTTTTTTGATAAAAAAAGGTTACTTTTTTTTGGCTAATAAAATTACAGAGTATTCTTGCATGACTGTAGATATTGCAAAAAAATCATCAGAGTGGTAGGGATCGAGCTTACGGTATTAAAAAAAAATTATTCGTGTGGAAGTTTCGAAAAACGGGGGAATTATTTTTTTTTATACCGGAAGCTCGATCCGTACCACTCTGATGATTTTTTTGCAATATCTACAGTCATGCAAGAATACTCTGTAATTTTATTAGCCAAAAAAAGTAACCTTTTATTTATCAAAAAAATAATAATGCCCCCGTTTTTCGGAACTTTCACACAAATGCATTTTTTAATACCAGAAGATCGATCGGTGCCACTCTGGCGATTTTTTTGTGATATCAACAGTCATGTAGCAATACTCTGTAATTTTTTCAGTAAAAAAAAATATCCTTTTTTTAATTAAAAAATAATTCCTCCATTTTTCGGAAAAAAATCATACTCACAGGAACGTGACAATTATTTGGAATATTCCGCTCGAAAGCTAACAATAAACGACAACTTTTATGTGCTGACATTTTTTTTCAGTAACTTCAAAATTCTGAGATATTTGCACTTGAATAAAAAAAGCCAGTTTCTAAAAAATTATTTTTTAAAATCTGAAAAAATTCACATAGAGTGTCTTTTAGTGGTACATTCATATAATCAATTACAGGGCAAATCGGAGAGGGTCGAAAAAAAAAAGTGGCTGAATTGACAAAGAAAGCTACATATGTGATAAGAAAGTTAAAATAACAATTATTAATGAAACGTCTGACTCAATGGATTTATTAATTTGGGTGTTAAGGCGAGGGGAAAACTACTCAATCGATAACAAAAACTGTAATCAAGTTTTGCTAAAGTTTTTGCAACGTCAATTTTTTTTTTAATTTAAAAAATCCATGAAATCCGAACTACTTTACCGATTTTTTCC
The DNA here is from genome assembly GCA_963970395.1 of Ephialtes manifestator. Classification (NCBI taxonomy): domain Eukaryota; kingdom Metazoa; phylum Arthropoda; class Insecta; order Hymenoptera; family Ichneumonidae; genus Ephialtes; species Ephialtes manifestator. The sequence goes on along the minus strand of OZ019977.1, from coordinate 29,001,658 downwards.
CAAATTCAATACCAAATGTTGCATCAATTTCTTGAATTTACTTGCGACTTTTAAGCCCGATAGCTAAAAATTTGGTTGAATTAGAAGATGTAGTTAGATGGACATTTTTTGAAATCTTAAAATTTTTATAAAAACGAAATGCGTAAATTGATTTTTATAAAATTAATACCAATTGAAGATTGATCAGTAATCTGTATGGCATTAAAATTTTAGCTGATTCGGTCGAGTGGTTCACGAGTTATGGTAGAATGAATTTTAGTCACTTTATCACACACACATACACTGTAAAAAAAAATCTACTTGAAATTTAATGTACTTTTCCTGGAAGTTTTTATGCATAAACTAGTATATTAAATTTAATATACAAGTGTCATATAAAATTAATGTATGGTGCAGCACATTCAATAATTTACTTTAATTTTATAGTAAAAGTTCTTGAATTTTAATAATTTGCTTTAATTTTACAGGAAAAGTACATGAATTTTATAACACAATTGCATATTAAATTTCGATTACGAATTTATGCATAAAAACTTCTAGTCTTTTCTAACAGACCGGAAAATTTTTCTGAACCACTTTTCACGATATTTTTAATCATTTTGAGTGAATTGATGTGAAAATATCGAGAATTTTTTTTTTTTTTTTTCTTTATATCTAAGCTTTTTTGATGAGGATGCAAAATTGGCTATTATTTTACTAGTGAAACGTGCATCTTAAGAGTATGTGAAAAATGGCCTCTTTTATACTCATGTGCTACAAAAACTGCTTTCGCCACCCCTTAAATACGATGTTGGCGATAAGAGTTTCAGTAGAAAAATCGATTTATGTGTACCTTCGTGGCGCAAAAGGTTGAAGGGACACAAGTGGTGGGCCATGGGCGTACATGGCAATAAGGAGAACCCCGGTGATGAGCACCAGGAAAAGGAGGACCCTCCGCATCCATCCGCTGGGCAAACTTCCCAACATTCTCGTGAACCTGCGGAATAAAAAAAAATATTTAATAACTTTATATCACCAACATAAAAAATAATTGTCCATTAATAATTCTTTTTATTAACGCCTTAAGAATTTTTTTTCAGAAATATTTTCATTTACCACAAGAGTATTAAAATTTTTATAAACTCTGGTCATAAAAAATAATTCCTAGTCTGATTTTTGTTAAATACATTTTCAACAATTTTCAATTTTTTTTGCGTTATTAAAAACGAACAAAAATTCATTTCATATTTTAAATGTAAATCAGACAGTTTTTTTTCAGCGAACATTTTTTTTTTATTTAAAGAAAATTATGTAATAAGTTTGTATCACCAACATAAAAAATAATTGTCCATTAAGAATTCTTTTTATTAACGTCTGAAGAATTTTTTTTCAGAAATATTTTCATTTTCCACAAAAGTATTAAAATTTTTATAAACTCTGGTCATAAAAAATAATTCCTAGTCTGATTTTTGTTAAATACATTTTCAACAATTTTCAAATAATTTATTAGGTGTCTACTAAAAATTAACATCATCTCTTTTCTTTGCCGAATAAAAGAAAATTATTTAATAACTTTATATCACCAACATAAAAAATAATTGTCCATTAACAATTCTTTTTATTAACGTCTTAAGAATTTTTTTTCAGAAATATTTTCATTTTCCACAAAAGTATTAAAATTTTTACAAACTCTGGTCATAAAAAATAATTCCTAGTCTGATTTTTGTTAAATACATTTTCAACAATTTTCAAATAATTTATTAGGTGTCTACTAAAAATTAACATCATCTCTTTTCTTTGCTGAATAAAAGAAAATTATTTAATAACTTTATATCACCAACATAAAAAATAATTGTCCATAAATAATTCCTTTAATTAACATCTTAAGAATTTTTTTCAGAATTACTTTAATTTTCCACAAAAGTATAAAAATTTGTCCAAATTCTGGTCATAAAAAATAATTCCTAATCTAAATTTTGTTAAATACATTTTCACCAATTTTCTGTGTCTACTAAAAATTAACGTCATCTCTTTTTTTTTTTGCGTCATTAAAAAACGAACAAAAATTGATTTCATATTTTAAATGTACATCAGACAGTTTTTTTTTAGTAAGAAATGTACATTAAAGAATTATTATAAATAACAGGTTACAAAAAAATGTTATAGGTTATTTTTAAGAAACTAAATATACATTTTTTGTTAGTAAAAAATGTTCATTAGACTGTTATTATAAATAACAGTTCAACTTTAAGAAAATATTACAGGCTGTCGCAATGCTATTTAGTATTCTGCCCGAGCAATTATAAGGTCGATAACCCGATCGATGGTTGCGGACTATTAAGCTGAAGCTTCTGTAATATTCTAGTGCGAAATGTGACAATACTAGGGGTAGACTTTGTAAAACGATCGTCCTCATTTCTTTTAGGGTTCTATTCCCAAGTCAGCCTAGCTATTTTTAGCTCATTTCCTGGCCAATCATATACCGTCGAACTGACACTCCTACACCTGTGCTAAGTCGGGCTATAAGTACATGATAAGAGCGTTAAAAAAAAACTGGAATTTCTTATTCATAAACTCGTAATCTAAATTTAATGTACAATTATGGTATAAAATATACTTTTGTGGTAAAATTACAGCAAATTATAAAAATTCATGTACTCTTGTAAAATAAAAATATTGAATTTGTTGTAACATACATTAATTTTATATTTTATGAAAAAAATTGTAACTATCTAAAATATTAAATTAGTTATGATATTACTATTTTTTTTTAAATATAAATTCGTAAATTTCAGAAATGTTAAACACTGTAATTAATCAATATAATGAATTAAATTTGTTGTACCAATTATAGAAAAAGAACAGAAATTTTTGTCTTTTTACTTTTGTTGAATAATTTTACCGGCTGTTCACTTTATTGAACTAATTTCATTTTTCTTTGACCACAACCATAACTTCAATAATACAGAATAAATTCGTAAATTTCGCAATATTTCATTAAGTTAGTCACAATTTTTAACGAATCACTGTAATTAAAATTAAACGGTAATAGAAGTGGGTTTATAAATTTGAAAAGTTGTGGCAAGTCTCAATATCGTATTAATTATATTATATTATTAATAATTTTTCTCTAGATGGCAAATGGAGAAAAATATCCGGACAACAGAAATTTCATTTTCTCTTACAGGCCAATTTCCTAAAATTTTAGATTTTTTTTCCTCTCATCCATCATCAACTTTCGGAATAGTTATTTGTTTTTTTTTCTGTCATTGAATAATCACTTTTCATAACTTTCAATAATTTTCCATTTTTTAAGTATTAAATTGATAATATCAAAAATAAAAATACAACAAAAACTGAGACTTCCTAAAATTTTGGTTTTACTTGTTTGTTTATTTATTTTTATTTTTTAACCCATTGAACAAACACTTTTCATAATTTTCCGTTTTTGAAGTATTAAATTGATTATACCAAAAATAAAAATACAACTAAAATTGGAACTTTCTAAAATTCCTTTTTTTTCCTCTCATCGACCATCAACTTTTCTAATTCTTGTTTCTTTTTTTTTTTTGTTTTCCACTCATTGAACAACCACTTTTCATAAGCTTCAATAATTTTCCATTTTTTAAGTACCAAATTGATTATACCAAAAATAAAAATACAACTAAAATTAAAACTTTCTAATATCTCGTTTTTTCCCTCTTATCGACCATCAACTTTTCTAATTCTTGTTTCTTTATTTTGTTTTCCACTCATTGAACAACCACTTTTCATAAGCTTCAATAATTTTCCATTTTTTTAAATATTGAATTGATTATACCAAAAATAAAAATACAAATAAAATTGAAACTTTCTGAAATCTCGTTTTTTTTCGGTCATCAACCATCAACTTTTCTAATCCTTGTTTCTTTTTTTTTTGTTTTCCACTCATTGAACAACGACTTTTCATAAGCTTCAATAATTTTCCATTTTTTAAGTGTATTAAACTGATTATACCAAAAATAAAAATACAATTAAAAGTAAAACTTTATAAAATCTCGTTTTTTTTCCTCTCATCGACCATCAACTTTTCTAATTCTTGTTTCTTTTTTTTTTTGTTTTCCACTCATTGAACAATCACTTTTCATAAGCTTCAATAATTTTCCATTTTTTAAGTATTAAATTGATTATATCAAAAATAAAAATACAACTAAAATTGAAACGTACTCTTATGGTCATAAGTGCGTTATTAATAACTTTTCTTTACATGGTCAGTCCCAGACGACTTAGATGCTAAAAGAGGGATAGGAAATGGAGAGAAATATCCGGACAACAGAAATTTCATTATATACATAATCTTCAATAATTTTCCATTTTTTAAGTATCAAATCGATTATACCAAAAATAAAAATACAACTAAAATGAAAACTTTCTAAAATCTCGTTTTTTTCCCTCTCATCAACCATCAACTTTTCGAATACTTGTTTTTTTTCTGATTAAACCACTTTTGAATTGATTGAATCACTTTTCATAACTTTCAATAATTTTCCATTTTTCAAGTATTAAATTGATTATACCAAAAATAAAAATACAACAAAAACTGAGACTTCCTAAAATTTTGGTTTTACTTGTTGGTTTATTTATTTTTATTTTTTAACTCATTGAAGAAACACTTTTCATAACGTTCAATAATTTTCCGTTTTTTAATTATTAAATTGATTACACAAAAAATAAAAATACAACTAAAATTGAAACTTTCTAAAATCTCGTTGTTTTCCTCTCATCGACCATCAACTTTTCTAATTCTTGTTTCTTTTTTTTTGTTTTCCACTCATTGAACAACCACTTTTCATAAGTTTCAATAATTTTCCATTTTTTAAGTGTATTAAATTGATTATACCAAAAATAAAAATACAACTAAAAGTAAAACTTTCTAAAATCTCGTTTTTTCCCCTCTCATCGACCATCAACTTTTCTAATTCTTGTTTCTTTTTTTTTGTTTTCCACTCATTGAACAACTACTTTTCATAAGCTTCAATAATTTTCCATTTTTTAAGTATTAAATTGATTATACCAAAAATAAAAATACAACCAAAATTGGAACTTTCTAAAATCCCTTTTTTTCCCTCTCATTGACCATCAACTTTTCTAATTCTTGTTTCTTTTTTTTTGTTTTCCACTCATTGAACAACCACTTTTCATAAGCTTCAATAATTTTCCATTTTTTAAGTATCAAATTGATTATACCAAAAATAAAAATACAACTAAAATTAAATCTTTCTAATACCTCGTTTTTTCCCTCTTATCGACCATCAACTTTTCTAATTCTTGTTTCTTTATTTTGTTTTCCACTCATTGAACAACCACTTTTCATAAGCTTCAATAATTTTCCATTTTTTTAAATATTGAATTGATTATACCAAAAATAAAAATACAACTAAAATTGAAACTTTCTAAAATCCCTTTTTTTCCTCTCATCGACCATCAACTTTTCTAATTCTTGTTTCTTTTTTTTTTTTTTTCCACTCATTGAACAACCACTTTTCATAAGCTTCAATAATTTTCCATTTTTTTAAATATCAAATTGATTATACCAAAAATAAAAATACAACTAAAATTGGAACTTTCTAAAATCTCGTTTTTTTCCCTCTCATCAACTATCAACTTTTCTAATTCTTGTTTCTTTTTGAACAACGACTTTTCATAAGCTTCAATAATTTTCCATTATTTAAGTATCAAATTGATTGTATCAAAAATAAAAATACAACTAAAATTGAACGGTACTCTTATGGTCATAAGTGTGTTATTAATAACTTTTCTTTACACAGTCAGTCCCAGACGACTTAGATGCTAAAAGAGGGATAGGAAATGGAGAAAAATATCCGGACAACAGTTTGAATGATCGTATATAGACAAAAAGGTGAATGAGGAGGTTGGAAAGAGGTCGAAGTAGGTGGAAGGGTGAGACCATGACGCAAGTCGCCGCGAAGGGTTTGCACGTCGGCTGATGGTTGGCTGGTTGGTTCATCGCTTTCTCGTTCGCTGGTCCGACCTCTAAGCTCACGACATCGTAGCCATACTATATTTCTATAGTCCAGTGTAGCCAAGCAACGCACAATGACCACCACAACCTCTGACGAAACGTTACCAAGTATGGACGGACTTGACATTTGCAACTTTTTTTTTCCCGGTTTCCGCTTAGCGCCGATCTAAACAACCAGTAAACGCTACGACGTCGAATACGAGGGTTGCAACTTAAAATGCTTAACGTCCAAATTTTTTCTTCCGTAAACGAACCGCTAATCACATTTAAAGAAAATCAATTTTGCAATAATATCACTTTTTTGCATTTCTAATTAATACAATTAAACACGTATTATTGAGACTTTCAGACGATTTGACAAATTTTTTTATCCACTTTTACCCCCTCATTTTTATTATTAATTATATTTATATTATATATTATAAAAAAATAAATAAATAATAAAAAATATTATGATGAATTTAAAAATAAATAATAATACGATAGTGATTCGGTAAATATTGTGGAAAATTTTGGCGACGTTTTACAAACTTATTCCGTGTCGTTGTGGCTGTGGACAAAAAAAAGAAAATTATTTTAATAAAGTGAAAAACTGGTTAAATAATTTTGAGAAATTAATGAGACAAAAATTCGTTAGGACTTCTGAAAAATATATATTTTTTTAAATTGTGATTTAGTAGAAAATTTAATTAATTCTATAAAGTGAAAAACGGGTTAAAATATTTTGAATAATTAATGAGATATTAATTTGTTCGAAAATTACGAATTTATTTCTGCATTGTTGAAGTTATGCAAAAAAAAATGAGATTATTTTTATAAAGTGATAAACCGGTTACAAAAAATCGGAAAAATTAATAAGACAATAATTTTTCAGAATTTGTGGAAAATTGTATGAAAATTCTATTTTTATTCTGTGCTGTTAAAATTATTGTTGTGAAGGAGGAAAAAAATGAGATTATTTTTATAAAGTGATAAATCGGTAAAAAAAAAATCAGCAAAATTAATAAGACGATAATTTTTCAGAATTTGTGGAAAATTGTATGAAAATTCTATTTTTATTCTGTGCTGTTAAAATTATTGTTGTGAAGGAGGAAAAAAAATGAGATTATTTTTATAAAGTGATAAACCGGTTACAAAAAATCGGAAAAATTAATAAGACAATAATTTTTCAGAATTTGTGGAAAATTGTATGAAAATTCTATTTTTATTCTGTGCTGTTAAAATTATAGTTGTGAAGGAGGAAAAAAAATGAGATTATTTTTATAAAGTGATAAATCGGTAAAAAAAAATCAGAAAAATTAATAAGACGATAATTTTTCAGAATTTGTGGAAAATTGTATGAAAATTCTATTTTTATTCTGTGCTGTTAAAATTATAGTTGTGAAGGAGGAAAAAAATGAGATTATTTTTATAAAGTGATAAATCGGTAAAAAAAAAATCAGCAAAATTAATAAGACGATAATTTTTCAGAATTTGTGGAAAATTGTATGAAAATTGTATTTTTATTCTGTGCTGTTAAAATTATAGTTGTGAAGGAGGAAAAAAAATGAGATTATTTTTATAAATTAAATTTTAATAAAGCCGGTAAAATAATTGATGTAAACAAAGTGAAATATGTGAGACTGAAAAAAAAAATAGAATATTAAAGCAGAGAAAAAGGGAATAAAATTGTCGTCGATGCTGTCAAGGACTTGCAATTATTGGACAGGACACACGCGAAGGTGAGTGTCATCGATTTTAATTTAAATACGTTACATTGTTGCATCCCTTTTTGCGTAGTAATGTTCATTTAATATTAATACCTTATGAGTTTAAAAAATCGCATGATGCCACTTCAACAATTGGTTTTTATTTTTTTTTTTGCACTTGTTTGTCGCGATTTTAACGATTAATGATGAAGCAATAAAAACAATTGTGAGACTGACACGAAAATGGTATTTTAGCAACGTTCGGACGTAAAAAAAAACGACTAGTGACGATGTGAAACTATAAGAACGAGTCGATGGAAAGTAAACGACTCGGAACTAAACTAGTGAATATTTCATCGAGTTTCCGTAATCGACGGATCTACACACGAGTTTGCAAAATTCGCGGTCGCGGCGGCGCTTCATTTTTAAATAGTTATTCCTAGCGTCAGGCTATTACTATCGAACTAAACGGATAATACACGTGTACCAATGACAACAGGAACTTCTGGCGACTCGCTACATTTTCTATCCTTTTTTTTTTTTCGTCATGACGACGTCCTTCGGTATTTAAGGGCTGTTAAATATTTACAATTGATCTTTCAATTTTCACGTTCGGTTTTTAAATTTTCACATACGGTTTTTGAAATTTCACGTTCAGTTACAAAAATTTCAAGTATAATTTTTTTTTAATTTTTGAAGTACGATTTTTAAACATTTGAAGTAGAATTTAAATATTTTCGAAGCAGTTTTTAAATTTTTGAAGTACAATTTAAAAAATTTCAAAGTACATTTTTTAAAATTTTTTATGTAGAATTTTTTAATTATTGAAGGACAATTTCTAATATTTGGAATACAATTTTTAAATTATGAAGTACAATTTTTTAATTTTTGAAGTACAATTTTTTAAAAAATTGAAGTACAATTTAAAAAATTTGAAAGCACATTATTAAAAATGTTTGAAGTACAATTTTTTAATTATTGAAGTACAATTTTTAATATTTTGAAATACAATTTTTTAATTTTTGAAGTACAATTTTTTATCTTTTGAAATACAATTTTTTGAGTTTTGAAGTACAATTTTTAGTATTTGAAATACAATTTTTTTAATTTTTGAAGTTCAATTTTTAATATTTAAAATACAATTGTTTGAATTATGAAGTACAATTTTTTAATTTTTGAAGTACAATATTTAAATCGAAGTACATTTTTTTAAATTTTTGAAGTACCATTTTTTATTTTTAAAATACAATTTTGAAATTTTCATTTTTGGTTTTTAAGCTCGATTCAGCATAAATTCTTGTTACTTTATATTCCATTTCATATTTAATAATAGCGATAAAAAAGATTTTTATAAAATTTCACAAAAATGTCTGCAATTCTTTTTTTGCCTTTTAGACATTAAAAAAAAGAAATAAGTACAAAATATGATTGACATATTCAGCTCAACACTCACCTGTCAATTTTGACGGCACTGGTAACAGTTGCATAAATAATTCTTTATTCACATGGATCTGTAACATAAAAAAAAAATTCAAAATTAAGAAATTATACCAATAATAATAACCGTTTTACTGAAAGGCCACAATAAAAACAAAATATGATTGAAAAACTTGTATAAAAAAGGAAATAATAAAAAGTAAACAATGCAGAAAAAAAAGTCTGCAAAATATTCATTTTTAATTTGCTTTATTATAAGCATTTCTCTTATTTAGAAAATACAACATAAAAAAATATACAATATGAATATTTACAAAATCCTGTATTTTTTTTTCAGAACGATAACACTGATTTTTTAAATCAGTACAAATGCTGGAACGTTAAGGAACTTGTTGTGCCTTAAAAAAAAAATTGTGAATCCAAAACGGAATTATTTTCGGATAAAGGTAAGAAAATTAAAAAAAAAAATTATAATTCTGAATTATTTAAAAGATTTCGATTTTTTATCACAACACAGCTCATTTTTATTTCAATATATACATCACTGTTTATATTTAATATTTATCTATCAGTAATATTTAATAATTATTAATATTTAGGATTTTTGCAGAATCTGGTGAGGGAAACGAGTTTTTTTTTTAATAAAAAAAGCTATCCCGAAGGTATCGCATCGTCAAAATTGAACTTGACTTGGAAATCAGCAATTTCCAAAAATGCCAATGGAGAGACTCGCAGTTTTGGCTGCTATACAGACTGCAAAATATACTCACAATAATGATAACAATAACAACACATCGGAGGGTGGACATGGGGTATATAACGGAAGGGGTAGCAGATTCGACAGCGACCTTAATGAAAATGTTAACATTCTGCTCGGCGGGTGAGTAAATAATTTTAAAAAAATTTTTTTAAGGTTTTTGGTAACCCAAAAACAAAAAAAAGTCGCTTAACATTTTTTTCTGACGAACGTAATGTAATGACGAGGTTGAAATTTTACTGACAATTAACACATAGTCTTGCCAGGTATGAGTTTTTTTTTCGTTTGAAAATATCGATAAGCTGCGAAGTTATTATTGTTTAAACAAATTGCCATCTTAATATTTTAGGAAACTGCCAAAGAGTAATCTATTCGTTCGATTCACTTCAAATTTGGACAAAACATTGTTTATAACATTTCCTATCATACGACCGAATGATTTTTAAAATATGTCTATTCATTTGTTCATAAAAAATTCTTAAAGTTTTATTTTCGAAAATCGAACTTTTTTTTGTATAACTTGTAATTTTTGTAATTTAAAAAATTTCGAAAAAGTGTTCGGGCTAGCAGTTTCGACAACAACCTTAATGAAAATGTTAACATTCTGCTTGCGAGTGAGTAAATAATATTTTTAATTTTTTTTAAGGGTTTTGGCAACCCAAAAACAAAAAAGTCGCTTTTCAACATTTTTTTCTGACGAACGTAATGTAATGACCAGGTTGAAATTTTACTGACAATTAATACATAGTCTTGCCAAATATGCGTTTTTTTTTCGATTGAAAATATCGATAACTTGCGAAGTTATTATTGTTTAAATAAATTGCCATCTTAATACGTTAAGAACCTGCCAAAAAGTAATCTATTCATTCGATTCACTTCAAATTTGGACAAAACATTGTTTATAACATTTCCTATCATACGACCGAAGGATTTTTCAAATATGTCTATCCATTTGTTCATAAAAAATTCGCAAAGTTTTTTTGTGTCGAAAATCGGAAGTTCTTTTTGTATAGCTTGTAATTTTTGTAATTTTCAAAATTTCGAAAAAGTGATTGGTCATACGATGGAAAATGTTGTAAACTATGTTCTGTCCGAATTTGAAGCAAATCACGTGAATAGATATTTCGGTAGCTCTGTTTAAAAAAATATGTCGATACTTTGTTTAAATAATAACTTTACCGTTTATCAATATTTAATAACTATTATTATATATTTTTAAGTTTTTCCCTCTTAATTAGGATCTTGGAAAGATGGCGCATAATTTTGAAATTTATTTTATTGCCTCTGATTTGCAATTTTGAATTTTTACAATTATTATTTAATATATATTGTACAAAAATTGATGTTAATTTCAAAGATGTTGTATTTTTCAGAGCGATGGTAAGCGGTATAATAATCTTCGTGATACTCTTATGTTACTGCTGCCACAAAAATATAAGAAAGAATCGACCTCAAGAATATTCGTTGTACTGGCGACCTGAGCCTGATGTTAATAATCCTGAAGTCTTCACTACACACTCTATGGTAAGAGCATCAAAAATGTTTTTTTTTTCTTTCCATAAAACCGCGTTTTTAATTTTTTAATAAAGGCAAAAATTATTAATATTTATTCATAATAATAAAAAAAATATATTATTTTTTAATAAAGTTATAAATTTTTATTTATAATTTTTGCAAAAGGATTCTGAATACTTTTTTTAAACTTAAATATGCATTATTAACTGATTAATTTTTTTGCTAGATTAACAATTTGTTAGGCTAGGAAAAAAAAATTGTTAGCCTAGCAAGAAATTTATGGTAAAAGCATCAAAAATGCTTTTTTTCTTTCCATAAAACCGCGTTTTTTATTTTTTAATAAAGGCAAAAATTATTAATATTTATTCATAGTAATAAAACAAAAATATTATTTTTGAAGATAATTATAATTTTTTATTTATAATTTTTGCAAAAGGATTCTGAATACTTTTTTTAAACTTAAATATGCATTATTAACTGATTAATTTTTTTGCTAGATTAACAATTTGTTAGGCTAGGAAAAAAAATTTGTTAGCCTAGCAAGAAATTTATGGTAAAAGCATCAAAAATGCTTTTTTTTCTTTCCATAAAACCGCGTTTTTTATTTTTTAATAAAGGCAAAAATTATTAATATTTATTCATAATAATAAAAAAAAATATTATTTTTTAAGATAGTTATAAATTTTTATTTATAATTTTTGCAAAAGGATTCTGAATACTTTTTTCAAACTTAAATATGCATTATTAACTGATTAATTTTTTTGCGAGATTAACAATTTGTTAGGCTAGGAAAAAAAATTTGTTAGCCTAGCAAGAAATTTATGGTAAAAGCATCAAAAATGCTTTTTTTTTTTCTTTCCATAAAACCGCGTTTTTCATTTTTTAATAAAGGCAAAAATTATTAATATTCATTCATAATAATAAAAAAATATATATTATTTTTAAAGATAATTATAAATTTTTATTTATAATTTTTGCAAAAGGATTCTGAATACTTTTTTCAAACTTAAATATTCATTATTAACTGATTAATTTTTTTGCTAGATTAACAATTTGTTAGGCTAGGAAAAAAAAATTTGTTAGCCTAGCAAGAAATTTATGGTAAAAGCATCAAAAATGCTTTTTTTCTTTCCATAAAACCGCGTTTTTTATTTTTTAATAAAGACAAAAATTATTAATATTTATTCATAATAATAAAAAAAATATATTATTTTTTAATAAAGTTATAAATTTTTATTTATAATTTTTGCAAATGAATTCTGGATACTTTTTTCAAACTTAAATATGCATTATTAACTGATTAATTTTTTCGGTAGATTAACAATTTGTTAGGCTAGCAAAGAAATTTGATAGCATAGAATTTGTTAGTCACTATTTTAGCAAAATATTTGCTGGTTTAGCAAAAGCATTTGTTACCATTAAAAAATACCAAAAGTTGAAATGTATAAACTCGCCAATTAAATTAAATTTACTGTAATTAAATTTGATGCAATTTTATATCACAAATATAATTGTGAATAAAAATGAATATATTGTTACCGTAAAATTAAAGTAAATTGTTGAAATTACTGAACCATATATTAATTTTACATATATTATATTTATAAATATAAATATAATTATTTTAATTATATTTATATTTATAAATATAATTATTTTAATTATATTTATATTTATAAATATAATATATGTATTTATTTATTTATAATGTAATTTTATTAATTTGACATATATTATATTTACATTTTGCATATATTAATTTTTTAATTTTATTTATCTTACGTGTATATTTAATTAATTTAGTATAGCAGTTTATGCATTAAAACTTCCAGCATTTGTACATAAAAATCTAAGTACATTTTTGAATGGTATTTTTTTTTTATCATTCTCGTAAAATGTTTGCCGATGATAAAAATGATAAAAAATTAAAATGCCGGCAGACAAATGGCCAAAAAATTTAATTTATTCGTTGTACTGAAATTAATTTTTTAAAATGATTCTGTTAAAGTGCTATGGGCAACAGTCATCAGGAATAAACCAAGAAGAGGAAACAGTAGCGATGCAGTGTCCAAGCAGTCTCGGACCACCACCGACTTATGATAGCCTCATATTTAATCCACATGGACTCACTTTACCAAGTGACAAAAAGGATGAACCCATAATTCCGGACGAGACTCCGGAAGTTCCAAAAGAAACAAAATCTAACGAGGAAACTAAAGAAGTTCCGCCTTTTAAAGAGAACGAAGGTTTACCGACTTACGAAGTGGCTTTAAAACTCGAAGCTGAAGGATACGTCTGAAAAAAAGGCTTAAAAAATTTTTTTAAAGGAAAAAAAAAATGTTATAAATAAAAATAAAAGAATAAATAAATCAATCAAAAAATTTAATACATAAATTGAAGCATTTAAGAAATAAATCAATAAATTGACGAATGAAATAAATTGATTTAATAATTAAATTAATAAATTAAAGAACTAAATAAATCAATCAAAAAATTTAATACAAAAATTGAAGCATTTAAGAAATAAATCAATAAATTGACGAATGAAATAAATTGATTTAATAATTAAATTAATAAATTAAAGAACTAAATACATCAATCAAAAAATTTAATACATAAATTGAAGCATTTAAGAAATAAATCAATAAATTGACGAATGAAATAAATTAATTTAATAATTAAATTAATAAATTAAAGAAGTAAATAAATAAATCAAAAGATTAAAGAATTAAATAAATAAAATTAAAAAGTAAATAAATGAATACACTTTTTAAAAAAATGTAAAAAGTTTAATTTCTAATGTTATGTTTTTAATAATTTAAATTCATAAATATCGTTTTTTATTCTTGTATCATAAGTTACATAAGGTTGTCGATTTAAAAAAAATAGTTTGTGATCCATAATAAGCAAAGTTTGTCAGGGAAAGAAAAGCAATGTTGATTTTCGAAGACCTTGAAGCTTCAGGCACAAGAATATATCCAAAGAGGCTCGAAAAGGAGAAAAACAAAAATAAAGAGCATGTCGATGGTCTCTAACTTCGTATTTACTGTGTGACCAATTTACAGAACGTACATTACTAAAACCTGTAAAAAAATGTTTATGTCGTAGAATTTTTAATCATAAATAATTTTTTCTATTTCTGTATCATAAGTAATATAAACTTGGCAATTAAAAAAAAAATAGTTTGTGATCCATAATAAGCAAAGTTCGAAGGAGAAAGCAAAGAAATGTCAGTTTGCTTATATACAAAGTGGCCTTAAGACTTAAGGTACTAGAATACGTCTAAATAAAGGCTAAAAAAAAAAAACAAAAATACGATTCATCTCGAATTTTTACTGTACAAAACCTACAGTAAAAAATTGTAAAAAGTATAATATCTAATGTTGTTTTTTTTAAGAGCTTTAGTTAAGAAATATTTTTTTTTCTATTCCTATATAATAAGTAACGAGCTTGTCGATTTTTTAAAATTGATTCGTAACCTTATAATAAGCAAATTTTGTCGAGGTTCGAAGGAGAAAGCAAAGAAATATCAAATTGCCTGTATACAAAGTGGCCTTAAGACTTAAGGTACTAGAATACGTCTAAATAAAGGCTAAAAAAAAAAAACAAAAATACGATTCATCTCGAATTTTTACTGTAAAAAACCTACAGTAAAAAATTGTAAAAAGTATAATATCTAATGTTGTTTTTTTAAGAGCTTTAGTTAAGAAATATTTTTTTTTCTATTCCTATATAATAAGTAACGAGCTTGTCGATTTTTTAAAATTGATTCGTAACCTTATAATAAGCAAATTTTGTCGAGGTTCGAAGGAGAAAGCAAAGAAATATCAGTTTGCCTGTATACAAAGTGGCCTTAAGACTTAAGGTACTAGAATACGTCTAAATAAAGGCTAAAAAAAAACAAACAAAAATACGAATCATCTCGAATTTTTACTGTACAAAATTTACAGTAAAAAATTGTAAAAAGTATAATATCTAATGTTGTTTTTTTTTAAGAGCTTTAGTTAAGAAATATTTTTTTTCTATTCCTATATAATAAGTAACGAGCTTGTCGATTTTTTTAAATTGATTCGTAACCTTATAATAAGCAAATTTTGTCGAGGTTCGAAGAAGAAAGCAAAGAAATATCAGTTTGCCTGTATACAAAGTGGCCTTAAGACTTAAGGTACTAAAATACGTCTAAATAAAGGCTAAAAAAAAAACAAAAATACGATTCATCTCGAATTTTTACTGTGCAAAACCTACAGTAAAAAATTGTAAAAAGTATAATATCTAATGTTGTTTTTTTAAGAGCTTTCGTTAAGAAATATTTTTTTTTTCTATTCCTATATAATAAGTAACGAGCTTGTCGATTTTTTAAAATTGATTCGTAAACTTATAATAAGAAAATTTTGTCGAGGAAAGGAAGAAAAAAAATCTTAGGATACAATATCTAAGGATATGTCTAAAAAAAATTATAATTATAATTTATTACAAAGCGTGCAGTAAAAAATTGTAAAAAGTATAATATCTAATGATGTTTTTTTTTTAAATCTGTAAAATTCATAAATATTGTTTTGTATTCCGGTTACATAAGTAACACAAGCTTGTCGAGTTTGTTTTTATGAAAATGTATTGCAGACAATATGTCAATAAATGTTGCAATAAAAAATATTTAACTATTTAAAAATTGCAATACATCAATTTTTAAAAATATTTTTGGCATAAAAAATTCTACATAATTTTTATTTCTTTTATATATCAGTTTTAAATATTCTAATATATATATATATATATATATATATAGACTATTATAATTTAATATATTAATTTCACAGTAATTTGAAATAAAATCAAGTAAATTCGAACTTTTTATTTTTTTTAAATTCTTCAATAAATATTGCAATAAAAAATATTTAACTATTTAAAAATTGCCATACATCAATTTTTTTTATATTTTTGGCATAAAAAATTCTATATAATTTTTATTTCTTTAATATATCAGTTTTAAGTATTCTAAAAAAATATACATATGATATTAGATATATCGTTTATTATAATTTAATATATTAATTTCATAGTAATTTGAAATTAAATCAAGTAAATTCGAACTTTTTATTTTTTTTAATTCTTCAATGTTCTCAAGTACTCAAGTAGATTCGAACTTTGCCAACAGCTACTTAAGAGGGTTACTATAGTATTTAAAAAAAAATAGTTTCACGACTGCCTGACATGCAGTCGATAAGTTAGTGAACTGTTTGAGAATAAAAATATAGATATTTAGTTATGGTTTTATTCAGAAATCGAATCTATGCCATTCGATGAAATGGTAGTTAAAATACTGAGTATATGAGACATTTAATGTCAAATGAAAGGATCAATTTTTTTTTAAATGGCAAAATCGTGCTTAAATTTCCGATAAAAATTAAGGGAGTTTTATGAGATTTTGTCAAGTCGTTCTGCTAGTGACAAGAATAAAATCTATTTGATAGCATCTGCAAAAATGGCGTCGCTCACTTATTAGCATAGATGATTTAGTGGCATGACAGCCAATAACAACTTGGACGAAAAGCGCAGTTCAATATACGAGATGAATGCCACTGTATTTACTCCTAATACCCTTAATGCGGTCTTGTATTACTTTACTGCTTGCAGCTTTGTATTGTGCACACATAAAGGTAGAAGCACTCGACTTGAATACTCAATCTGAAGATGGGTTACGAAACATTATTGCACACGCAAAGTAATTAACAAACAACTTTGCGGGACATTTTTATATGGGGGATTCTACTCGAAATGGACCATTTTTTGGCAAAGAAAAAATTTCGGTTGCATTATTAATTGTGTGTTAAAAAAAATATTAAAAAAGTGAATCTTTATATTAGGATTAATTACGAAAAGTAATTGTCAAATGTCTTTGCAGGACATTTTTATATGGGGCATTCTACTTTAAATGGACCACTTTTTGGCAACGAAAAAAATTCGGGTCCATAATTAATTGTGTTAAAAAAAAACAATATAAAAAAGTGAATCCTTATATTAGGATTAATTAAGGTAATTAGCAAACATCTTTGCAGGGTATTTTTATATGGGACATTCTACTCGAAATGGACCACTTTTTGGCAAAGAAAAAATTTCGGTTCCATAATTAATTGTGTTAAAAAAAAACAATAAAAAAAGTGAATACTTATATTAGGATTAATTACGCAAAGTAATTGACAAATATCTTTGCAGGACATTTTTATATGGGGCATTCTACTCGAAATGGACCACTTTTTGGCAAAGAAAAAATTTCGGTTGCATAATTAATTGTGTGTTAAAAAATATATATAAAAAAAGTGAATCTTTATATTAGGATTAATTACGCAAAGTAATTGACAAATATCTTTGCAGGACATTTTTATATGGGGCATTCTACTCGAAATGGACCACTTTTTGGCAAAAAAAAAAATTTCGGTTGCATAATTAAGTGTGTTAAAAAACAAACAATCATGAAAAAGTGAATCTTTATATTAGGATTAATTACGCAAAGTAATTAACAAACATCTTTGAAGGACATTTTTATATGGGACATTCTACTTGAAATGGACCACTTTTTGGCAAAGAAAAAATTTCGTTTCCATAATTAAGTGTGTTAAAAAACAAAGAATCATAAAAAAAGTGAATCTTTATATTAGGATTAATTACGCAAAGTAATTAACAAACATCTTTGCAGGGTATTTTTATATGGGACATTCTACTCGAAATGGACCACTTTTTGGCAAAAAAAAAATTTCGGTTGCATAATTAAGTGTGTTAAAAAACAAACAATCATGAAAAAGTGAATCTTTATATTAGGATTAATTACGCAAAGTAATTAACAAACATCTTTGAAGGACATTTTTATATGGGACATTCTACTCGAAATGGACCACTTTTTGGCAAAGAAAAAATTTCGTTTCCATAATTAAGTGTGTTAAAAAACAAAGAATCATAAAAAAAGTGAATCTTTATATTAGGATTAATTACGCAAAGTAATTAACAAAAATCTTTGCAGAACATTTTTATATGGAGCATTCTACTCGAAATGGACCACTTTTTGGCAAAAAAAAATGTCGGGTCCATAATTAAGTGTGTTAAAAAACAAACAATAAAAAAAGTGAATACTTATATTGGGATTAATTAAGGTAATTAGCAAACATCTTTGCAGGGTATTTTTATATGGGAAATTCTACCCGAAATGGACCACTTTTTGGCAAAGAAAAAATTTCGGTTCCATAATTAAGTGTGTTAAAAAACAAACAATCAAAAAAAGTGAATCCTTATATTAGGATTAATTACGAAAAGTAATTGACAAATATCTCTGCAGGACATTTTTATATGGGACATTCTACTCGAAATGGACCACTTTTTTGCAAAGAAAAAATTTCAGTTGCATAATTAATTGTGCGTTAAAAAAAACAATTAAAAAAAGTGAATCTTTATACTAGGATTAATTACTCAAAGTAATTAACAAACATCTTTGCGGGACATTTTTTTATGGGACATTCTACTCGAAATGGACCACTTTTTGGCAAAGAAAAAATGTCGGTTCTATAATTAATTCTGTTAAAAATAAAAACGGTTACGAAAAAAGGTGAATGCGTATATTTATATGAAAAATGTTTGCATTCATGTTTAATTGTAGTTAAAAATGACAATTATAAAATAAGTGAATCCTTATTTTTATATGGGATATTTCACTCAAGATGGACCAGTTTTTGGGATAGAAAAAATGTCGGGTACATAATTAATTGTATTTAAAAAAAAAAAAACAATTATAAAATAAATGAATGATTTTTTTTATATGGGATATTCCACTCAAAATGGACCACTATTTGGCAAAGAGAAATTTTTCTATCCGTGTTCACTTTAATTTAAAAATGATGACTATAAAATAGTCAAATCTTTATTTTTATACAGGATATTCGACATGAAATGGACCACTTTTTTTTTAATAAAAAGAAATATTGTGCTCTATGTTTCAATTTTATTCGAAGGTGATAATTATAAAATAAAAATAAAGATTCATTATCTTTATTTTCATTATTAAAAATGAAAATTCGAAGCACTTATAAAAAAAATTTAAATTCGTTTTTTTCAACAACTATAAAGTTTCAGCTTTTCATTTTTTTCCGTCCCAAATTTTTTCTTTGAGTATGTTTAAATCCAATATTTCCAAGGAAGGTGTGAATCTCGGTCGTACACGAATAATACGATGAGCTTAAGCCACGATTGTCGCGGTGCCAAGAGAGGAATAGCTTTTCGGTTCTGATTGCCAAATTCAGCGACTCTTGCACATTGAACCCTTTTTCTAAGAAAACATTCTGACTATATACGTTTCAAAATTTCTCGTTGTTGCCATTTTGTTTTTAACCGCTAACGAAACATGAGAACAAATTACAAAATATTATAAGGCAAATATTTTAAAAAAATATATATAATACAAATTAATTAATTAATAAAACAAATAATAATAAATAAAACATTGGGTTATTCTTTGACCCCAATTATATTTCAACAGCTGAGTCAAGGTCATTTTTATTGGTTTCAATTGCTGCAGCAAAATAAACACTCACGATAATAAAAACAAATAAAAATAAGGTCAAGTTGTTTGGCGAACGAATCGAAAAAAAGTTTGTCTGGCAAGCAATTTCTTCCAGCCATTGAATGTTCAATATTTATAGAAGAAATTTCAACAGAAGAAAACGAAGACCGGAAATTTCGGTCAAGTGAAACGATAACTTGATTATTCGAAATCTGATTAGATTAGAATTTGGGATAAAAAAACTGACTCGTTAAAATTTTGATACCCCCTAAAGATATACAGTAAAATTAGTTTTAAACTTCCTTGACAAAGTTATGATATTCTATATTTCTAAACATAATCATAATAAATTATTTCACAAGAAAAAAAAATCTTATAAAATTTTTTATAAAAATTATAAACATGTTATAAGATTATCAAATTTTTTATAAAAATTATAAAAAATGTTATGAGATATAAAATAAATACGAAATGTTAAGATATTTGAGGCACTTTTTTACCAGAATTGTTTGTTGGCCGTCTATAGAATATTTAAAGAGTAAAATGTAAAAAAAAAAACACTATACAGATTGTTTTTTATTATTTGCTATATTGCTGTATTATTAATAATTTGAAAAATATATTATAACATTTTTTATAATTATTTGTAATTTATATTTTTTACTAAAAAATATCTTATACATTTTTTTAATAATTTCTATTAAAAAATTTATAAGATAATTTTCGAATTATTAATAAAATTCTGAAATGTAAAGATATTTGAGGCACTTTTTTACCAGAATTGTTTGCTGGCCGTCTATAGAATATTTAAAGAGTAAAATGTAAAAAAAAAAACACTATTGCAAATTGTTTTTTATTATTTGCTATATTGCTGTATTATTAATAATTTGAAAAATATATTATAACATTTTTTATAATCATTTGTAATTTATATTTTTTATTAAAAAATATCTTATACATTTTTTTATAATTTATATTAAAAAATTTATAAGATAATTTTCGAATTATTAATAAAATTTTGAAATGTAAAGATATTTGAGGCACTTTTTTACCAGAATTGTTGGCCGTCTATAGAATATTTAAAGAGTAAAATGTAAAAAAAAAACACTATTGCAAATTGTTTTTTATTATTTGCTATATTGCTGTATTATTAATAATTTGAAAAATATATTATAACATTTTTCATAATTATTTATAATTTATATTTTTTATTAAGAAATACCTTATACATTTTTTTATAATTTCTATTAAAAAATTTATAAGATAATTTTCGAATTATTAATAAAATTTTGAAATGTAAAGATATTTTTGAGGCACTTTTTGACCAGAATCGTTTGTTGGCCGTCTATAGAATATTTAAAGAGTAAAATGTAAAAAAAAACACTATGCAGATTGTTTTTTATTATTTGCTATATTGTTGTATTATTAATAGTTTGAAAAATATATTATAACATTTTTTATAATTATTTGTAATTTATATTTTTTATTAAAAAATATCTTATACATTTTTTTATAATTTATATTAAAAAATTTATAAGATAATTTTCGAATTATTAATAAAATTCTGAAATGTAAAGATATTTGAGGCACTTTTTTACCAGAATTGTTTGTTGGCCGTCTATAGAATATTTAAAGAGTAAAATGTAAAAAAAACACTATTGCAAATTGTTTTTTATTATTTGCTATATTGCTGTATTATTAATAATTTGAAAAATATATTATAACATTTTTTATAATTATTTGTAATTTATATTTTTTACTAAAAAATATCTTATACATTTTTTTAATAATTTCTATTAAAAAATTTATAAGATAATTTTCGAATTATTAATAAAATTCTGAAATGTAAAGATATTTGAGAACTTTTTTACCAGAATTGTTTGTTGGCCGTCTATAGAATATTTAAAGAGTAAAATGTAAAAAAAAAACACTATTGCAGATTGTTTTTTATTATTTGCTATATTGCTGTATTATTAATAATTTGAAAAATATATTATAACATTTTTTATAATTATTTGTAATTTATATTTTTTACTAAAAAATATCTTATACATTTTTTTTAATAATTTCTATTAAAAAATTTATAAGATAATTTTCGAATTATTAATAAAATTCTGAAATGTAAAGATATTTGAGGCACTTTTTTACCAGAATTGTTTGTTGGCCGTCTATAGAATATTTAAAGAGTAAAATGTAAAAAAAAACACTATGCAGATTGTTTTTTATTATTTGCTATATTGTTGTATTATTAATAATTTGAAAAATATATTATAACATTTTTTACAATTATTTGTAATTTATATTTATTAAAAAATATCTTATACATTTTTTTATAATTTATATTTAAAAATTTATAAGATAATTTTCAATTAATAAAATTTTTAAATGTAAAGATATTCGAGGCACTTTTTTACCAGAATTGTTTGTTGGCCGTCTATAGAATATTTAAAGAGTAAAATGTAAAAAAAAAAACACTATTGCAAATTGTTTTTTATTATTTGCTATATTGCTGTATTATTAATAATTTGAAAAATATATTGTAACATTTTTTATAATTATTTGTAATTTATATTTTTTATTAAACAATATCTTATACATTTTTTATAATTTATATTAAAAAATTTATAAGATAATTTTCAATTAATAAAATTTTGAAATGTAAAGATATTCGAGGCACTTTTTTACTAGAATTGTTTGTTGGCCGTCTATAGAATATTTAAAGAGTAAAATGTAAAAAAAAAAACACTATTGCAGATTGTTTTTTATTATTTGCTATATTGCTGCATTATTAATAATTTGAAAAATATATTATAACATTTTTTATAATTATTTGTAATTTATATTTATTAAAAAATATCTTATACATTTTTTTATAATTGATATTAAAAAATTTATAAGATAATTTTCAAATTATTAATAAAATTTTGGCTGTATTATTATTCACAGTTAATAGTTTCAGTTTTACGCTTTAAATATTCTACAGACGATCAACAAACAATTGTGGTTAAAAAATGCCTCAAATATCTTTACATTTCGTAGCTGTTTTATCGTTAAGCAATAAACAAATGCGCATAATAACGTGTCGAACGACATGTGATAAAAGAATTATGTGAATCGTGCTGTATATAAGTGGAAACTTTGGTTAATGATCTTCGAGAATAAATGTCTGGCCAAGTATATGTGAATACCACTTATCTCTTCGTGCTTTAAATCGTTTCGCACTCGAGGAAGCTTATAAATACACCGACTCAACCCGGATTTAACAGACTTCCGCAGGCCGGGCATAATTTTTTTTTTTTTACATAAAAAATGAAGAAAAAAAAATATCTAGCTCAACAAATATAATTTCAAATATTCTGAATCATCTATAGATTTTTTAAACTTTAATACATATGAATTAATTAATTTTTGGGACGGTAAATTTATTGATATTATTTAATTGTTTTTAATAGGAAGATATTACAATTGCAAAATTTAAAAACAATGAAAAAAAAATTCAAAATTATTATAATAATAAAATTGAAAACGTATGAAATAAATTTGCGTTGTCGGTTTTTGAATTTTTTCGACCGAAAGTCGGATTTATTAATTCTGAAATAATAAATCGCAATTACTAGTAAGCGGATTTTACCCATTTTTATAATAAAATATTACAAAAATGTTGCGATCATAATTTTATCAAAATTATGATCTTTTCGGCAAATTCCACGAATACAAATTTTACGGTATTTTGACTATAAAATGTTATGGTATTTTTCTTTGTAAAATAAAATAAAATATTTGTCAGTCCATTATTAAAAAATTCTGTTTTTTATTTGTTTATTTTTTTATTTTTATTTTTCTTGTAAATGTGACAAATAAAAATTTTACGTCGTTTTGACCATTAATGGTATTTTTCTTTCGACTGATAAATACGATTGCGAAATTGAATTGAAACAAGAGTAATGATTGCGAAAAGGAGAGACAGCGAAGGACCAGAGAAACGATAAAAGCGAAGGATAGTTGAGTTGGAAGGAGGAAATGAAAAAAGATGCGACGCGTTGATTCGTTATCCTCTCGCTATTCCCGGTTCGAGTGGGAGTTGGCGAACCACAATGAAGACGGAAGTGACATTCACAAACGTCAACAGTTACACAGCGAGAATTACATTTCTACTACAACAACTGAAGATAAATGAAAACTCTTAAGACTTTGAATCTATTGAATTGAAAAACAAAAAATGGAAAAAAAATCTCAACTGTTTAACATTTTTCTGTATAAAATATTATTTAAATGTCACTCTCAAAAAATTCAATTTCTAAATATTTACACGCTAAATAAAAAAAATATTTACTATTCATTAAATTTTTTTCAAATTTTTTTATATCGACACTTAAAGAAGATATTTTTTAAATGTGACTCTCAAAAAAATAAGTTTCTAAATATTTACACGCTATTTAAAAAAAAATATATATATATATAAATATGCAATACAGAAATTTTGTATTTAAATTTACTACTCATTAAATTTTTTTCAAATTTTTTATACGATACTTAAAGAAGATATTTTTTAAATGTGACTCTCAAAAAATTAAGTTTCTAAATATTTACGGGCAAATTTAAAAAAAAAATATATATATAAATATGCAATACAGAATTTTTTAATTTAATTTACTATTTATTACATTTTTTTGATATTTTTTATGTCGAAACTTAAAGAAGATATTTTTTAAATGTGACTCTCAAAAAATTAAGTTTCTAAATATTTACACGCAGATCAAAAATATATATATAAATATGCAATACAGACATTTTTTTATTTAAATTTACTATCTATTAAATTTTTTTCAAATATTTTATGTCGAAACTTAAAGAACATATTTTTTAAATGTGACTCTCAAAAAATTAAGTTTCTAAATATTTACACGCAAATTTAAAAAAAAATATATATATATAGATATGCAATACAGACATTTTTTATTTAAATTTACTATCTATTAAATTTTTTTCAAATATTTTATGTCGAAACTTAAAGAAGATATTTTTTTAATGTGACTCTCAAAAAATTAAGTTTCTAAATATTTACACGCAAATTAAAAAATATATATATACAAATATGCAATACAGAAATTTTTTATTTAAATTTACTATTCATTAAATTTTTTTCAATTTTTTAATGTCGAAACTTAAAGAAGATATTTTTTAAGTGTGACTCTCAAAAAATTAAGTTTCTACATATTTACACGCAAATTAAAAAATATATATATACAAATATGCAATACAGAAATTTTTTATTCAAATTTACTATTCATTAAACTTTTTTCAAATTTTTTTATGTCGAAACTTAAAGAAGATATTTTTTAAATGTGACTCAAAAAATTGAGTTTCTAAATATTTACACGCAGATTCAAACAAAATATATATAAATATGCAATTGAGAAAATTGTTATTTAAATTTACTATACATTAAATTTTTTTCACATTTTTGTTGCTGAAAAAAAAAAAAAAAAAAAAAAAAAAAAAAAAAAAAAAAAAAAAAAGTTTCTTTTAATGTCTATTTTATTAACGTGCCAATTATAGTATAATGGGCCTATTAAAAGGTTAATACACTCGGGCTAGATGATATAAAATGTTTTAGTGTATTATGCGATTGAGATTAAGACATTTGTAGATCATGCCTCGCTGAATTTGTAACGCATAGAGTAACTAACATAATTAACCGATGACTCACAGCACCGGTTACATAAATTTCAGTTCTCATGGGGCATTCCATACCAACTCGACAAATGACCCTGAAAACCTCGGAATTTTATAATTTTTTTCTGCGAAAAAGAACCTCAAAAATAATTTAATTCCTTTCCATAAAATTGCGTTTTTGTTCTTTTAATTAAAGCAGAAATTATAAATATTTATTCATAATATTTTCAATTTTTATTTTTACAAAATATAATAATTAATAAGCATACAATTATACAATAATATTTGTAATTAGAAAAATTATTGTTATCTAATAATTAATACATAACGATAATTTTTTCATATTATATATATTATATAATATAATATATTATATAATATAATATATTATATAATATAATATATTATATATATTATATTATATTATATATATAATATATACCTGAAACCCTCGGAATTTTTAACAATTTTTTTCTGCCAAAAGGAACCTCAAAAATAATTCAGTTTCTTTCCATAAAATCGCATTTTTGTTTTTTTAAAATAAAGCACAAATTATAAATATTTTTTTTATTTTTTAAATATAGTAATTAATAAGTAACAATAATATTTATAATTCGGAAAATTATCGTTATTTAATAATTAATACATAACGATACATTTTTTAAATGATAAACATTATATTTATTTTTATAAAAGTATTATGAATACTTTTTTTTTAATTTAATGATTATGCATTATTAATTCATTACGTGTGTGAAATATTAACATTTGTTTTAAGATGGTACTTGAAGTTTATTGATCGTTAGATTATAGGTTGTAAAAAGACGATCAAGTAGCTATTGATAATGTGAGTAATGTTTTTTTTTATCTGTCCAGTTGTCGACACTTAATTACAGCCGCTATCATGACGAGGCGTCGATAACGACGGCAAAAAAAATGTAGATTAGATTATATTACAGCTACTTAGAATAGTATCAGTAGTTAAAAAAATGCATTTACTCTTAATCAGGTCTGGGAATAGTATTAAGATTACTTGAAGTGTCTAAAGTGACTTAATCCAACTTAAAGTGCGATTTAATTTGGAAAATATTACAATAATAATATTGAAAACGTTTTTCAAATTTTTCGAATAAAAGTCCGATTGATAAATTCTGAAATAATAAACGTCGAAAAAATACTATTTTTTTTTTTAAGTTTCAAAAAAATTTTGAAACGGATTTTCCTGTGTAGATATATGTATGACTTTAAAACAAAAGTGAAGTTCAAAATTCGATAATAAGAAGAAAAAAAATTGAAGAAACAATTTTTCGACATTTTGTGTTTTACTCTTATTATTCAAAAAATTTTATTTTTCGTATTAAAATATTAATTATAATTGTCCGAATATATTGAAAAATTCAATTTATGTACCACATTTCTATGTATCAATATTTTTAGGGAAAGATATTCTATATTCCAAAAAATAATCGTAATAAATTGTTTCGAAAGAAAAAAAATGTTATAAAAATTTGTTAATTTTTTGGTTTTCAATTTTATTCATGGCATTTTTAAAGGGCTTTAAATATTCTACCGATGCTCAATAAACATTTGGGGTAAAAATAGAACCTCAAATATGTTCGAGTTCGAAAAAAAATAATAATAATCAAGTTTTTCATAAGAACAAAAAATATATAATTTTTTTTCTTCAATTTCTTAATAATATTTTTGTTATATTATTATTAAAAGCCAATTATGTAAATTTTTCCAATAGTTTTTTCATTCATCTTAATTAATAAATAATTTTTTTAAATATGAAATGACGACAAAAAATCCTAAAATATTAAATTCACTGCTGACACAATAGAACCCTCGTATGTATAAACTAAGTTTCATCGCCGACTTTAAAACTCTTGAAAGTCTTCCCTTGGTGAGTATCGCGATATCGCAAGTTCCTAGCACAATTATGGCTTCACGTATAGGCTAAACAAGTAGGCTAAAACTGAGAGTTCGCTACTCGCGTGTCTATACGACAGTTGTAAATTTCTAATTCTTCAAGAAATATAGTCGATGATATAATTGGCTTTATGATTACGTTTTCATAAAATTAACGTGTGGCGATTGTAATATTACGTTTAAACTTTGGAATAGCTGCAAAGAATATTAATTTTCAGTTCAGTTTAAGGAGGTTGGAGCGCTTCACACTAGTCAAATCAGTGTTAAATTTTTAAAAGCGTTTCTACAATTTCAGATGGTTTAATAATCTGTTCCAAGGTGTTAATCACATAGCAGCATTAGTTCTTGTTATTCAAATACATTCACAGCTGTGATATCAACAGTAAATCGATCAATATCTGCAAATTTCCGATGTTATGTTTTTTCATCCAGTTTTTTAAAAGGGTAAACCGTAATATCAGTCCGATTATGACGACCAATAGCTCATTTTGTTTACTAAAAGATATTCTATCAATTGACCGTCTATTTTTTAAAATCGTATTAGTAGTTCAAAAGATACAACCGTTTGTTTATCCTATCATAACCTAACATCAAGTATACAAATGGCTGTAACTTTTGAACGCCTGATACTATAGAAAATCCGGACGGTCAATCGATTAAGGATCTTCCACTGATCAAAATGAGCTATGTTTCGTCACAATCGGACTGATATTATGGTTTACACTTTTACAAAACTGGATGAAAAAACATGACATCGGAAATTTGGATATATTGATCGATTTACTGTCCATATTACATCTGTGAATGTATTTGAATATCAAGAACTAATGCTGCTATTTGATTAACACCTTGGAACAGATTATTAAACCATCTGAAATTGTAGAAACGCTTTTTAAAATATAGCACTGATTTGATTAGTGTGGAGCGCTCCAACCTCCTTAATAATCCGTTTCAAGGTGTTAATCACATAGCAGCATTAGTTCTTGTTATTCAAATACATTCACAGCTGTGATATCAACAGTAAATCGATCAATATCTGCAAATTTCCGATGTTATGTTTTTTCATCCAGTTTTTTAAAAGGGTAAACCGTAATATCAGTCCGATTATGACGACCAATAGCTCATTTTGTTTACTAAAAGATATTCTATCGATTGGCCGTCTATTTTTCAAAATCGTATTAGTAGTTCAAAAGATACAACCGTTTGTTTATCCTATCATAACCTAACATCAAGTATACAAATGGCTGTAACTTTTGAACGCCTGATACTATAGAAAATCCGGACGGTCAATCGATTAAGGATCTTCCACTGATCAAAATGAGCTATGTTTCGTCATAATCGGACTGATATTACGGTTTACACTTTTACAAAACTGGATGAAAAAACATGACATCGGAAATTTGGAGATATTGATCGATTTATTGTTCATATTACAGCTGTGAATGTATTTGAATATCAAGAACTAATGCTGCTATTTGATTAACACCTTGGAACAGATTATTAAACCATCTGAAATTGTAGAAACGCTTTTTAAAAATTTACCACTGATTTGACTAGTGTGGAGCGCTCCAACCTCCTTAATAATCCGTTTGAAGGTGTGAATCACATAGCAGCATTAGTTCTTGTTATTCAAATACATTGACAGCTATGATATCAACAGTAAATCGATCAATATCTGCAAATTTCCGATGTTATGTTTTTTCATCCAGTTTTTTAAAAGGGTAAACCGTAATATCAGTCCGATTATGACGACCAATAGCTCATTTTGTTTACTAAAAGATATTCTATCGATTGGCCGTCTATTTTTTAAAATCGTATTAGTAGTTCAAAAGATACAACCGTTTGTTTATTCTATCATAACCTAACATCAAGTATACAAATGGCTGTAACTTTTGAACGCCTGATACTATAGAAAATCCGGACGGTCAATCGATTAAGGATCTTCTACTGATCAAAATGAGCTATGTTTCGTCATAATCGGACTGATATTACGGTTTACACTTTTACAAAACTGGATGAAAAAACATGACATCGGAAATTTGGAGATATTGATCGAATGTATTTGAATATCAAGAACTAATGCTGCTATTTGATTAACACCTTGGAACAGATTATTAAACCATCTGAAATTGTAGAAACGTTTTTAAAAATTCACCACTGATTTGACCAGTGTGGTGCGCTTCAACCTCCTTAAGGGATCTTTCCAGTATGAAAAAAAAACTCGATTACAGTAGAGCGGCGATTATCCGAACGTCAATTATCCGAAACGTCGATTATCGGAACGATAATTTGGTTTATCCGAATCGTCAATCATCCGAACAGCGATTCGGTTTATCCGAAACTTTGTCGTTGCATACATTGTTGCATCAAACGATTGCGTGATTTGGCAGCGCGAAAAAGAGTTTCTGTCGTGAAACAGAAAAAAGTCCTCGATTTTTTTCAAAGTAAATAGCATATTATATAGAGTCCGGCGGTTTTTTCAGAATATATAATATATACTAGCAATGATATATTAAAAATATTAATTTTAATTAAATATATAAATACACACACACACATATATATATGTATTATATTATACGTATATATTCTAATATTTTAAGCGTTTCACAATCAGTTCCTCCCTCCCCCTTCACAACATATTGATATTCGGTCATCCGAATTTTCGATTATCCGAACGATAGTCGGTCCCAATTAGTTCGGATAAACGACGCTCTACTGTATTTTTTTGTCTCATCCATTAGTATATACGGTCAAAAACATTCTCTCAAATTTTTAAAGCGAAATTCGAAATACTTCGCTGGCACACTTTATGGACCTGGCATCGCCGATTAGTCGTAAGTACACAATTTAGGTATACGAAATTTCTACACTCGAAACTTAAAACGCGTTTTTCTCGAAACGACATTTTTCAAAATGGTGGACATTCTCCAGGGAACAGTTTTCAAGCGATCGTTTTCAAATTTTAGGAGAACATTCTTCACGCTACTCTCTATCGTGCTATGGAAGCTTTTTTTTTAATCTTCCCATTTTTTTAAAAGAAAAACTGTCGAAAAAAACGGGTAAATTCGGTACTTTTTGTTCAAACCGCCGCCATTTTGTCAATTTTTATTTAAAAAAAAAAAAGCCTCCATTGCGCGATAGCCAATCGCATACTAATTAATAATTCTTTGGGATTTTTTTTTTTTCAGATCAAATTTACGACCCCTAGAATGTCCACCATGAGGCTATCTTTTTTATCAACATTATTTTCAACAATTAAAAAAATATATTTAAACAATAAAAATCGTCTTATAAAAAATCATTTTCCGTCATTCATGATTACCTTAATATGTCATAAAAATTTCAGATTGATCGACGTATAGTAAACGTGCGAAAAAAAATCGTGAAAATAGGCTATTTTTCGAGCCGTCATACTTCAAAGATCCCTTAAGGTAGTACTGTCGCTTCACGCTCACTTCGCATAAGTTTCCGAAAAATGAGAGCGAATTGCAAACACTTCTCGATGATATAAAAATCTGTAAAAAATCATGCATATTAAAGATGCTGAAGACATTAATTCGGCATAATAATAATTCCAAAATGTTATTAACAAATTGATGAAAAATAAAATAGTTTACCAAATTTTCCGACAACTTAATTTTTTTGATTCGGTGAAAATGATTTGTTCATTTTTCTGAGTACATATGAATTTTTTCAAATTTTTTCTTTGCTTTGAATTTTTCGATTTTTTACATGGAAAAAATCACAAAATTCAAAGCAAAGAAAAAAATTTGAAAAAATTCATACGTATTCAGAAAAATGAACGAATCATTTTCATCGAAACAAAAAAATTAGGTTGTCGGATGATTTGTTGATCATTTTTATTTTTCATCAATTTGTTAATAACATTTTGGAATTATTATTATGTCGAAATAATGTCTTAAGTATCTTAAATATCCATGATTTTTTTCAGATTTTTATATTATCAAGAAGTGTTTGCAATTCGCTCTCATTTTTCGGAAACTTATGCGAAGTGAGCGTGAAGCGACAGAACTACCTTAATGGTAATCTTTTTGAAAAAATTGAGAAAAATAGTCGATATGTGGTATGAGGTGCTTCGGCGAATGACGGCTTATGACTTTTTTCTTTTTTTTTTTTGGTTTAACGTTTCACCCTGATCAGAGCCTCTTCACAAACCTTTAGTCTTAAAAATTTTAAATCGATGAATTTGTGACCTCATACTTTGTTTATGTTTCGTATTTGTATATTTGTTGTTTAGCAAAATAGACGTTTTCTTCTCGTGTTGTGCTTTTGGTGTGGTTTGGTGCGGTTAAGCGTGTCTGTGTTTTATGTTCTTAGAAGTTTAACACTATGGCATTTTTTTTTCATTGCACTTGTATTTACTTTTAACTTTTGAGCCCGAAGAGTCCGGTCACCACGAGGTCACATTTTTAAAAATAGTCAATGCATTGCGAAAATAATGTAGGGTTGTAATCTTCCATTTTTTCCGAAAGTTTGATAGAAAATAAGATTTCTCTTCAGCTACATAAAAGTTCACATATAATTTCATTAAAACTGCAGGTTATTATTGCGAAATTATTATTGCAAAACGAATTGTACTTTAAACTTTATTTCTTAAAATAATGAAGCTTTACAACACTGATTATATATTACACGTGTTTTATTACATAAACATTGTAATCAACAGCAGAAGCAAAACATTCGTATAACACAAAAAAAAATCTACTACAAAATCGCAGCACGTGAACTAAAAATATCAGTGACAACATTTCACTTCCAATATATATTTTATCGTATTCCCAGAAATATCTGTTAAAATCTTTACATGGAAAAATATGAGAACGACTAGAGTTCCCAGTAGCTATCGATTTACTACGTACGCCTTTATAATTTTCGAGGTTATGTTTCTAGCAGATAAGAACCTTGAAAATAGGAGTGGCGAAAACTGGAAATCCAAAAACGACACAAAATCGGGATTTATTCTTACACAAAATTTCACACAATTTTGCAAAAAGAAGAAAAAATTAGAGGATCGTAATTGTGAGGAAATAAAATTATATTTCGATAAATCCGAAATGAGAAAATATCCTTATTTATTTTTACACGAAATTTTGCATAATTTGAAAAAATAAATAAATAAATAAACGAGTTTGTTAGTTACGAATGTAAAATTGCATCTCGAAAGCAAAGATGCTGCTTCTCTATGGATACAATTTATGACTCGTAAAACAAGAAATCTTAAAACGTGACAAAATCTTAATTTATTTTGACACCAGATATGACATTATTTATATGAAAAAAAAAATGTTGTTAACTACGAGCGATGTAAAATAAAATCTCGGAAGCAAAGATGCTGCTGCTTTTTGCATAAAGTAGAGACTCGAAAAACCGGAAATCTCAAAACAAGTCGAAACGAATCGTAATTTATTTTTTTAATAAAATCTGACATGAATGGAAAAAAAAATACAATTTTGGTAATTACGAGGAAAATAAAAAAACATCTCGAAAAACCGGATATCTCGAAACAAGACAAAATTCTAATTTATTTTTACCCAAAGTCTAAAAATAATTCGATCGAAAAAAAAATTGTGATAAAAAAAAGTATATAAAAATTTCTTAATTTACGAAAAAAGGTAAAATAACATCTAAAAAATACGTAAAATAACGAAAAAACCGGATATCTCAAAACAAGACAAAATTCTAATTTAATTTATCCCAAAGTCTGAAAATAATTCGAGCGAAAAAAAAGTAATAAAAAAAAAGTATATAAAAATTTGTTAATTTATGAAAAAAGGTAAAATAACATCTCAAAAATACGTAAAATAACGAAAAAACCCGGATATCTCAAAACAGGACAAAATTCTAATTCATTTTTCCCCAAAAACCGAAAATAATTCGACCGAAAAATTGTGATAAGAAAAAGTATATAACAATTTGTTAATTTACAAAAAAAGGTAAAATAACACCTTAAAAATACGTAAAATAACGAAAAAACCCGGATATCTCAAAACAGGACAAAATTCTAATTTATTTTTCCCCAAAAACCGAAAATAATTCGACCGAAAAATTGTGATAAAAAAAGTATACAAAAATTTGTTAATTTACGAAAAAAGGTAAAATAACATCTAAAAAATACGTAAAATAACGAAAAAACCGGATATCTCAAAACAGGACAAAATTCTAATTTATTTTTCCCCAAAAACCGAAAATAATTCGACCGAAAAATTGTGATAAGAAAAAGTATATAAAAATTTGTTAATTTACGAAAAAAGGTAAAATAACATCTAAAAAATACGTAAAATAACGAAAAAACCCGGATATCTCAAAACAAGACAAAATTCTAATTTATTTTTATCCCAAAATCTGAAAATAATTCGAGCGAAAAAAAAATTTAATAAAAAAAAGTATATAAAAATTTGTTAATTTACGAAAAAAGGTAAAATAACATCTCGAAAATACGTAAAATAATGAAAAAACCCGGATATCTCAAAACAGGACAAAATTCTAATTCATTTTTCCCCAAAAACCGAAAATAATTCGACCGAAAAATTGTGATAAAAAAAGTATATAAAAATTTGTTAATTTACGAAAAAAGGTAAAATAACATCTAAAAAATACGTAAAATAACGAAAAAACCGGATATCTCAAAACAGGACAAAATTCTAATTTATTTTTCCCCAAAAACCGAAAATAATTCGACCGAAAAATTGTGATAAAAAAAGTATATAACAATTTGTTAATTTACAAAAAAAGGTAAAATAACATCTAAAAAATACGTAAAATAATGAAAAAACCGGATATCCCAAAACAAGACAAAATTCTAATTTATTTTTCCCCAAAAACCGAAAATAATTCGACCGAAAAATTGTGATAAAAAAAGTATACAAAAATTTGTTAATTTACGAAAAAAAGGTAAAATAACACCTTAAAAATACGTAAAATAACGAAAAAACCGGATATCTCAAAACAGGACAAAATTCTAATTGATTTTTATCCCAAAGTCTGAAATTAATTCGACCGAAAAATAAATTACGAAAAAAAAGAAAAAAAATTTGTTAATTTACGAGAAAGGTAAAATAACATCGCGAAAGCAAGGATAATGCTGCTGCTGCTTAATGGACACAGTTTAAGTCTGCTGCTCTCTCCCCCCCGGACAGTATTCCAGTACTTGTGTGAAAAAGTAGCAGAAAAAGAGAAAGAGAGAAAGAGAGCGAGACGTTTATTTCGTGCCCTGAAGCAGAAAGCCCCATAATTTCGCACTTTCCAATCTATCAATTTTCGCCAACTCAATTTTAATAATAAACACCTAACCTAATGACATATCCACCAATTTTAACAATTAAAACAACGCTAAAAACGTCAAAAAAATAATAATAAAACAAGTGAAATATATACATAGCAAATAGAGCGAGAGAGAAAATGAGACAAAGACGAGTTAGAAAATACTGATACTCTTTTCTATCTTCCTATTTAAAAAAAAAAGAACTAGTATATATATATATATATGTACATATATATAACTAAGCGAATGCATAACTCACCCCCAAGTTTTTTGTGACGGACAGCGTGAAGAACACTTTACTTTTTTTTATCTTTTCTTTTCAATTGAATTTTATTGCTTGGTGTCGCTGCCGCCGAATTGTTTGGGAAAGGATGTTGGATAGGCGAAACGCGAAAAAAACGAGGTTCCCATATGATAGTTCTTTCTGTGTCGTGTAACACACGCGCATCAAACGAGACTCGGTCGCAGGACGCAACAACGGGATCCCATTGCCTTGTCAAAGCCAAACCCGGCCGCGACAGTTTTATTATCCGGACAAGCTCGCCCGTGGTCTCTCACATATGAACAAACACACACATGTACACATACACACACACACATACACAACGATCGCGGCGTCGTCGACTTGTCGCGGGACTCTCGCGGCTACGATGCTGATGACGCTGCTGCTGCTACGACGACGACATCGCGAGTCCGCATCTCGTTTCGCTTTGACAGCTCCACGAAACGTCGGGGTCGACTCTCTCTCTAAGCCCCGCCATAGTTTTGTCGACCGCGATTGTCGCGCCATCTACAGGCGTTGCGGTCAACGTGTGTACTAATGCTCGGTCGGTAACAAAACTGTAAATCGTTGTTGTTGGCTAGAATTGATCTTTTGGGAAAAAGAAGAGAATGACGGATTGCTATTGAGAAATTTAGAGTCAGTGCTTTTCATCTTTTATTTGAAAAGTTAACCGTGATGGTGGATAACAGTTTATAACAGAACAGACGATATGTAACACATTTAAGATGATGTACTACTGCTCGGCCGGTAACGAAAACTGTAAAGCGTTGTTCTTGGTTACAATTGATATTTCAGGCAAAATACGAGAAGTACTGACTGCGTCTTGGTCTCTGCAGTCAGTACTTCTCGACTTTTATTCGAAAAATCAACCGCGGCGAAGAATAACACTTCGGGAAGATTCAGCTATCTCACTTGCACTTACGGCGATCTCAGAGAGACAGACGATATGTAACACATCACCTTAAGACGAGGTGAAACCTACTCAGTCGGTAACAAAAACTGTAAACAATCTTACGGACGACACCGAACGTTTTTTGATAAAAGAAAAGTTTTACATCATTGGTCTCTTAATTCTGTATGATGTAAAACTTTCATTTTTCCCAAAAAAGATCAAGTTTCTGAGAATTCTTGTTCCAAAAGATATTCGCTATCTTCCTCGCACTCATGTAGGTTTCGCCTCACTTTGACGTGATCTGCCACTGCTCGGTCGGTAACAAAAACTGTAAAGCGTTGTTCTCTTGGTTACAATTGATCTTTTGGGAAAAAGACGAGAGATACTGATGCGATTGAGAAATCTAGAGTCAAGTACTCTTCGTCTTTTATTTGAAAAGTTAACCGTGACGGTGCATAACAGTTTATAACAGAACAGACGATATGTAACACATTGAACGTGTTCTGCCACTGCTCGGTCGGTAACAAAAACTGTAAAGCGTTGTTCTTGGCTACAATTGATCTTTTGGGAAAAAGATGAGGAGTACTGATTACGATTGAGAAGTCTAGGGTCAGTACTCGTCGTCTTTTATTTGAAAAATTAACCGTGACGGAGAATAACAGTTTATAACAGAACAGACGATATGTAACACATTGAACGTGATCTGCCACTGCTCGGTCGGTAACAAAAACTGTAAAGCGATGTTCTTGGCTACAATTGATCTTTTGGGAAAAAGATGAGGAGTACTGATTACGATTGAGAAGTCTAGGGTCAGTACTCATCGTCTTTTATTTGAAAAATTAACCGTGACGGAGAATAACAGTTCATAACAGAACAGACGATATGTAACACATTTAACGTGATCTGCCACTGCTCGGTCGGTAACAAAAACTGTAAAGCGTTGTTCTCTGGCTATAATTGGTCTTTTGGGAAAAAGAAGAGAAGTACTGATTGCGATTGACAATTCTAGAGTTAGTACTTGTCATCTTTTATTTGAAAAACTAACTGTGACGGAAATAACATTTCGGGAGTTTTCAGCTATCTCACTCGCACTTGCGACGATTTGATCAAAGACAGACGATGTGCTACCGCTCGGTCGGTAACAAAAACTGTAAAGCTCTGTTCTTGACTACAATTGATGTTTCGGACAAAAGACGAGAAGTACTGACTGCGTTTTAGCACTTTACAGGCAGTATTTCTCGTCTTTCATTTTTTTAAAATTAATCGTGGCGGAGAATAACACTTCGGGAAGGTTCAACTATCTCACTCACACTTATGACGAATTGAGAGAGACAGAACTAGTCTTGTGACTTAAAAATTCTCCGTGACGCTTGATTTATGAAATAAAAAAGACACAATTCTTGAACGGAGGGCAAAGTTTTTGGCTTTTACCCAGAAAATGAAGCGTGGGACAGTGAAATTCAGGTTACAGTTTTAGTTACCGATCGAGTAATTTCACAAGCTCTTGATTGAGAAGACGAAATCGATTTTGCCTACAATCGACGTTGAAATTCTCTTCGGTTGTGTCCGTTGGTAAAGTTGTGGTCCCGCGGCTCGATTTTAATTTCTAGAGGTGTTTTTATGAGCCTGATCAATTACAAAAGAAAAAAACATAAACCGCAGTCGCTAATCCATTATTTTTAATAGTTCTAGTCATTTTAGTAATATTATTTGAGAATGCAAGAATATTCCTAAAAATCTGAAAAAATTCTAAAAAAATCCGAGTTAAGATAAATAAACGTTTGACTAGTCGTCTGTAGTAGATTAATTCTTTTTTCTATTTTTAATAATTTTTTTAATAAAAAAAGCTTTAAAAAAACTATAAGAAGAAAAATCTTGTCCACTTTGGCTATAAGCTAGAAAATGTTGATATTCAACAAAGTATTTTTCAGATTTTTAAATTATGGCATTCGATATGTCACTTCAAAAAAATATTTAAAAAATCAATAAAAAATTAAAATCCGGTGGATGGAATGTCCCATATATATAATCTATACCCTAATATTGACCCTTGTAAAAGAAAATCTTTGTACAATTTTTTTTTAATGCTAGCGATAATTATTCACGCTATCAAATGCTACGGTCCATCGTGTTAAAAAATAATGATATCCGTTTGAAGAAAAGATACGATTTTCTACGTGTTAGACAAATATGGGAAATACAAAAGGTCGTTGCGCCATCTCTAAAAAAAAATGTGTACGCAGATTTCCTCAACCGAGTGCCAATATTTTGCCGCGGACTATAATTTTTTATATGCTACTTTAAAAAAATATTAAAAAAAAAAGATTTGCATAGAAAAAATAAAGAATTAAAATCCGGTGGATGGAATACCCCATATATAATTCTTGTAAAAGAAAATCTTTGTAGAATTTTTTTTTAGAGGTAGCGATAATTATTCACGCTATCAAATGCTATCAAATGCTATTAAAAAAAATTTGCATAGAAAAAATAAAGAATTAAAATCCGGTGGATGGAATACCCCATATATAATTCTTGTAAAAGAAAATCTTTGTACAATTTTTTTTTAGTGCTAGCGATAATTATTCACGCTATCAAATGCTACGGTCCATCGTGTTAGAAAATAATGATATCCGTTTGAAGAAAAGATACGATTTTCTACGTGTTAGACAAATATGGGAAATACAAAAGGTCGTTGCGCCACCTTTAAAAAAAAATTCGTACCAAGCTTTCCTCAAACGAGTGCCAATATTTTGCTGCGGACTGTAATTTTTTATATGCTACTTTAAAAGAATATTTAAAAAAAAATTTGCATAGAAAAAATAAAGAATTAAAATCTGGTGGATGGAATACCCCATATATAATTCTTGTAAAAGAAAATCTTTGTACAATTTTTTTTTAGAGGTAGCGATAATTATTCACGCTATCAAATGCTATCAAATGCTATTAAAAAAAATTTGCATAGAAAAAATAAAGAATTAAAATCCGGTGGATGGAATACCCCATATATAATTCTTGTAAAAGAAAATCTTTGTAGAATTTTTTTTTTAATGCTAGCGATAATTATTCACGCTATCAAATGCTACGGTCCATCGTGTTAAAAAATAATGATATCCGTCTGACGGAAAGATACGATTTTCTACGTGTTAGACAAATATGGGAAATACAAAAGGTCGTTGCGCCATCTCTAAAAAAAAATGTGTACGAAGCTTTCCTCAACCGAGTGCCAATATTTGGCCTCGGACTATAGTTTTTTTCATGTGGCAAGTAAAAAAAAAAAAAAGAACTAATTTTTTTTCGCGCAGTCTAATATGTGAATAGATGCGACGAAAGACGAGCGTTCATCGCGGCAATCGAGATACGACGACGCGTCGTCCAAAGGTCTGAAAACCGTTTGCGGCGCTTCAACATTTCGCGTGCTTCGTTTGCCCATTCCGCAAGACGGCAAACTTTTCAAGAGCACACAACCAGTCTTGAAAACGCTCTCGTTGCGCCAACACCGTTTAAGAGCGTAATTACGCCGCCCGCATCACCGCGAGTTTTTAATCACGTTTCGCTGTTATCGCCGGATGTTTTGCGCTTTTTATCACGCCTTTAATGCATGTTGCACGGTGACGAGATCTTAATAACACCGAGATATTCGTATATTTATTTGAATACACATAAACGCTCTTCTTTTTTCAAAATTCAGCCAATTACGCAAGCTCAATTTTTGCACAGGTGCGTATAGATTATTTCATTACATAATAAACATTATTATCACTTATGCATAATTATTTCATCAATAAATTAGCAAGATTCAAGAAAATTTAAGATATATCAATATTACTATTATTATTATTATTATAAGAATTGCGAGAATAACGTTTGGGTACAAAAATACGCCGCGTTGCTCGAGTTTATCACCGAATGTTTGTTTACATTTCTTAGAGGACAGATAGAGGCGCTCTTCACGTTTATTTCGGCATTTTGTCATAGTTTTCAGGTATTATAGATGATAGATTTAATGAAAATACGGAATATGAATTATTTATCGTTCTGCTTAGTTTGACTTTGTAAGTTGGTTTAATTCACGCAGTAATTCATGGATTTTCTGTGAAAATTACGAGGCGTATGGTTGGAGGACAGATAGAGGCGCTCTTCACGCTTATTTCGTTGCTTTCCCTAACAATAGCGGCAATCTTCAGAATAACCGGGAAATTACTGAAAAGGTGTTCAATTAACCGTGAAATTACGGAGTTGTTTTTTATCCTTTTGGTGACTCTCAGAATTTGTCAGAATAAGCGTAGAAATGAACGTCGAAAAATTAGTGACTCAGAATTTGTCAGAATAACCGTAGAAATGAACGTCGAAAAATTAGTGACTTTCGGAATTTTTCAGAATAACCGTAGAAATGATCGTCGAAAAATTAGTGAATGAGAATTTTCAGAATAACCGCAGAAATGAACGTCGAAAAATTAGTGACTTTCAGAATTTGTCAGAATAACCGTAGAAATGAACATCGAAAAATTAGTGACTCTCAGAATTTGTCAGGATAACCGTCGAAAAATTAGTGACTTTCAGAATTTGTCAGAACAGCCGTAGATATGACCGTCTAAAAATTAGTGACTTTCAGAATTTGTCAGAATAACCGTAGAAATGAACGTCGAAAAATTAGTGACTTTCAGAATTTGTCAGAATAACCGTAGATATGACCGTCGAAAAATTAGTGACTTTCAGAATTTGTCAGAATAACCGTAGAAATGACCTTCGAAAAATAAGTGACTTTCAGAATTTGTCAGAATAACCGTAGAAATGAACGTCGAAAAATTAGTGATTCTCAGAATTTGTCAGAATAACCGTCGAAAAATTAGTGACTTTCAGAATTTGTCAGAACAACCGTAGAAATGAACGTCGAAAAATTATTGACTTTCAGAATTTGTCAGAATAACCGTAGAAATGAACGTCGAAAAATTAGTGACTTTCAGAATTTGTCAGAATAACCGTAGATATGACCGTCGAAAAATTAGTGACTTTCAGAATTTGTCAGAATAACCGTAGAAATGACCTTCGAAAAATTAGTGACTTTCAGAATTTGTCAGAATAACTGTAGAAATGACCGTCGAAAAATTAGTGACTTTCAGAATTTGTCAGAATAACCGTAGATATGAACTTCGAAAAATTAGTGACTTTCAGAATTTGTCAGAATAACCGTAGAAATGAACATCGAAAAATTAGTGACTCTCAGAATTTGTCAGGATAACCGTCGAAAATTTAGTGACTTTCAGAATTTGTCAGAACAGCCGTAGATATGACCGTCGAAAAATTAGTGACTTTCAGAATTTGTCAGAACAATCGTAGAAATGAACGTCGAAAAATCAGTGACTCTCAGAATTTGTCAGAATAACCGTAGAAATGACCTTCGAAAAATTTGTGACTTTCAGAATTTGTCAGAATAACCGTAGAAATGACCTTCGAAAAATTAGTGACTTTCAGAATTTGTCAGAATAACCGTAGATATGAACGTCGAAAAATTAGTGACTCTCAGAATTTGTCAGAATAACCGTCGAAAAATAAGTGACTTTCAGAATTTGTCAGAATAACCGTAGAAATGAACGTCGAAAAATCAGTGACTCTCAGAATTTGTCAGAATAACTGTAGAAATGACCTTCGAAAAATAAGTGACTTTCAGAATTTGTCAGAATAACCGTAGAAATGAACGTCGAAAAATCAGTGACTCAGAATTTGTCAGAATAACTGTAGAAATGACCGTCGAAAAATTAGTGACTTTCAGAATTTGTCAGAATAACCGTAGATATGAACTTCGAAAAATTAGTGACTTTCAGAATTTGTCTGAATAACCGTAGATATGACCGTCGAAAAATTAGTGACTTTCCGAATTTGTCAGAATAACCGTAGAAATGACCTTCGAAAAATTAGTGACTTTCAGAATTTGTCAGAATAACCGTAGAAATGACCGTCGAAAAATTAGTGACTTTCAGAATTTGTCAGAATAACCGTAGAAATGAACGTCGAAAAATCAGTGACTTTCAGAATTTGTCAGACTAACCGTAGAAAAATTAGTGACTTTCAGAATTTGTCAGAATAACCGTAGAAATGACCGTCGAAAAATTAGTGACTTTCAGAATTTGTCAGAATAACCGTAGAAATATGAGCGTCGAAAAATCAGTGACTCTCAGATTTGTCAGAATAACCGTAGATATGACCGTCGAAAAATTAGTGACTTTCAGAATTTGTCAGAATAACCGTAGATATGACCGTCGAAAAATCAGTGACTTTCAGAATTTGTCAGAATGATCGTCGAAAAATTAGTGATTCTCAGAATTTGTCACAGTAACCGTAGAAATGATAGTCGAAAAATTAGTGAGACGCTAAAATTCCGAGAGACACTAAAGGGGTAAAAAAAAATCAGTAATTTCACGGTTATTTTGAAAGTTACCGTGATTGTTAAGGTTGTCATTGTTTTCCGGTATTATTTAGTTGATACATTTAATGAAAATACAGAATACGAACTAAGTATTTCTCGTTCAGCTTAGTTTGAGTTTGTGAATCGGTTTAATTCACGCAGTAATTCATGTACTTTCTGCAGAAATCACGAGGCGATATGCGCGGCAGCGGTCAACAGGACCCGATGCCGCACGGGTGAAAGAAAAACACGATAGCGCTGCCCGGGCGGCAAACACAGAAACGTGATAGCGAGATGTACATACTCAGAGAATATGCTTAGGCTGCTAAAAGAAAGTGAATTATTATTAAGTATGATTAACGCCTATTTTTGTATTTATCGTCCAATAGCTTTTTATTCTTTTCTTTTTTTTTTTCTTTAAAATTATTATTCAGTATAATGAACACCTATTTTTGTATTTATCGTCCAATAGCTTTTTATTCTTTTCTTTTTTTTTCTTTAAAATTATTATTAAGTATAATTAACACCTATTTTTGTATTTATCGTCCAATAGCTTTTTATTCTTTTCTTTTTTTTTTTCTTTAAAATTATTATTCAGTATAATGAACACCTATTTTTGTATTTATCGTCCAATAGCTTTTTATTCTTTTCTTTTTTTTTCTTTAAAATTATTATTAAGTATAATTAACACCTATTTTTGTATTTATCGTCCAATAGCTTTCTATTCTTTTCTTTTTTTTTTCTTTAAAATTATTATTAAGTATAATTAACACCTATTTTTGTATTTATCGTCCAATAGCTTTCTATTCTTTTCTTTTTTTTTTCTTTAAAATTATTATAAAGTATAATTAACACCTATTTTTGTATTTATCGTCCAATAGCTTTTTATTCTTTCCTTTTTTTTTTCTTTAAAATTATTATTAAGTATAATTAACACCTATTTTTGTATTTATCGTCCAATAGCTTTTTATTCTTTTCTTTTTTTTTCTTTAAAATTATTATTAAGTATAATTAACACCTATTTTTGTATTTATCGTCCAATAGCTTTTTATTCTTTCCTTTTTTTTTCTTTAAAATTATTATTAAGTATAATTAACACCTATTTTTGTATTTATCGTCCAATAGCTTTTTATTCTTTTCTTTTTTTTTTCTTTAAAATTATTATTAAGTATAATTAACACCTATTTTTGTATTTATAGTCCAATAGCTTTTTATTCTTTTCTTTTTTTTTTTCTTTAAAATTATTATTAAGTATAATTAACACCTATTTTTGTATTTATCGTCCAATAGCTTTTTATTCTTTTCTTTTTTTTCTTTAAAATTATTATTAAGTATAATTAACATCTATTTTTATATTTATCGTTCAATAGCTTTTTATTCTTTTCTTTTTTTTATCTTTAAAATTATTATTAAGTATAATTAACACCTATTTTTGTATTTATCGTCCAATAGCTTTTTATTCTTTTCTTTTTTTTCTTTAAAATTATTATTAAGTATAATTAACACCTATTTTTGTATTTATCGTCCAATAGCTTTTTATTCTTTTCTTTTTTTTTTTTCTTTAAAATTATTATTAAGTATAATTAACACCTATTTTTGTATTTATCGTCCAATAGCTTTTTATTCTTTTCTGTTTTTTTTTTCTTTAAAATTATTATTAAGTATAATTAACACCTATTTTTGTATTTATCGTCCAATAGCTTTTTATTCTTTTTTTTTTCTTTAAAATTATTATTAAGTATGATTAACACCTATTTTTGTATTTATCGT
This sequence comes from Ephialtes manifestator, assembly GCA_963970395.1. Classification (NCBI taxonomy): domain Eukaryota; kingdom Metazoa; phylum Arthropoda; class Insecta; order Hymenoptera; family Ichneumonidae; genus Ephialtes; species Ephialtes manifestator. The sequence continues at coordinate 28,957,474 of OZ019977.1, read as the reverse complement.
CCAATAGCTTTTTATTCTTTTCTTTTTTTTTCTTTAACATTATTATTAAGTATAATTAACACCCATTTTTGTATTTATCGTCCAATAGCTTTTTATTCTTTTCGTTTTTTTTTCTTTAAAATTATTATAAAGTATAATTAACACCTATTTTTGTATTTATCGTCCAATAGCTTTTTATTCTTTTCTTTTTTTTTTTTTCTTTAAAATTATTATTAAGTATAATTAACACCTATTTTTGTATTTATCGTCCAATAGCTTTTTATTCTTTCCTTTTTTTTTTCTTTAAAATTATTATTAAGTATAATTAACACCTATTTTTGTATTTATCGTCCAATAGCTTTTTATTCTTTTCTTTCTTTTTCTTTAAAATTATTATTAAGTATAATTATCACCTATTTTTGTATTTATCGTCCAATAGCTTTTTATTCTTCTTTTTTTTTCTTTAAAATTATTATTAAGTATAATTAACACCTATTTTTGTATTTATCGTCCAATTTCTTTGTATTCTTTTTTTTCTTTAATAAATATGAGTGTTTTACTGATTGGAAATTCCAATAAACTCTTGAACATCTGTAACAATGAATGTTAACTATTTTTTAAAGTGTTTGTGTTGTGTGTATGAATGAATGTGAATGTATGTCTTAATTTTCATCATTTTTTATACACAATTACATGTCGTCGCTATCGAATATCTTTAAATCTGGAATAAAACCAAGCAATAGATTAAAATAACACTTGAAAAAAAATGGAGATGATTTATCAGTTTGATTGATGAATTAATAAGTGAATTCAAAAAATATAGAATATACATTTTTAAGTTAAAATTGTAATAAGCAAAAAATAATGTGGAAGCAAGAATTTTTCAGAATTGCACATTAAATTATAATTAAATAAAAATTAAACAAAATTTTTTAATGAAAATAACCAAATTTCTGTACTAATTATTAAATGACCCAAATTGTGAAATTTCGATGAATTTCTTAATATAAATTCATTGATTTACAAATTCAGATGCAGAACTTTTGTATCTGTAGAAAAATTATAAGTTCATTGGTTCAAAATTGTGGATAATAAATTTTCAGTCAACCACGACAAAAAGTCGAACTTTGTTTTCATTGCAGGCGATTTTTGATTTTATAATTAACATGTGCACGAAATTTACAAATGATGTGCGAATAAAAAAATACAGAATGTAAATTCCTAGAATTTCGTGACAGTAAATTTACAAACTTCTCAATTTTTTTTTCTGTATTGTTATTTTATAATATCTAATACGGATTGACAGGAAATTTATGGTACAGGTTGTGAATAAAAACTTTCAGTTTGGTGCTGTAATTTTTTAGTAAATTTTTTTAATAGTGTACAATTTCAAAATTTCAAAAATAGTCGAGATTATTTTTTGTAGGATTTGTATAGATTTCATGTAAGATAATTTTCAGTAAAATTATCTAGAGATCTATAAAAATCCTACAAAAAGTGTAATCAACATTTTTTTAATTGTAGAATCTTGTATAAGATAATTTTACAGAAAATTATCTTATACGAGATCTATAAAAATCCTACCAAAAATAGTCTCTACAATTTAAAAAATGTTGATTACATTTTTTGTAGGATTTTTATAGATCTCTAGATAATTTTACTGAAAATTATCTTACAATAATAAGATAATTTTCTGTAAAATTATCTTGCATGAGATCTACAAAAATTATTCAATATCAAATTTATAGATCTCTAGATAATTTTACTGAAAATTATCTTACAATAATAAGTAAGATAATTTTCTGTAAAATTATCTTGCATGAGATCTACAAAAATCATTCAATATCAAATTTGTAGATCTCTAGATAATTTTACTGAAAATTATCTTACAATAATAAGTAAGATAATTTTACTGAAAATTATCTTACAATAATAAGTAAGATAATTTTCTGTAAAATTATTAAAATTATTAAAAAATTAAGATAATTTTACTGAAAATTATCTTACAATAATAAGTAAGATAATTTTCTGTAAAATTATCTTGCATGAGATCTACAAAAATCCTACAAAAAATAGTCTGCAATTGAATTTTTTTAAAAATTATACACTGTTAAAAAAATGTACCAAAAAATTGCAGTACAATAAATTACTGTAAGTTTTGATTTTTATAGATCGTTACTGTACTGTAATTTTTTAGTAAATTTTTTTATCAGTGGATAATTTTTAAAAAAATTTAATTGTAGACTATTTTTTGTAGGATTTTTGTAGATCTCATGCAAGATAATTTTACAGAAAATTATCTTACTTATTATTGTAAGATAATTTTCAGTAAAATTATCTAGAGATCTATAAAAATCCTACAAAAAGTGTAATCAACATTTTTTAAATTGTAGAGACTATTTTTGGTAGGATTTTTATAGATCTCGTATAAGATAATTTTCGGTAAAATTATGTTACATGAAATCTATACAAATCCTACCAAAAATAGTCTACAATTTAAAAAATGTTGATTACACTTTTTGTAGGATTTTTATAGATCTCTAGATAATTTTACAGAAAATTATCTTACAATAATAAATAAGATAATTTTACAGAAAATTATCTTGCAATAATAAATAAGATAATTTTACAGAAAATTATCTTACAATAATAAATAAGATAATTTTACAGAAAATTATCTTACAATAATAAATAAGATAATTTCACAGAAAATTATTTTACAATAATAAATAAGATAATTTTCTGTAAAATTATCTTGCATGAGATCTACAAAAATCCTACAAAAAATAGTCTACAATTAAATTTTTTAAAAAATTTATCCACTGTTAAAAAAATTTACTAAAAAATTACTGTAAGTTTTGATTTTTATAGATCTTTACTGTACTGTAATTTTTTAGTAAATTGTTTTATCGATCTCATGGATTTTTATAGATCTCTTATGTAAGATAATTTTCTGTAAAATTATCTTACATGAGAATAAAATTATCTTACATGTAAGATAATTTATCTTACATGTAAGATAATTTTCTGTAAAATTATCTTACATAACATCTATAAAAATCCTATAAAAAATCGTCTCGACAATTACATATATATAATTGAGTTAAGTAGATTGAAACTGCGTTTGAATAAACGATAACGTCTCGAGGCTGTCAAGAGAGAATTTGTGTTATCGTTTTCGTTTCGTTCGTACATGTAATAATCGTCGTGGCTTGGACTAAAAGCATTTGGGGTCCTCGTCAGAAAATATTTCGATCGAGATTATCGGTCGGAATTGAAATTTCTCCGAATTTGTTGAGTTTATATCTTTGGTAATGATGAAGAGGTGAAGTCAAAGTATATAGCGACGATGACGTAAATTTAATTCGGCTACAAGTCAAGTCCAGCCGCCCAAACCGTTCAATCGACTTTGCACTTTGCTCGATGGCTGCTAGTAACTCATGGTTTTTTTCCTTTTTGTCATTTAGCTCGATTATTTCCGTATCTATTTATTCATTTTACTATATACATCATATTTGGCTCATAATCGCTCATAATTTATTGCACACTTTTATTTTTTCTCCTATTGATTACATTTTCAGTTCATTCAGTGCATTCGCATTTTGATATTAGTTACCAATTATTAATAATTCATACAAATTTTGTTAGACATAAAAAAAAAATTACATACAACTTTTTTTTCTTATTTTCATAAAATAAAAAACAAAAGAATTGTTAAAAAAATTAAAGTCAACATTTTTACACCAATTTTGCAATTTGCAAGTTATTTGTAAATTATTTCTGAATCTTGTAAAAAAAAAAACACGAATTTTTTTTTAAATATTTGCAGACAATTTTTTGATTGTCTAAAAAAAAATTGGATCCCCTTAATCTATGATTATTGAAAATTTTTGGAAAATCTAATACCAAATTACGATATAAAAAAATAGGAAAAATTACGTTTCCCATTTTTTAAAAACAATGTTTTTATTAATGTATTGACGTTTCCCATATATATAACTTTTTTTTCTTATTTTCATAAAATAAAAAACAAAAGAATTGTTAAAAAAATTAAAGTCAACATTTTTACATCAATTTTGCAATTTGCAAGTTATTTGTAAATTATTTCTGAATCTTGTAAAAAAAAAAACACGATTTTTTTTTTAAATATTTGCAGACAATTTTTTGATTGTCTAAAAAAAAATTGGATCCCCTTAATCTATGATTATTGAAAATTTTTGGAAAATCTAATACCAAATTACGATATAAAAAAATAAGAAAAATTACGTTTCCCATTTTTTAAAAACAATGTTTTTATTAATGTATTAACGTTTCCCATATATATAACTTTTTTTTCTTATTTTCATAAAATAAAAAACAAAAGAATTAAAAAAAAATTAAAGTCAACATTTTTACACCAATTTTGCAATTTGCAAGTTATTTGTAAATTATTTCTGAATCTTGTAAAAAAAAAACACGAATTTTTTTTTAAATATTTGCAGACAATTTTTTGATTGTCTAAAAAAAAATTGGATCCCCTTAATCTATGATTATTGAAAATTTTTGGAAAATCTAATACCAAATTACGTTATAAAAAAATAGGAAAAATTACGTTTCCCATTTTTTAAAAACAATGTTTTTATTAATGTATTAACGTTTCCCATATATATAACTTTTTTTTCTTATTTTCATAAAATAAAAAACAAAAGAATTTAAAAAAAATTAAAGTCAACATTTTTACACCAATTTTGTAATTTGCAAGTTATTTGTAAATTATTTCTGAATTTTGTAAAAAAAAACACGAAATTTTTTAAAAATATTTGCAGACAATTTTTTGATTGTCTAAAAAAATTGAATCCCCTTAATCTATGATTATTGAAAATTTTTGGAAAATCTAATACCAAATTACGATATAAAAAAATAGGAAAAATCCCGTTTCCCATTTTTTTAAAAACAATGTTTTTATTAATGTATTAACGTTTCCCATATATATAACTTTTTTTTCTTATTTTCATAAAATAAAAAACAAAAGAATTAAAAAAAAATTAAAGTCAACATTTTTACATCAATTTTGCAATTTGCAAGTTATTTGTAAATTATTTCTGAATTTTGTAAAAAAAAAAAACACGAATTTTTTTAAATATTTGCAGACAATTTTTTGATTGTCTAAAAAAAATTGGATCCCCTTAATCTATGATTATTGAAAATTTTTGGAAAATCTAATACCAAATTACGTTATAAAAAATTAGGAAAAATTACGTTTCCCATTTTTTAAAAACAATGTTTTTATTAATGTATTAACGTTTCCCATATATATAACTTTTTTTTTCTTATTTTCATAAAATAAAAAACAAAAGAATTTTTAAAAAGTTAAAGTCAACATTTTTACACCAATTTTGCAATTTGCAATTATTTGTAAATAATTTCTGAATCTTATAAAAAAAACACGAAATTTTTTTGAAATATTTGCAGACAATTATTTGATAGTCTAAAAAAAATTGGATCTCCTTAATCTATGATTATTGAAAATTTTTGGAAAATCTAATACCAAATTACGTTATAAAAAATTAGGAAAAATTATGTTTTCCATTTTTTAAAAACAATGTTTTTATTAATGTATTAACGTTTCCCATATATATAACTTTTTTTTCTTATTTTCATAAAATAAAAAACAAAAGAATTTAAAAAAAATTAAAGTCAACATTTTTACACCAATTTTGCAATTTGCAAGTTATTTGTAAATTATTTCTGAATCTTGTAAAAAAAAAACACGAAATTTTTTTTAAATATTTGCAGACAATTTTTTGATTGTCTAAAAAAAATTGGATCCCCTTAATCTATGATTATTGAAAATTTTTGGAAAATCTAATACCAAATTACGATATAAAAAAATAGGAAAAATTACGTTTCCCATTTTTTAAAAACAATGTTTTTATTAATGTATTAACGTTTCCCATATATATAACTTTTTTTTCTTATTTTCATAAAATAAAAAACAAAAGAATTGTTTAAAAAATTAAAGTCAACATTTTTACACCAATTTTGCAATTTGCAAGTTATTTGTAAATTATTTCTGAATTTTGTAAAAAAAAAAACACGAAATTTTTAAAAAAATATTTGCAGACAATTTTTTGATAGTCTAAAAAAAATTGGATCCCCTTAATCTATGATTATTGAAAATTTTTGGAAAATCTAATACCAAATTACGTTATAAAAAAATAGGAAAAATTACGTTTCCCATTTTTTAAAAACAATGTTTTTATTAATGTATTAACGTTTCCCATATATATAACTTTTTTTTCTTATTTTCATAAAATAAAAAACAAAAGAATTAAAAAAAAATTAAAGTCAACATTTTTACAGCAATTTTGCAATTTGCAAGTTATTTGTAAATTATTTCTGAATCTTGTAAAAAAAACACGAAATTTTTTAAAAATATTTGCAGACAATTTTTTGATTGTCTAAAAAAATTGGATCTCCTTAATCTATGATTATTGAAATTTTTTGGAAAATCTAATACCAAATTACGTTATAAAAAATTAGGAAAAATTACGTTTCCCATTTTTTAAAAACAATGTTTTTATTAATGTATTAACGTTTCCCATATATATAACTTTTTTTTCTTAGTTTCATAAAATAAAAAACAAAAGAATCTTAAAAAAATTAAAGTCAACAATTTTACAGCAATTTTGCAATTTGCAAGTTATTTGTAAATTATTTCTGAATTTTGTAAAAAAAAAAAAAACACGAAATTTTTTTGAAATATTTGCAGACAATTTTTTGATTGTCTAAAAAAAATTGGATCCCCTTAATCTATGATTATTGAAAATTTTTGAAAAATCTAATACCAAATTACGTTATAAAAACATAGGAAAAATTACGTTTCCCATTTTTTAAAAACAATGTTTTTATTAATGTATTAACGTTTCACATTTTTATTTTCATTTTTTTTTAATTTACTGCTAAAAGGATGAATTCCGATGAAATTTAAGGGGTGAATTAATAAAATAAACACAGAAACAGTGTTTTTATTTATGTATTAACTCGAAAGTTGATTGGACTGACGCGTGCAACGGAGCGAATTTATTAAGATATATGTAATGGTTGAAGAAGGATTGCGGTAGCGAATACTGCGTTAAAAACGCGTTCTGTTATGGGAGTCGCGCATTTCCACTGATACGAGGAGGTCAAGCCTCCTCGATACCTCACTATCATCATCGCTTTTCTTATTGTTTATTTATAACTCAATCACAATGAGTTTTTAAAAAGAAAGAAAAATAGACAGTTCGACTTGTATTTTTCTCATTCATTTTTACCACGACGCTCCTAGTAAATTTATTTTTCGCAACATCGAATCTACCATTTTTTAAATAATTAATCACTTATTTATTTTGCTATTAGTTAAATTTTCATGGTTTTTTTTAAATTGTTTTTTTGGATATTATGATGCTAATATTTTAATGCATTAGAAATTAAACAAAAAATGTATGATGCCTCAAAGTTTTATGAAATCAATAATTTTAATTATTAATATTATTTATTTCCATTATTAATATTTTTTATAATTTTTTTTTTTAAATAATTTTTTATAATTATTTTAAAAAATAATTTTTTATAATTACTCACTTATTTATTTTGCAGTTGATTAAATTTTCATGGTATTTTTAAATACATTTTTCGGATATTATAATGCTAATAGTTTACAGAATTTAAAAAAATTATTAAATTTTAATGATGCCTCAAAGTTTTCTATTTATTTAATTTATGTAAAATTATTGTAATTTTTATTGAAAACTAACACGGAAATATTTGGATTTAAATGTTACTAAAATATTTCTTGATTCGAGAAATTGTGAGCAATTTTTTATTGTTAATCAATAATTTTAATTATTATTAATATTAAAAAATAATTATTACCGTTATTAAAAATTATTCTAATTAATTTCCGAGTCCACAAATAGTGTAAGAAAATGAATTTTTATTTTTATAGAATCGAGATATGAGGATGGATGCATTGTCCCCGTTATCGGTAAGTTTATCGTTTTAACGAGCAATATTTATTTTCACGAGACACGATACGATTATTTCAACACGCTTAAATTGCCTCCCGAAAAGATAACGGCTAGGATAGTCGACACTGTGACAAGCGGAACAATTGTGTGCATGGAAAGTGCGGCTCAATTGTCAATCGGTCAGACGATCCTCAGATTCATCGATCGCTTCTTGTGGGTCGTCGAAAAATCGGCGCAATGGAGTTTGCCATGCCAGGAAGAAACCGCAGGTATATTTACAGCTTTGTGTCGATTTACTTCTTCGTTTAATTTTTTTTTTACTTTTCCATTTCGTTAATAACAAAATTAATAGATAATAAATATTTTTATGAAAAATTACAACATTATATAAATAATTTCATAATAATAATTTAGGTAAATACATGAATTATTATATAATAATAATTTAGGTAAATATATAAATTATTACACAATAATAATTTAGGTAAATATATAAATTATTACATAATAATAATTTAGGTAAATACATGAATTATTATATAATAATAATTTAGGTAAATACATAAATAATTATATAATAATAATTTAGGTAAATACATAAATAATTATATAATAATAATTTAGGTAAATACACAAATAATTACATAATAATAATTTAGGTAAATACATAAATAATTATATAATAATAATTTAGGTAAATACATAAATGATTATATAATAATAATTTAGGTAAATACATAAATAATTATATTATAATAATTTAGGTAAATACATAAATAATTACATAATAATAATCTAGGTAAATACATAAGTAATTATATAATAATAATTTAGGTAAATACACAAATAAGTATACAATAATAATTTAGGTAAATACACAAATAATTACATAATAATAATTTAGGTAAATACATAAATAATTACATAATAATAATTTAGGTAAATACATAAATAATTACATAATAATAATTTAGGTAAATACACAAATAATTACATAATAATCATTTAGGTAAATACATAAATAATTACATAATAAAAATTTAGGTACATACATAAATAATTACATAATAATAATTTAGGTAAATACATAAATAATTACATAATAATAATTTAGGTAAATACATAAATAATTACATAATAATAATTTAGGTAAATACATAAATATTTACATAACAATAAATTTGGTAAATACACAAATAATCATATAATAATAATTTAGGTAAATACATAAATAATTACATAATAATAATTTAGGTAAATACATAAATAATTACATAATAATAATTTATGTAAATACATAAATAATTACATAATAATAATTTAGGTAAATACATAAATAATTACATAATAATAATTTAGGTAAATACATAAATAATTACATAATAATAATTTAGGTAAATACACAAATAATTACATAATAATAATTTAGGTAAATACATAAATAATTACATAATAAAAATTTAGGTAAATACATAAATAATTACATAATAATAATTTAGGTAAATACATAAATAATTACATAATAATAATTTAGGTAAATACATAAATAATTACATAATAATAATTTAGGTAAATACATAAATAATTACATAATAATAATTTAGGTAAATACATAAATAATTACATAATAATAATTTAGGTAAATACATAAATAATTACATAATAATAATTTAGGTAAATACATAAATAATTACATAATAATAATTTAGGTTAATACATAAATAATTACATAATAATAATTTAGGTAAATACACAAATAATTACATAATAATAATTTAGGTAAATACATAAGTAATTACATAATAATAATTTAGATAAATACATAAATAATTATATAATAATATTTTAGGTAAATACATGAATAATTACATAATAATAATTTAGGTAAATACATAAATAATTATATAATAATATTTTAGGTAAATACATGAATAATTACATAATAATAATTTAGGTAAATACATAAATAATTACATAATAATAATTTAGGTAAATACATAAATAATGACATAATAAAAATTTAGGTAAATACATAAATAATTACATAATAATAATTTAGGTAAATACATAAATAATGACATAATAAAAATTTAGGTAAATACATAAATAATTACATAATAATTATTTAGGTAAATACATAAATAATTATATAATAATTATTTAGGTAAATACATAAATAATCACATAATAATAATTTAGGTAAATACATAAATAATTACATAATAATAATTTAGGTAAATACACAAATAATTACAGAATAAAAATTTAGGTAAATACATAAATAATTACATAATAATAATTTAGGTAAATACATAAATAATTATATAATAATAATTTAGGTAAATACATAAATAATTACATAATAATAATTTAGGTAAATACACAAATAATTATATAATAATAATTTAGGTAAATACATACATAATTACATAATCAAAATTTAGGTAAATACATAAATAATGACATAATAAAAATTTAGGTAAATACATAAATAATTACATAATAATTATTTAGGTAAATACATAAATAATTATATAATAATTATTTAGGTAAATACATAAATAATGACATAATAATAATTTAGGTAAATACATAAATAATGACATAATAATAATTTAGGTAAATACATAAATAATGACATAATAATAATTTAGGTAAATACACAAATAATTACATAATAATAATTTAGGTAAATACATAAATAATTACATAATAATAATTTAGATAAATATATAAATAATTACATAAATGATTATACTTTTTATAGAGGAGAACGGAAAATCATTCGGCAAGATGACACTTGTGAGACCTTTGCCCTGGATCTTTTTCTTACCAGGATTGATCCTACTTCGTGTCCTTAGAGCTGGAATCAACATTGGAGCATTTATATTGGGTTATCCAAGTCTCGATCCCTGTGAAATGGTATGAATCATTTTTATTCATTATTTTAATCACAAATCTATCTGTAATTAAACCCGTCATGAATTGCAATAACATTCACATTGCTAATTCATAGTTTAATGACATTAAATGTTGAGTAGTTGACAATAAGTGAAAATACTTAAAAAAAGAAATAACGTCGGTTTTTTTTCTAAACGAAATAAAAAAATATGTGATTTTTTTTCAATAACTTAAAAAAATGTACTATATGTAAAAAAAATTAATCATTTTTGTAAACAAAAAGGTGTAAACTATTTTAAAAATGATTTATTAATAGCTATTTGACACTATTATTATTATTATTACTACTCGTGGATTAAATTACGTATTGATTTATTAATAAATTAAAATTTTCTCCAGGTTAAATATCTGCAAAAAAGCCGCAGACGATTGAGGGCGATAAAAACAAATGGAATGAAGAGTATGAGGCAAAAAAAAAATAACGGGAATACCGAGGTACGTCAATTCCAAATTAAAATGTTGTGTTTATTAACAGGGTTAAAAGAAATTACTAAAAAATTATTGCACGATACTGAAATATTTTATTCAGAAACTGTTTTATTTAATCAAAATGAAACTATAATTTAAAATCAACATATTTTGCTAACTCGATAATGTAGAAATTCAATATCAAAACCACCGAATATTTGCATACTATAAAATTTGTATAAATTTTAATATTCCTGTTTGTGAATAAAAAATTCCTATTTTGGTAAATTAAATTACCAAACATTTTTAAGGGTGTAGATTTCGTTGCACGTAGCAATTGTGCATGCTTTAGATGAAAAAAAAATGATTAAGGTGGTGGGTTTAGGGATGCGACGAAAATTTGACCGCCGAGGCGAGATGGAAATCGATACAATTAATAAGATCGATTCAACTGACTCTATCCAGTCTCTCCTGTTTGGATGGCTCCAAATTGAGTCCATCGCCGCCTCCAACGCAGATAAAAGTTCGCATGAATCACGAATCCGTGAGTATTTTTTTCTCGTCCGTCCTGGCAAGTAGAAAAATTGTAGAAAAATGCTACCTGCAATGAAAATAAACGTTGACAAATTATTAGCAATATTTTAGTTGTACGCTAAAAGATAAATTACTATCGTTTGGTATACAATTTTATTCACTTCCGGTTAATTAAATATCAGTCAATGTGAAATCGTCATTTTTATTTTTTATTAACAGTAAAAATGACGAAAGTTAAATAATTATTGTGTATGTCAGTGTTTTTTTACTGATATTAGATAAGAATAATTTTTTTGTCCTTGTAATAATTTTCATTTTTTACCCATTTTTAAAAAAATATTTCGGGTAATTGATTTTTTAAATTTTCTTCCAATCTTCTGCGTATTTTTTTATGTAATTGGTAATATTAAAAGGAGCTTATGTGATTTTTTTCATAATTTTATATGTAGATGTATTCGATTCATTAAATGTAATCGAATTACAAATTTTAAAAATTTAAAAAAAGAAAGCGATCAGCTGATCGCTGTCTTACTCACTCAGTGGCCGCTCGAGCGCTGGCGTCGCGAGATTCGCCTGGGGTACGCCTGGGGTACGCCTGGGGCGTGCGATCAGCTGATCGACTCGTTACGCACGCAGTGGCCGCTCGAGCGCTAGCGTCGCGAGATACGCCTGAGGCGTATAGTAATTATGTTATTTGTTTAACTTAATCGGAGAGGTCCATATAAGTGAAATGGTACCTTTTTTTGTAAAAGACGCAACGAAAATACAATTTTTAAAATTTGTAATTCGATTACATTTAATGAATCGAATACTTCTACATATAAAATTATGAAAAAAATCACATAAGCTCCTTTTAATATTACCAATTACATAAAAAAATACGCAGAAGATTGGAAGAAAATTTAAAAAATCAATTACCCGAAATATTTTTTAAAAAATGGGTAAAATGCGTTCTCCATCTTGGGCTTGTGCTTAAAATGTTTGGGACTCCGTGTAGTATATTCGTGATTTTTTGTATTGAAATCGGAGGGGGCCAAATTAGCGAAATGGTACCTTTTCTTGGTAAAAGACATAAATAAAATAGAAGTTATGTTTATTTTTTATTTTGATTATTTTCATCGTAAACTGTGTTGAATTACGAAAATTTTGACCCAGTTATTTTTGTCGATATCATTATTCCACTTGACGTCAGATTTTTTTTTCATTTTTTTCACCTTTTATTTTATGGCTCGTCGAAATATAAGAATAAAATTCTCAAAAAATTCACAGATGCTCCGTTTGACATAGTCAACAATATAAAAAAATTAGGCGAAAATTGGAGTCGGTCGGGTTTTTTTTTGTGCGAAATCCCGTGGAATGACCCATATATAACATTAATAATATAATTATAATTTCATTTAATATACAGATATGTCGTAAAATTCCAATAATTATATTATAAACACAAGTTTTACGAAGTATTTAGTATACTGAATATTAATTTTACAACAATTTCTTTGTATATTAATTAACATTTGTGTATTGAATTTAATATACGCGTATCCGCAAAAAAACTTCAAATACTTTATATTAATTTTCATAATATTAATAATATATAATATAATATATATAACATTAATAATATAATTATAATTTAAATTTCATTTAATATACAGATATGTCGTAAAATTTCAATAATTATATTATAAACACAAGTTTTCTGAAGTATTTAGTATACTGTATATTAATTTTACAACAATTTTTTTGTATATTAATTAACATTTGTGTATTGAATTTAATATACGCCCATCCGCAAAAAACTTCAAATACTTTATATTAATTTTCATACAAAAATTTCTAACAGATTTGTATTCCAGTCTTTGGCTAATATTCATAAAATGTAATGCATCTAGCATGTAATTTACTCTTGTTTCTCTATTGCACTGTAATATCACACGCATCGCTCCATTTTGTAGTTTTTGTAGAATTTCCAAGTCCGCCTTATTCATATTTATCATTACTGTGCTACAATATTCTAAATGTGCACTGTTAAAAAAGATTGTAAATTTACTGTGACAAGTAATAAGAAATTTACAAAACTGGTGTGTGAAATAATGATTATTATAACATTCGCTGTAAAATTAACATTAGTAGAGTAAATTTATGTAAGTGAAGATTAAATTTTCAAATATTATAATGAATATTACAAAAGTTCTGTAGCAATCTAGTTATTACATGAAAAAAATTGTAAAATTTCAGTTAAATTCTCAATATTAGTTAACCGATTTTTAAATTCACATACAGGACTTTTGTATCTGTATAAAAATTAGTTGTTCAACATCATGAAATTTTTCAAAACGTTCATTTTCATACGTCTTGGGATCAAAAATATTGAATGTCGATAATAAATTTTCGGTTAACGACAATTTTAATTTTAGGAATTCAAAAACATTATTCTTATTGTAGGTGGCTTTTGATTTTATAAGAAACATGTGAACGTAATTTACAAACGACATCCAAAAAAAGAATACAGAATGTAAATTCCTAGTATTTTATAACAGTAAATTTACAAATTTCTCAAATCTTTTTCAGTATTGTTACTCTAAATATTTAGTACAGAATGACGATAATTTTGTGCTACAGGCTGTGAATAAAAACTTCCACTCTGGTACTGTAATTTTCTAGTAAATTATTTTAACAGTGTGGTGCTACTATTATTTTATAAACCATACATCGTGTTATTGGTGACAGAAATTTCCTTAGACTATTTAAATAACTGATTTTCTTCCCTACTTTAGATACTATAAATTCTCTATACGAAGTAAAGCTCAGGTTTTGGTCAATTCTTATTCCTAGGTACTTAATTTCTACAATTCGTTCAAGTATTCATGAGGTTTAAGATTTCTGCATATTCATAATAAAATTTTGGCAAGCTATATCTTTCGAATTACGATATCAAGAAAAAAACTAAAAAGTAGAAAATGTTCGTTTTCGTATTCTCTGGTGGACGATTTTTTTTATTTTTTTTAAGTCCAAAATTAAGGGAGTTGTTCTTGATTTAGTACTTTGGCAAGCTATATCTTTCGAACTATGATATCAAGAAAAAACCTAAAAAGTAGAAAATATTCGTTTTCGTATTGTCTGATGGACGATTTTTTCATTTTTTTTAAAATATAAAATTAAGGGAGTTGTTCTTGATTTAGTACTTTGGCAAGCCATATCTTTCGAGCTATGATATCGAGAAAAAAACTGAAACGTAGTAAATTTTTGTCTTCGTATTCTCTGATGGACGATTTTTTTATTTTTTTTTAAGTACAAAATTAAGGGAGTTGTTCTTGATTTAGTACTTTGGCAAGCTATATCTTTCGAACTATGATATCGAGAAAAAGACTAAAAAGTACGAAATGTTCGTTTTCGTATTGTCTGGTGGACAATTTTTTCATTTTTTTTAAGCCCAAAAGTAAGGGAGTTGTTCTTGATTTAGTACTTTGGCAAGCCATATCTTTCGAGCTATGATATCGAGAAAAAAACTAAAAAGTAGAAAATGTTCGTTTTCGTATTCTCTAGTGGACGATTTTTTCATTCGAAGTAGTTTACTTCGCGGATAAAAAACTCCCTTAATTTTGGACTTAATTTTTTTTAAATCGTCCATCAGAGAATCCGACAACAAACATATTCTTTTCAGTTTCTTCCGCGGAGCTTGAACTTAAAAGTTATAGCTTGCTAAAATATAAAAACCACAACAACACCCTTAATTTTGGACAAAAAAAATTTAATCGTCTGTTAGAGAATACGACAACGAACATTTACTACTATTCAATGTTTTCCGCGGAGCTTTTAAGAGTTGTAGCTTGCCAAAATACTAAATCAAAAACAAATTCCTTAATTCTGGACTTAAAAAG
Source organism: Ephialtes manifestator (assembly GCA_963970395.1). Classification (NCBI taxonomy): domain Eukaryota; kingdom Metazoa; phylum Arthropoda; class Insecta; order Hymenoptera; family Ichneumonidae; genus Ephialtes; species Ephialtes manifestator. Next base: position 28,941,720 of record OZ019977.1, on the reverse strand, counting down.
AAATAAAAAATTGACCATCAGAGAATACGAAAACGAACATTTTCTACTTTTTAGTTTTTTTCTCGATATTATAGTTCGAAAGATATAGCTTGCCAAAGTACTGAATCAAGAACAACTCCCTTAATTCTGGACTTAAAAAAAAATAAAAAAATCGTCCACCAGAGAATACGAAAACGAACATTTTCTACTTTTTAGTTTTTTTCTCGATATTATAGTTCGAAAGATATAGCTTGCCAAAGTACTGAATCAAGAACAACTACCTTAATTTTGGACTTAAAAAAATAAATAAAAAAATCGTCCACCAGAGAATACGAAAACGAACATTTTCTACTTTTTAGTTTTTTTCTTGATATCGTAATTTGAAAGATATAGCTTGCCAAAGTTTTATTTTGAATATGCAGAAATCTTAAACCTCATCAAGTATTCCACCATCTTTATTTATTTAGAATTTATTTAGTGAGTTAATTTGTGATTTATTCTGGCTTTCTTTTTTCCAGTATTTCATTTGATTTCAAGGGTTTGTCCCGTCCAATGTAAAATAAATAAATAAATCTCTGCTTAGTATTCTTAGATGATCACTTCTGATCATCTTTGATAATCTTTGCTTTGATCTCGTCATTTAATCACCACGCATTTGATTTTTTTGGGGTTGAATTATAGACTCCAACTCCAGAAGAAAAATCCACAACTGAATCGGCAAGTAGTCCAATGCACGTGGAATCCAAACGGAAATATTCGCAAGTTAGTTCGGACGAAAATACGTCTGACGATTCGGAGGAGGAAACGATTCAAGCAAAAATCGACCGAATTGTGGCACTCGACGAAAATATGGAGGACGATGAATTTAACGTGTGTAAATAATCTCTTATGAAACGGGAAGATTTTATTACCTATCGTTTTATAATATGTACAGGATTTGTAGCCGTAATTACATGATCACTTAATAATTAGCCTCTTATACATTTGCAAGTGAGCTTACAAACTGTGCCAAACACTGTCGATGCATCAGTGATTATAAAAGTCATGTCAAGACCTTGAGACTTGACCCATGCTAATCAATGATAGCCTGTCCGTCTACGATACGAGTTCACCCCTTTTTTTGTTTGTTTGTTTGTATTTTTTCTTTTTTTTTTCTTTCGTTTCATCCCAGGAAAACATATGATTAGCATTAAATGATGAGTCATTAAGGCGAGTACATCCTGTAGTCTAAACAGAGTCAAAATGCCCACTTGTGCGGTTGTTATGTCAGTAAACAAATTTAATGACAAATGTAGTGGAGCAAACGATTTTTTTTTTTCATTCTGAAATCAAAGTTAATCATCGATTTAGAAAATAGCATAACATTTATTTAGTAATAATTATGTCACTTAAAAAATATTACCTTTTATTAACATTTGCTCCACTTAAGGTAGTTCTGTCGTGAATGCAATCTAAAGTCATATGCATGAATTTTTGACATGTTGTAATTTAGCTATTCAATTTAACTTGCACAAAATCTTGAAGGCTTTTACCGAGTATTTGAATGAACAATTAAAACTTGAAAATCGATCTTTTTACACGGCGCTTATGGGAGGGCTGGAAAAATTGATCTTTAAATCGAAAATTAACATACTTAGATAAAAGATAGAGAAAAAATAAAAAGTACTACGGATTCGCAAATCATTCAGGAATTGATGCATCATGAAAAAAGGTGAAGTCTCCGGAATAATGTTTAATTTAACCAAGGTCAAAGTGCACGATACCGGGCCAAATGACGTTTCCTAACCTCATTATCGTAAAAATGAAGTCAAATCCGCACTAAACATATCAACTATTTACAAATAATCGTTTTTATTTGATTACGACAATTTCGAAGGATTCTCGATTATTTTTTATATTATTATTGAGGCAGTCAAAACGATGCGTATGATTATTGTTTAATGTCATATAGACTCTGAGATTTTATGACTCCGGCGTACCGACAGAACTACCTTAAGGCAGTAGTCTGCTTTAGAAGCCGAAAAAAAGCGTTTTTTCAGCAATTTTTTTGAAAGGGAAGGAAATGATTGCGGTAAACGAAATTTTGAGACGATAGAGTATTATATTCAAGCTTTAAAAAACAATTTTTATTATTTAAAATTATTGAAATTTTCCAAAGTTGTAACGATTTTTCTGGGGCCCCTGGAGTCTGGACTTGTAAATCGGTGCCGGTGATGGAGGTCGTGCGATGCATCTGAAACAGTCGAACCAAATTTTTTTTTAATTTTTATAAGTTCCTTTTCTATATGAACTAAAAAAATACCGAAGAAATGATGAAATTCCAAATTTTTTCGAAGTTTGAAAAAAAATTCACTTTTTTGAAAAAAAAAATTCACTTTAAGTTGCAAAACAAGTAATTTAAATCGTACTTTTGTCCAACTTTTTTAGTTCAAATAGAAAAGGAACTTATAAAAATTTTAAAAAAATTTATCTAATTGTTTATTGCATTGCGATTTTTATAAATTTTTTTTTTTTTCGTGTTGAAGCGCTCATGGAGATTGTGGTTGGTTTCGATAGACTATGAAATTGTGTAAAGGCAGTAGTCTGCTTTAGAAGCCGAAAAAAAGCGTTTTTTCAGCAATTTTTTTGAAAGGGAAGCAAATGATTGCGGTAAACGAAATTTTGAGACGATAGAGTATTATATTCAAGCTTTAAAAAACAATTTTTATTATTAAAAATTATTGAAATTTTCCAAAGTTGTAACGATTTTTCTGGGGCGCCTGGAGTCTGGACTTGTAAATCGGTCCCGGTGATGGAGGTCGTGCGATGCATCTGAAACAGTCGAACCAAATTTTTTTTTAATTTTTATAAGTTCCTTTTCTATATGAACTAAAAAAATACCGAAGAAATGATGAAATTCCAAATTTTTTCGAAGTTTGAAAAAAAAATTCACTTTAAGTTGCAAAACAAGTAATTTAAATCGTACTTTTGTCCAACTTTTTTAGTTCAAATAGAAAAGGAACTTATAAAAATTTAAAAAAAATTTGGTTCGACTGTTTCAGATGCATCGCACGACCTCCATCACCGGCACCGATTTACAAGTCCAGACTCCAGGCGCCCCAGAAAAATCGTTACAACTTTGGAAAGTTTCAATAATTTTTAATAATAAAAATTGTTTTTTAAAGCTTGAATATAATACTCTATCGTCTCAAAATTTCGTTTACCGCAATCATTACCTTCCCTTTCAAAAAAATTGCTGAAAAAACGCTTTTTTTTCGGCTTCTAAAGCAGACTACTGCCTTAACCGGTGTATCTTTTCATGACGAAGAAAATGAGACGTCAACTAGTCCAGTCTGCCTAGCAGTTTGGTCTGAATCAGGCGTAGAGTGGAAAACCTAAGAACTTTCCTTAAGGATGTAGGAGCGCGATGGGGTGCTCAACTTCCTGAAAAGTGAGAATTCAGAGAGAAATTCGAACACTTGTCGATGGAATAAAAATCTGAAAAAAATCAAGCATACAAAAGGTGCGGAAAAGATTAATTTTGCATATTAATAATTGCAAAATGTTATTAACAAATAGGTGAAAAAAAAAATTGTTTAACAAATTATCCGTCAACCTAACTTTTTTTTTCGAATGAAAATGATTCGTTACTTTTTGCTTCCTCATAGAGGAAGCTTTGTTTTCATGAAAATTTTTGTTTTCGAGATTTTCATGTCTGTACACTCAGAATGGGCCAATACGTCGAGAAAAGTGATTTAGAAAAAATGTCTGTATGTGTGTGTGTGTGTATGTTACACGATCGAAAAATGTAAACCTTTGTAACTCGGGAATGCCTTGAGATATCAAGCTGAAATTTGGACCATAGATAGAGGGATTAAGCCTCATCGTTCATACAGATTTTTGTTAAAATCCACTTCATCGTTAAATTATTACGCGTTTTTTAATTTTTTGAAAAATGTCTGTTTACGCGATAACTCTTTCAATTTTCGAGATATTGATCTTAAAATTGGTACGAATGTGAGCTTTCATGCGCCGGTGATCGCTATTGAATTTGGTTAAGATCGGTTGAACCGTTAAAATTTTATGATGTTTTGAATTTTTCAAAAAATTGACATTATCGCTCTATTGTAACTTTTGCAAAACTTAAGATAGCGAGCTCAAATTTAGTATATAAATGAAACAATATTCAGCCATTATATATGTATAATTTAGTGACGAACGGTATGAAATTTTTGATTTTATGGAATGTTGAATTATTTTTAAAAATATACATTATCACATTCACTTTCGGAAACGCTCTAATAATCACGAAATAACGCAATAACGAAATAGAAAAAGCGAATCCACAACATGTATATTTATCTAATTAAAACAAGGATGCAAAGTAGAACCTTGCACATTGCTTCCTCATTATTTTTCGCGTTTTACAAAGTTTCCTCTATGAGGAAGCCAAAAATTGAATAACATACTTCCTCATAGAGGTAGCTTTGTAAAACGCGAAAAATAATGAGGAAGCAATGTACAAGGTTCTACTTTGCATCCTTTTCTGAATACGTATGAATTTTTTCAGAATTTTTTCTAATCATCGAAATTTCGTTTTTTTGGAATTCATTTTTTTTATGCACATTAAGTCGCGAATTTTTCATACGTGCTTGTCGCAAAACCGCCCATTAGACCCAAGAAGTTTAGAAACGATTGATCAAATAGATTCGCGAATACAGCTCATACAAGAAAAACAAACCGCAATTTTCAAACATTAGAAAAAATTCTGAAAAAATTCATACGTATTCAGAAAATTTAACGAATCATTTTCATTTTGAAAAAAAGTTAGGTTGACGGAAAATTCGTTGAACAATCTTTTTTTTCACCTATTTGTTAATAACATTTTGCTATTATTAATATGCAAAATTAATCTTTTCCGCATCTTTTGTATGATTGATTTTTTTCAGATTTTTATTCCATCGACAAGTGTTCGAATTTCTCTCTGAATTCTCACTTTTCAGGAAGTTGAGCACCCCATTGCGCTCCTACATCCTTAAGGTAGTCTGTTCACATTAGCTAGTCAAATCAGTGCTAAATTTTTAATCGCGTTTCTACACATTTTGGTAGTTTTGCCGACTGTTCTGCAGAGTGGCTTGCTCATCAGCATTAGTTTTTAATATATAAATCCATCCACAGACACGGTTTGAAATAAAAATACCCTGATACATACAAATTTCGGATGAGGTTGTTGTCATCCAGTTTTATATTAGAAAAAACCACAATATTAATCTAGTTATAACGAGCAATAGCTTATGTTGTTTGTTAAAAAATGCTTTATTGATTGACCGGACAAATTCTGTATTAGTATTAGTTACTCACAAGTTACAAGCATGTGTAAATCTGATGATAGCTTAGAGTAGATAAAAAACGGTTGCAATTTTCTTACAAAGAATACTATAAGAAAATGTCTCCGGTCTATCAATGAAGCATCTTTTAATAAACAAAATGAGCTATCGTTCGTCAAAGTCTGACAAAAATTATGGTTTTTTCTAATATAAAACTGGATGACAACAACCTGATCCGTCATTTGTATGTATCAGGGTATTTTAATTAAAAACCGTGTCTTTGGATGGATTTATATGTTAAGAACTAATGCTGATGAGCAAGCCACTCTGCAGAACAGTCGGCAAAACTACCAAAATGTGTAGAAACGCGATTAAAAATTTAGCACTGATTTGACTAGCTAATGTGAACAGACTACCTTAAGATAATATTGAAAGTCATACGCAAGTTGGACGACAGTTAAAAATCCTTTCATCCAGTACCAACAATATAGTTCATTGCTCATTTTTATATGCAAGAGAATTTGGATGATATTGAATTTTCAAATTTAATTTAATCTTTTTTTTTTTTCGACTCCCTCATCTTAAAAAATCTGCATTTTCTATCGTTATACGTATTTTTTTCAGCCAGCTGATTTGTCCAATTCGTCAAATGGTTCATCAAGTATCTCGGAGGAAAGCAGCATTTCTGTAACGGAGATTCAGGAGCTTCAGGACGAAGCAAATATGATTTTGCATCGTGCATGCGCAGGCGTTGCCGAGGTAATCAAAGAAGAGCCGGAACCGATAAAACGTGGCGATTGGGACGAGGTAAAAAAAAAAAAGAAAAAATTGTCACGTGCCGATAAATCGCAGCTTTGGGGACTTTTCGCATGCCGCCGTTTGCGCTTTGATCTTTATTCGCTTGCTCTCGCTTATCAATCAATTAAAAAACGCTTAAAGAATATATTTTTAAAAAAGCAGACAGTTTTTTTTTAAATGTTACAAAGAAAAACAAAAACAATATCTAACGTGACCCTAGAGAACGGGCCAGAAGACAAAGTTCGAAAATCCAAACACCGGTTACGCGTCTGAGAACTCTCAAGAGAATGAAGAATTTCACTCGCCGTGCAAGTTCGGCGAGGAAGGGGACATAGCATTTTATTCTCCAATCAGTTCGAAAAGCTCGAGCCCCGATCGAACGCCTCCCGCTCTGGAGCAAGGCCGTAAGTCTCTTTATGAGAGAAAAAACGTGAATCTCACTTAGCGAATAAAAAGTAAAATACCTCCCGTTTGCAGAGGGAAAAATATAAATTATTTGAGAATCTTACATTTTTTTGGTATATTTTCCATGAGAGGAAAAAACGTGATGACATCTCACTTAGCGAAAAAAAATCTCCCTTTTGCAGAGGGAAAAATATAAATTATTTGAGAATCTTACATTTTTTTGGTATATTTTCCATGAGAGGAAAAATGTGAGAACATCTCACTTAGCAAAAAAAAAAAAAAATCTCCCATTTGCAGAGGGAAAAATATAAATTATTTGAGAATCTTACGCTTTTTGTATAATTTCTATGAGAGAAAAAACGTGAGGACATCTCACTTAGCAAAAAAATTAAAATCTCTCATTTGCAGAGGGAAAAATATAAATTATTTGTGTATCTTACTGTTTTTGTATATTTATCATGAGAGACAAAACGTGAGGACATCTCACTTAGCAAAAAAAAAATAAAATCTCCCATTTGCAGAGGGAAAAATATAAATTATTTGAGAATTTTACTGTTTTTGTATATTTTCCATGAGAGAAAAAACGTGAGGACATCTCACTTAGTAAAAAAAATCAAAATCTCCCATTTGCAGAGGGAAAAATATAAATTATTTGAGAATCTTACTCTTTTTGTATATTTTCCATGAGAGAAAAAATGTGAGGACATCTCACTTAGCAAAAAAATTTAAATCTCCCATTTGCAGAGGGAAAAATATAAATTATTTGAGTATCTTACTCTTTTTGTATATTTTCCATGAGAGAAAAAACGTGAGGACATCTCACTTAGCAAAAAAAATCAAAATCTCCCATTTGCAGAGGGAAAAATATAAATTATTTGAGTATCTTACTCTTTTTGTATATTTTCCATGAGAGAAAAAATGTGAGGACATCTCACTTAGCAAAAAAATTAAAATCTCCCATTTGCAGAGGGAAAAATATAAATTATTTGAGTATCTTACTCTTTTTGTATATTTTCCATGAGAGAAAAAACGTGAGGACATCTCACTTAGCAAAAAAAATCAAAATCTCCCATTTGCAGAGGGAAAAATATAAATTATTTGAGTATCTTACTGTTTTCGTATATTTTCCATGAGAGAAAAAACGTGAGGACATCTCACTTAGCAAAAAAATTTAAATCTCTCATTTGCAGAGGGAAAAATATAAATTATTTGAGTATCTTACTGTTTTTGTATATTTTCCATGAGAGAAAAAACGTGAGGACATCTCACTTTGCAAAAAAAATCAAAATCTCCCATTTGCAGAGGGAAAAATATAAATTATTTGAGAATCTTACACTTTTTGTATATTTTCCATGAGAGAAAAAACGTGAGGACATCTCACTTAGCAAAAAAAAATAAAAATCTCCCATTTGCAGAGGGAAAAATATAAATTATTTGAAAATCTTACGCTTTTTGTATAATTTCTATGAGAGAAAAAACGTGAGGACATCTCACTTAGCAAAAAAATTAAAACTCTCATTTGCAGAGGGAAAAATATAAATTATTTGAGTATCTTACTGTTTTTGTATATTTTCCATGAGAGAAAAAACGTGAGGACATCTCACTTAGCAAAAAAAAAAAAATCTTCCATTTGCAGAGGGAAAAATATAAATTATTTAAATATCTTACTGTTTTCGTATATTTTCCATGAGAGAAAAAACGTGAGGACATCTCACTTAGCAAAAAAAAATAAAATCTCCCATTTGCAGAGGGAAAAATATAAATTATTTGAGTATCTTACTATTTTTGTATATTTTCCATGAGAGAAAAAACGTGAGGACATCTCACTTAGCAAAAAAAAATCAAAATCTCCCATTTGCAGAGGGAAAAATATAAATTATTTGAGTATCTTACTGTTTTTATATATTTTCCATGAGAGAAAAAACGTGAGGACATCTCACTTTGCAAAAAAAATCAAAATCTCCCATTTGCAGAGGGAAAAATATAAATTATTTGAGAATCTTACTGTTTTTGTATATTTTCCATGAGAGAAAAAGCGTGAGGACATCTCACTTAGCAAAAAAAAATAAAAATCTCCCATTTGCAGAGGGAAAAATATAAATTATTTGAGAATCTTACTGTTTTTGTATATTTTTCATGAGACAAAAAACGTGAGGACATCTCACTTAGCAAAAAAAATAAAAATCTCCCATTTGCAGAGGGAAAAATATAAATTATTTGAGAATCTTACGGTTTTTGTATAATTTCTATGAGAGAAAAAACGTGAGGACATCTCACTTAGCAAAAAAAAAATAAAAATCTCCCATTTGCAGAGGGAAAAATATAAATTATTTGTCTATCTTACTGTTTTTGTATATTTTCCATGAGAGAAAAAACGTGAGGACATCACACTTAGCAAAAAAAATAAATAAAAATTTCCCATTTGCAGAGGGAAAAATATAAATTATTTGAGAATCTTACTGTTTTTGTATATTTTCCATGAGAGAAAAAACGTGAGGACATCTCACTTAGCAAAAAAAAATAAAAATCTCCCATTTGCAGAGGGAAAAATATAAATTATTTGAGTATCTTACTGTTTTCGTATATTTTCCATGAGAGAAAAAACGTGAGGACATCTCACTTAGCAAAAAAAATCAATATCTCCCATTTGCAGAGGGAAAAATATAAATTATTTGAGTATCTTACTCTTTTTGTATAATTTCCATGAGAGGAAAAAACGTGAGGACATCTCACTTAGTAAAAAAAATCAAAATCTCCCATTTTGCAGAGGGAAAAATATAAATTATTTGAGTATCTTACTGTTTTCGTATATTTTCCATGAGAGAAAAAACGTGAGGACATCTCACTTAGCAAAAAAAATAAAAATCTCCCATCTGCAGAGGGAAAAATATAAATTTTTTGAGAATCTTACTCTTTTTGTATATTTTCCATGAGAGAAAAAACGTGAGGACATCTCACTTAGCAAAAAAAATAAAAATCTCCCATTTGCAGAGGGAAATATATAAATTATTTGAGAATCTTACATTTTTTTGGTATATTTTCCATGAGAGGAAAAAACGTGAGGAAATCTCACTTAGCGAAAAAAAATCTCCCTTTTGCAGAGGGAAAAATATAAATTATTTGAGTATCTTACTCTTTTTGTATATTTTCCATGAGAGAAAAAACGTGAGGACATCTCACTTAGCAAAAAAAAATAAAATCTCCCATTTGCAGAGGGAAAAATATAAATTATTTGAGAATCTTACATTTTTTTGGTATATTTTCCATGAGAGAAAAAATCATGAGGACATCTAACTTAGCGAGAAAAAAAATCTCTTGTTTGCAGAGGGATGAATATAAATTATTTGAGAATCTTAGTATTTTTGTATAAAAAAATTCCTTTCAGAGGAATTTTCTTCTATTTTTACAATATTACGTGCTATTTGTAATTAGCAGCGTCAATATTTGAAGATATTCCAATGGCGCTGTCCTCTTAAAATTGTATCAACAAAAATAGGGCTACAAATGTTCCTATTGTTTAATCTTTTTTTTTCTCACAGAACAAGTCCGGCTCGAAGGAATCATCGCCAAAACATCAGAGGTCTGCCGAAACGGCGAATTAAACACTGAAATGAAAGCCAAAATTTCAGGTACAGTTAAAAAAAAAGGATGCAAACTGGAACTTTGCACATTGCTTCCTCGTTAATTTTCATCTTTCGCAAAGCCGCCTCTATGAGGAAGTTTCTTTATTTTATTTTTGGCTTCCTCATAGGAGGAAGCTTTGGGAAAGATGAAAATTATTGACGAAGCAATGTGCAAAATTCTACTTTGCGTCATTATTTTAAATACAAATTAAAGAAGTACGAAAACAATAATTTTCATAAATTCAAAATTTTATAAAATCTAAACCGCTTTATGTATTTCGCTTAAATTCAATACCGATCGTCATTTTTCATTGCTTTATTCGTCAAAAACTGTTTAAGCTCATTATATAAAAAATTGTGGCAGCTAGAGAACATACAGAGATTTTTTGAAAAATTCAATGTCTTATAAAATCTGAACCGCTTTACCAATCTTCACCAAATTCGATATCTACTACAACTGGATGTTATTTTTATCTTGCAAAAGATTTGAGCAGGTTTGGTCGAACTTAACTTGAATAAGAACGAAAACAAATTTTTTCGAAAATTCAAAATTTTACAAAATCCAAACCACTTTATGTATTTCGCTTAAATTCAATACCGATCGTCATTTTTCATTGCTTTATTCGTCAAAAACTGTTTAAGCTCAGTATCTAAAAAATTGTGGCAGCTAGAGAACATACAGAGATTTTTTGAAAAATTCAATGTCTTATAAAATCTGAACCCCTTTACCAATCTTCACCAAATTCGATATCTACTACAATTGGATGTTAATTTTACCTTGCAAAAGATTTGAGCAGTTTTGGTCGAACTTAACTTGAATAAGAACGAAAACAAATTTTTTTCGAAAATTCAAAATTTTATAAAATCTAAACCGCTTTATGTATTTCGCTTAAATTCAATACCGATCGTCATTTTTCATTGCTTTATTCGTTAAAAACTGTTTAAGCTCATTATCCAAAAAATTGTGGCAGCTGGAGAACATACAGAGATTTTTTGAAAAATTCAATGTCTTATAAAATCTGAACCGCTTTACCGATCTTCACCAAATTTGATATCTACTACAACTGGATGTTAATTTTACCTTGCAAAAGATTTGAGCAGTTTTGGTAGAACTTAACTTGAATAAGAACGAAAACAAATTTTTTCGAAAATTCAAAATTTTACAAAATCCAAACCACTTTATGTATTTCGCTTAAATTCAATACCGATCGTCATTTTTCATTGCTTTATTCGTCAAAAACTGTTTAAGCTCATTATCTAAAAAATTGTGGCAGCTAGAGAACATACAGAGATTTTTTGAAAAATTCAATGTCTTATAAAATCTGAACCGCTTTACCAATCTTCACCAAATTCGATATCTACTACAATTGGATGTTAATTTTACCTTGCAAAAGATTTGGGCAGGTTTGGTCGAACTGAACTTGAATAAGAACGAAAACAAAATTTTTTCGAAAATTCAAAATTTTATAAAATCCAAACCACTTTATGTATTTCGATGAAATTCAATACCGATCGTCATTTTCCATTGCTTTATTCGTCAAAAACTGTTTAAGCTCATTATCCAAAAAATTGTGGCAGCTGGAGAACATACAGAGATTTTTTGAAAAATTCAATGTCTTATAAAATCTGAACCGCTTTACCGATCTTCACCAAATTTGATATCTACTACAACTGGATGTTAATTTTACCTTGCAAAAGATTTGAGCAGGTTTGGTCGAACTTAACTTGAATAAGAACGAAAACAAAATTTTTTCGAAAATTCAAAACTTTATAAAATATAAACCACTTTATGTATTTCGCTCAAATTCAATACCGACCTTCATTTTTCATTTTTCTATTTGTCCAGAACTATTTAGCTCATTAGCAGAAAAATTGCGGAAGCTAGAGAACATACAGACATTTTTTAATTAGCGGGATAAGCATTTTTTAAATCTTCATTTCACATAAAATCAAAATACATGAATCAATTTTTAATATAATGAATACCAAATAAACATCGAAAAACAGTGTATACGTAATAAAAATATAAGCTGATTTTGTCACGTAGTTTACAAGTTATAGCCGTATGCAATTTTTTATTTAAAAAACAAATTATCAAAAATGCGATAAATCTGAAGATTTTATCACGAATTTATTCCTATATTGTCATTAGGTGCTCCGGATAAGACAACAAATGGTCACACCGATGAAAAACGTGGAACAAACGCATATCCAACAAAAGGGAACAAGCCTAATTACAAAGGCAGACGAACCAATAACGCATCTCGCAAGAAGAAATGATTACATCTCTGGATTAAAAAAATAATAATAAATGAGCACCTGGTATGCCTTATCACCGAGAAATACGTAGATTCGTGAAAAAGCGCGTGACTGGATGTGCGCAAATGCAAGGAAAAAAAAAAGAAGAAAAAAAAAGGAAGAGGAAAACAGTTTGACGAACTTCATCACACATTTACCATTTATTTCCTGAAATTTGCATTATTATTCGCTAATATCTCGTCCCTTTTGCCTATCGCCACTTCATCGAAATACCTGATCGATTATTTATAATTTCCGCCGTACGTCGTAACTCACCGTGATTCGTGTCTACATTATTACTAGATGTATCATGTTTTATGTTAATAAATTATTTAATGGATGATTATATCAGTAATGATTACCAAATCGTCGCTTAAGTCACTCTAATAATTACGCAATTGCATTACGCAATTATGTTTTATAAAATTACAATAACTCGATAATCATTAAGAACCTCCGATAAAATTTCCATTGGCACGGAGGAAATTTTAATGAAGTTTTATGATTAAATATTTTTACATTTCTATATTTCATTTCAATTAATTTTTATGTAATCTCAGACTTTTATAATATTGAACTAATAACAATAATTTAGTAAACAATATTATACTTTACAGTTAGAATTTTTTAATTAGTCGTAAATAAACTTTAGTCTGAATGAAAAATAAATAAATTGAAGCAGTTGTAATTAAAGCAAAGATTATAATTTATTGCTTGCAATTATAATTTTTTTGATATTATCATATTTTTACATTTCTATATTTAATTTCAATTCATTTTTATGTAATCTCAGACTTTTATAATATTGAACTAATAACAATAATTTAGTAAACAATATTATACTTTACAGTTAGAATTTTTTAATTAGTCGTAAATAAACTTTACTTGAATGAAAAGTAAATAAATTGAAGCAGTTGTAATTAAAGCAAAGAGTATAATTTATTGCTTGCAATTATAATTTTTTTTATATTATCATTTTAAGAAAAATTTGTAATTGCAAGCAATTATTATTATTTTTATTTCTTGTTAATTTCGTGATATTCATTTTCACGAATTGTTGTCGCGTGTTAATTATCAATTTGTTTTTTGAACCGTTGAGTTTTTATTAATGATAGAATATGGGGCATTTCTTATCAACTGGGCCACTTTTTTCGGACAACTACCCGGATATTTTTCTAAATTCGTCAGTTTGTTGTACTATTTAAGATGGGGGTTTGTGATTTATTTCAAATTTTTAAAGGGCGCCGTTCAGGATTTACGTTTTTTTTTTAAATATCACTATATCTCAGAAAATATTAGACTCTCAAAAAATTCTTAAGAACATTAACTTTTTCATTTTCCATCGGCTTTCGAGTGCTGTTAAAATCATAATTTTTCCAACGGAAGAAAGTCAATTTTTCGCAAAAAAAAAGCAATAAATAATTTTTTTTACGAAAAAAGCATCTTTGTTTCCGGTCTTAATTTTACAAGGTGTTTCGCATTGTATGAAGATTCTGAGAAAAAAATTTCAAAGTGGCACCTCCAATTCTTAGGCAACAAAAAATTGAAAAATTGAATAAAAAAATTAATACATTTTTTCCTGCCCGTTTTTTCCGAATTATTTGGCGCAACTCGTCGTCCGAGAAATTTCATTTTATCTTTTGGAAATGTGATGAAATCCGCTAGGGAGGAAATCCAAAGTGGCACCTCCGATTCTTAGGCAGGAATAAATTTTTTTATTTTATTTTTCAATTTTTTACTACCTAAGAATTGGAGGTGCGACTTTGGAATTTTTTTCTCAGAATCTTCATACAATGCGAAACCCCTTGTAAAATTAAGTCCGGAATCAAAGATGCTTTTTTCGTAAAAGAAAAAAATTATTTATGGCTTTTTTTTTGCGAAAAATCGACTTTCTTCCGATGGAAAAATTATGATTTTAATATCACTCGAAAGTAGATGAAAAATGAAAAAGTTAAGGGCGAGGTAAGGTATTAAAATTTTTTTTTTCTTTTTTGTTTTTTTTTTTAAATGAATGTATAATATCTCAAGAATATTGTGTTAAAATTTTCGCTCAATTTTGAACATTTTGCAATGAAAATTTAGGAAAATGTTGTTCAAATGTTATATTATTATATGGAAATTTACTGAATAAACGAACATTATCTATATCGCCAAAAAAAAATCTTAAAAACATGCCTTTTTTCACCGAATTAACCTCCCCGCCCTTAATGTTCTTAAGAATTTTTTGAAAGTCTAATATTTTCTGGAATATAGTGATATTTAAAAAAAAAAACGTAAATTCTGAACGGCGCTCTTTAAAAATCTGAAAAAAATCACAAACACCCATCTCAAATAGTACAACAAACTGACAAATTTAGAAAAATATCCGGGAGGTCCAACGAAAAAAATTGCCCAGTTGATAAAGAATGCTTCATATGTAGCATTCTCTGTCAATTCAGCCACTTTTTTTTCGACCCTCTCTGATTTGCCCTGTAATTGGTTATATGAATGTACCACTAAAAGACACTCTATGCGAATTTTTTCAGATTTTTAAAAATAATTTTTTAGAAAATGGCTTTTTTTATTCAAGTGCAAATATCTCAGAATTTTGAAGTTACTGAATGTTACGTCCTGGTCATTTTTCTTGTCCCATTTCCAATAATTATTATCCACTTTATTTATTTTTATTAATTATTGCTCTCAACCCTTCGATATTATACATTCGGTACTTCTCCTTTTATTAGCGTCTTTTATATAAAAACCAAAAGGAAGTTGTCTAGACGCTGATCTTTCAATATACTGTACGTTAATATTAGATGCTCACAAATTCATATCAGCTCAATCATTCCTGCTTTCTTGACTTTTTGCTGGACGCGCGTGCAACGCGCTGTCAGCATCTTTGGGCCGCATCGCGACCATCCAAAATTCCCCCACTACACTAACAATCTATGCCTTCCTCCTTTCGTTATTAATTTTTTAAATCAGTTCCAATTCAAATCTCAAACAATGAAGTTCTAAATCTTATTCTATTAACCCTTTAAGGTATTTAGTGATAAGACAATTAGTTATTATATGGTGTTAAATACGCGGCTTCAAACTATGGCGATTTATAATCTAATATATATATTCGGCGATAATTATAATTATAATAATAAATTTAGTGTTAAATTCAATTATAAAAATAATAAAACCCATAACGCGTGATAATTCAAAATATTAATTTCAATTATTAATCGAACGACGTACCCTCCTCATACAAAGATAGGTATATATGCGACGTTTATCTTAGACGTAACACTGAAAAAAAATGTCAGCACATAAAAGTTGTCGTTTATTGTTAGCTTTCGAACGGAATATTCCAAATAATTGTCACGTTCCTGTGAGTATGATTTTTTTCCGAAAAATGAAGGAATTATTTTCTAATTAAAAAAAGGATATTTTTTTTTACTGACAAAATTACAGAGTATTGGTACTTGACTGTTGATATCACAAAAAAATCGTCAGAGTGGCACCGATCGATCTTCTGGTATTAAAAAATGCATTTGTGTGAAAGTTTCGAAAAACAGGGGCATTATTATTTTTTTGATAAAAAAAAGGTTACTTTTTTTGGCTAATAAAATTACAGAGTATTCTTGCGTGACTGTAGATATTGCAAAAAAATCATCAGAGTGGTACGGATCGAGCTTTCGGTATAAAAAAAAATAATTCCCCCGTTTTTCGAAACTTCCA
Source organism: Ephialtes manifestator (assembly GCA_963970395.1). Classification (NCBI taxonomy): domain Eukaryota; kingdom Metazoa; phylum Arthropoda; class Insecta; order Hymenoptera; family Ichneumonidae; genus Ephialtes; species Ephialtes manifestator. The sequence goes on along the minus strand of OZ019977.1, from coordinate 28,925,603 downwards.
CACGAATAATTTTTTTTTAATACCGTAAGCTCGATCCCTACCACTCTGATGATTTTTTTACAATATCTACAGTCATGCAAGAATACTCTGTAATTTTATTAGCCAAAAAAAAGTAACCTTTTTTTATCAAAAAAATAATATTGCCTCCGTTTTTCGGTACTTTCACACAAATGCATTTTTTAATGCCCGTTTTTTCCGAATTACTCTATGTGAATTTTTTCAGATTTTTAAAAATAATTTTTTAGAAAATGGCTTTTTTTATTCAAGTGCAAATATCTCAGAATTTTGAAGTTACTGAAAAAAAATGTCAGCACATAAAAGTTGTCGTTTATTGTTAGCTTTCGAGCGGAATATTCCAAATAATTGTCACGTTCCTGTGAGTATGATTTTTTTCCGAAAAATTGAGGAATTATTTTTTAATTAAAAAAGGGATATTTTTTTTTTACTGAAAAAATTACAGAGTATTGCTACATGACTGTTGATATCACAAAAAAATCGCCAGAGTGGCACCGATCGATCTTCTGGTATTAAAAAATGCATTTGTGTGAAAGTTCCGAAAAACGGGGGCATTATTATTTTTTTGATTAAAAAAAGGTTACTTTTTTTTGGCTAATAAAATTACAGAGTATTCTTGCGTGACTGTAGATATTGCAAAAAAATCATCAGAGTGGTACGGATCGAGCTTTCGGTATAAAAAAAAATAATTCCCCCGTTTTTCGAAACTTCCACACGAATAATTTTTTTTTAATACCGTAAGCTCGATCCCTACCACTCTGATGATTTTTTTACAATATCTACAGTCATGCAAGAATACTCTGTAATTTTATTAGCCAAAAAAAAGTAACCTTTTTTTATCAAAAAAATAATATTGCCTCCGTTTTTCGGTACTTTCACACAAATGCATTTTTTAATGCCCGTTTTTTCCGAATTACTCTATGTGAATTTTTTCAGATTTTTAAAAATAATTTTTTAGAAAATGGCTTTTTTTATTCAAGTGCAAATATCTCAGAATTTTGAAGTTACTGAAAAAAAATGTCAGCACATAAAAGTTGTCGTTTATTGTTAGCTTTCGAGCGGAATATTCCAAATAATTGTCACGTTCCTGTGAGTATGATTTTTTTCCGAAAAATTGAGGAATTATTTTTTAATTAAAAAAGGGATATTTTTTTTTTACTGAAAAAATTACAGAGTATTGCTACATGACTGTTGATATCACAAAAAAATCGCCAGAGTGGCACCGATCGATCTTCTGGTATTAAAAAATGCATTTGTGTGAAAGTTCCGAAAAACGGGGGCATTATTATTTTTTTGATTAAAAAAAGGTTACTTTTTTTTGGCTAATAAAATTACAGAGTATTCTTGCGTGACTGTAGATATTGCAAAAAAATCATCAGAGTGGTACGGATCGAGCTTTCGGTATAAAAAAAAATAATTCCCCCGTTTTTCGAAACTTCCACACGAATAATTTTTTTTTAATACCGTAAGCTCGATCCCTACCACTCTGATGATTTTTTTACAATATCTACAGTCATGCAAGAATACTCTGTAATTTTATTAGCCAAAAAAAAGTAACCTTTTTTTATCAAAAAAATAATATTGCCTCCGTTTTTCGGTACTTTCACACAAATGCATTTTTTAATGCCCGTTTTTTCCGAATTACTCTATGTGAATTTTTTCAGATTTTTAAAAATAATTTTTTAGAAAATGGCTTTTTTTATTGAAGTGCAAATATCTCAGAATTTTGAAGTTACTGAAAAAAAATGTCAGCATATAAAAGTTGTCGTTTATTGTTAGCTTTCGAGCGGAATATTCCAAATAATTGTCACGTTCCTGTGAGTATGATTTTTTTCCGAAAAATGGAGGAATTATTTTTTAATTAAAAAAAAGGATATTTTTTTTTACTGACAAAATTACAGAGTATTGCTACGTGACTGTTGATATCACAAAAAAATCGCCAGAGTGGCACCGATCGATCTTCTGGTATTAAAAAATGCATTTGTGTAAAAGTTCCGAAAAACGGGGGCATTATTATTTTTTTGATAAAAAAAAGGTTACTTTTTTTGGCTAATAAAATTACAGAGTATTCTTGCATGACTGTAAATATTGCAAAAAAATCATCAGAGTGATACGGATCGAGCTTCCGGTATAAAAAAAAATAATTCCCCCGTTTTTCGAAACTTCCACACGAATAATTTTTTTTAATACCGTAAGCTCGATCCATACCACTCTGATGATTTTTTTGCAATATCTACAGTCATGCAAGAATACTCTGTAATTTTATTAGCCATTTTATTTATCATTTTATTGTCAAAAAAATAATAATGCCCCCATTTTTCGGAACTTTCACACAAATGCATTTTTTAATACCAGAAGATCGATCGGTGCCACTCTGGCGATTTTTTTGTGACATCAACAGTCATGTAGCAATACTCTGTAATTTTTTCAGTAAAAAAAAATATCATTTTTTTTAATTAAAAAATAATTCCTCCATTTTTCGGAAAAAAATCATACTCACAGGAACGTGACAATTATTTGGAATATTCCGCTCGAAAGCTAACAATAAACGACAACTTTTATGTGCAGACATTTTTTTTCAGTAACTTCAAAATTCTGAGATATTTGCACTTGAATAAAAAGAGGCATTTTCTGAAAAATTATTTTTAAAAATGTGAAAAAATTCACATAGAGTGTCTTTTAGTGGTACATTCATATAATCAATTACAGGGCAAATCGGAGAGGGTCGAAAAAAAAAAAGTGGCTGAATTGACAGAGAATGCTTCATATATGGAAATTGGTGGAGATTTGTCAAGTCGTGCGTTGTCCCAATTAAAATATAACGCTACAGTTTTAATTCCAGTGCGGGAGGCTAAAGGTGGCAGAATTAGAGAAATGTGCTCTCTTATATAGAAGCTTGTATTTGCAGCTGCGCAGGTCTACCACCGCGCCTTCTTATTAGCATCTCCAGTAAACTCCAGTCACGCCAACGACCCGCTTGCAGAAACTCCAGGTGTCAGTGGGCCACCAGTGGTCAGTTTAACACAAGACCCAAGTAAATTGGTCCTCGGTCAAAGTTAAATTTTCCTAAACACTACATATATTTTTTCTTTAATTTCCTTCGTCTCTTCGTTTAATACACGATAATGCAATGGGTGAAGGAAGACGAGATCGTTCTTCAAGAAGGTAATTATTTCTTCCTGCCTCAATTTGCAAACGTTTCTTTACTTTAAAATATTGGAAATCCTTGAAACGAAATTAATTACGAGTTTTCAAGGATTCCAATATTTTTTTTTTTTACAAAGCAAAGTTTTTGCACCTCTACTACATTCTTGGTTTTGAGTTTTTTTCCTATTAATATAATATTTATAAATAATTGATTAATAATAGTAGAATTATTAATCAATTATATTTCTTTTTTTTTAACTGAGTGACTATTTTTGTACCATTGTTATCGTTTTTTATGTCCACGATTAAACGAATGAAGAAATAACAAAGATAGTAAATGAAAAGCCTATTATTTTGAGTTTTTTTTCTTGTTTCTTAATATAAGATTTATAAATATCCAGCGATATTGATACAAAATGGTTAATCATACTGGAATAATTAATCTATTATTTTTCTTTTTTTTAACTGACTATTTTTATACCATTATTGTAATTTTTAACATCCACTGTTGAATGAATGAAGAAATAACAAAAATAGTAAATGAAGAGCCTATTATTTTGAGTTTTTCCGTTTTTTTTCTTGTTTCTTAACATAAAATTTATAAATATCCAGCGACATTGATATAGAATGGTTAATAATACTAGAATAATTAATCAATTTTTCTTCGTCAATGTTCTTTTTAATTGCGCAACTACTTTTCTCCCATTATAGTAATTTTTACTGCCCACTGATAAATAAATTAAGAAATAAAATAAATAATGAATCAAAATTCTATTATTTTAAGTTCTTTCGTTTTTTTTCTTAATCCAAATATGATAATTATAAATATGGACAGATTTCTCGTAGCTTATAATAAAAAAGGATTATCTTTTTAAAAGACTATTATTTGTAATTATTTTTGTGAATGTGCTAGAGTAAAAAAAAAAGAAAAAAATAGGAGGAATTGAGTTAATGCTGAAAATTGTTAATATTGTCAAGGACCGCGCCTAGTTTATTCAGTAATTGCTTAAAAAAGCCCAAAATTCTTTTAATGGATTATCCATTAAAAGACTATTGTTTATTATTATTTTTGTAAATTTGCTAGAGTAAAAAAAAAAAAAATTGTTCGAAAAAAATGGAGAAATTGAGTTATTGCTAAAAATTGTTAATATTGCCAAGGATCGCGCCTAATTTATTCAGTAATTGGTTAAAGACTAAAAAACTATTGTTTATTATTATTTTTATGAATGTGTTACAGTAAAAAAAAAAAAAAATTGGTCGAAAAAATGGAGAAATTGAGTTATTCCTAAAAATTGTTAATATTGCCAAGGATCGCGCCTAGTTTATTCAGTAATTGCTTAAAAAAGCCCGAAAATCTTTTAATGCATAATTCATTAAAAGACTATTGTTTATTATTATTTTTGTAAATATGCTAGAGTAAAAAAAAAACAAAATTGTTCGAAAAAAATGGAGAAATTGAGTTATTTCTAAAAATTGTTAATATTGCCAAGGATCGCGCCTAGTTTATTCAGTAGTTGCTTAAAAAAGCCCGAAAATCTTTTAATGCATAATTCATTAAAAAACTATTGTTTATTATTATTTTTGTAAATTTGCTAGAGTAAAAAAAAAAAAATTGTTCGAAAAAAATGGAGAAATTGAGTTATTGCTAAAAATTGTTAATATTGCCAAGGATCGCGCCTAGTTTCTTCAGTAATTGCTTAAAAAAGCCCGAAAATCTTTTAATGCATAATTCATTAAAAGACTATTGTTTATTATTATTTTTGTGAATGTGCTAGAGTAAAAAAAAACAAAATTGTTCGAAAAAAATGGAGAAATTGAGTTATTGCTAAAAATTGTTAATATTGCCAAGGACCGCGCCTGATTTATTCAGTAATTGCTTAAAAAAGCCCAAAAGTCTTTTAATGGATAATCCATTAAAATACTATTGTTTATTATTATTTTTGTAAATTTGCTAGAGTAAAAAAAACAAAATTGTTCGAAAAAAATGGAGAAATTGAGTTATTGCTAAAAATTGTTAATATTGCCAAGGATCGCGCCTAGTTTCTTCAGTATTGCTTAAAAAAGCCCGAAAATCTTTTAATGCATAAGTCATTAAAAGACTATTGTTTATTATTATTTTTGTGAATATACTAGAGTAAAAAAAAATAAAATTGGTCGAAAAAATGGAGAAATTGAGTTATTGCTAAAAATTGTTAATATTGCCAAGGATCGCGCCTAGTTTCTTCAATAATTGCTTAAAAAAGCCCGAAAATCTTTTAATGCATAAGTCATTAAAAGACTATTGTTTATTATTATTTTTGTGAATATACTAGAGTAAAAAAAAAAACAAATTGGTCGAAAAAAATTGAGGAATTGAGTTATTGCTAAAAATTGTTAATATTGCCAAGGACCGCGCCTAGTTTCTTCAGTAATTGCTTGAAAAAGCCCGCAAGATCGATTAGGGTCAAGCTGATTGGGGCAGCATTTATGGAAGCATTTACGGAGATTGAAAAACGAAGATCGATATTGTGAAAATGACTTCGGCTTCCAAGGATATTACCGATATATGATGGATAATGATTTGCGGATACTTAAGAGTGCACAAGTCTTAATCTCGTTATAAATATACTTTACGCGACCTCCATTACGATTTAATATAGAGCGACACGATAAGGATTACGTAGGTGACCTCCTTAAGGTCCAAGGAGCACGACTTGCCCTACTTAAGGGTTCGAAGTCACCCTCGGTGAATAAATTAACTCGCTGATAGCACACGAACAGGACAACAATTTTTAAATGCTTCTTCATTAATTATAAGTGGAAAAATGTATAAAAAAATTTTTTCACTCTTTGACTTGCGATATTTTTTTCTGATGAAAATATTGCGATGAAGAGGTCGCGGTTTTACTCACAATTAATATATAGTTTTATCAAAACTATATATTAATATATAGTATAATATATTAATTAACTAAATATATAATTATATTAATTAATAATTATATATAATTAATATAATAATATATAATTTATTAATATATACTATATATTAACACAATTAATATATAGTTTTATCAAAACTATAAATATTAATTGTTATTTTTTTATTTTTTATAAAAAGTTATTTTTTTTTATTGAATAAATTATTGATAAACAATTAGGTTATTGTTGTGGGAACAAAAAACGAACGGATTGTTTAATCAAAGTGTTGCACTTTAAGGAGATTCGTTGTATTTTTATTTACGATAAAAAACAACTTTAATAATTTGTTATTAAAAAATTGAAATTTTTTTTTAAACAAGGTTTTAAATCACAATTTTGTATTTGGCTTCTCATTACTTTTTTACTCACACAAATCTCACTCTATGTGTCTCAAAATTGATTACCATTGTTTTAGACGTGGTTTTGTAAAAAAAAAAATGTATGCAAAATAAGTAATAAGAAAGCAAAGAATTTTTACTTTCCATTTTGCATCCTTTTTCTGTAAATATCTGTAAATATAAATAAATAATGAAAAAAATGGAAAATAAGTAATAAGAAAGTAAAGAATTTCTACTTTCCATTTTGCATTTTTGTTCTGAAAATATCTGAAAATATTAATAAATGATGAACAAAAAATCTGGAAAATAAGTAATAAAAAAGCAAAGAATCTCTACATTCTATTTTGCATCCTTGTTATGTAAGTATTTGTAAAAATAAATAAATAATGAAAAAAAAAGAAAACAAAAAAAAGTAATAAGAAAGTAAAGAATTTTTACTTGTTCCGTAAATATCTGTAAATAAAAACAAATAATGAAAAAAAAAAGTGATAAAGCAAAGAATTTCTACTTTCCATTTTGCATTCTTGTTCTGTTAAGGAGATTGGAGCGTTCCACACTAGTCAAATCAGTGCTAAATTTTTAAAAGCGTTTCCACAATTTCAGATGGTTTAATAATCTGTTCCAAGGTGTTAATCACATAGCAGCATTAGTTCTTGATATTCAAATACATTCACAGCTGTGATATCAACAGTAAATCGATCGATATCTGCAAATTTCCGATGTTATCTTTTTTCATCCAGTTTTTTAACAGGGTAAACCGTAATATAAGTCCGATTATGACGAGCAATAGCTCATTTTGTTTACTAAAAGATATTCTATCGATTGACCGTCTATTTTTTAAAATCGTATTAGTAGTTCAAAAGATACAACCGTTTGTTTATCCTATCATAACCTAACGTCAAGTATACAAATGGCTGTAACTTTTGAACGCCTGATACTATAGAAAATCCGGACGGTCAATCGATTAAGGATCTTCCACTGATCAAAATGAGCTATGTTTCGTCATAATCGGACTGATATTACGGTTTACACTTTTACAAAACTGGATGAAAAAACATGACATCGGAAATTTGGAGATATTTATCGATTTACTGTTCATATGATAGCTGTGAATGTATTTGAATATCAAGAACTAATGCTGCTATGTGATTAACATCTTGGAACAGATTATTAAACCATCTGAAATTGTAGAAACGCTTTTTAAAATTTACCACTGAATTGATTAGTGTGGAGCGCTCCAACCTCCTTAATAATCCGTTTCACGATGTTAATCACATAGCAGCATTAGTTCTTGTTATTCAAATACATTCACAGCTGTGATATCAACAGTAAATCGATCAATATCTGCAAATTTCCGATGTTATGTTTTTTCATCCAGTTTTTTAAAAGGGTAAACCGTAATATCAGTCCGATTATGACGAGCAATAGCTCATTTTGTTTGCTAAAAGATATTCTATCGATTGACCGTCTATTTTTTAAAATCGTATTAGTAGTTCAAAAGATACAACCGTTTGTTTATCCTATCATAACCTAACATCAAGTATACAAATGGCTGTAACTTTTGAACGCCTGATACTATAGAAAATCCGGACGGTCAATCGATTAAGGATCTTCCACTGATCAAAATGAGCTATGTTTCGTCATAATCGGACTGATATTACGGTTTACCCTTTTACAAAACTGGATGAAAAAACATGACATCGGAAATTTGGAGATATTGATCGATTTATTGTTCATATTACAGCTGTGAATGTATTTGAATATCAAGAACTAATGCTGCTATTTGATTAACATCTTGGAACAGATTACTAAACCATCTGAAATTGTAGAAACGCTTTTTAAAATTTACCACTGATTTGATTAGTGTGGAGCGCTCCAACCTCCTTAATAATCCGTTTCAAGATGTTAATCACATAGCAGCATTAGTTCTTGTTATTCAAATACATTCACAGCTGTGATATCAACAGTAAATCGATCAATATCTGCAAATTTCCGATGTTATGTTTTTTCATCCAGTTTTTTAAAAGGGTAAACCGTAATATAAGTCCGATTATGACGAGCAATAGCTCATTTTGTTTACTAAAAGATATTCTATCGATTGACCGTCTATTTTTTAAAATCGTATTAGTAGTTCAAAAGATACAACCGTTTGTTTATCCTATCATAACCTAACGTCAAGTATACAAATGGCTGTAACTTTTGAACGCCTGATACTATAGAAAATCCGGACGGTCAATCGATTAAGGATCTTCCACTGATCAAAATGAGCTATGTTTCGTCATAATCGGACTGATATTACGGTTTACCCTTTTACAAAACTGGATGAAAAAACATGACATCGGAAATTTGGAGATATTGATCGATTTATTGTTCATATTACAGCTGTGAATGTATTTGAATATCAAGAACTAATGCTGCTATTTGATTAACATCTTGGAACAGATTATTAAACCATCTGAAATTGTAGAAACGTTTTTAAAAATGTACCACTGATTTGACTAGTGTGGAGCGCTCCAACCTCCTTAATAATCCGTTTCAAGGTGTTAATCACATAGCAGCATTAGTTCTTGATATTCAAATACATTCACAGCTGTGATATCAACAGTAAATCGATCAATATCTGCAAATTTCCGATGTTATGTTTTTTTCATCTAGTTTTTTGAAAGGGCAAATCGTAATATCAGTCCGATTATGACGAGCAATAGCTCATTTTGTTTGCTAAAAGATATTCTATCGATTGACCGTCTATTTTTTAAAATCGTATTAGTAGTTCAAAAGATACAACCGTTTGTTTATCCTATCATAACCTAACATCAAGTATACAAATGGCTGTAACTTTTGAACGCCTGATACTATAGAAAATCCGGACGGTCAATCGATTAAGGATCTTCCACTGATCAAAATGAGCTATGTTTCGTCATAATCGGACTGATATTACGGTTTACCCTTTTACAAAACTGGATGAAAAAACATGACATTGGAAATTTGGAGATATTTATCGATTTACTGTTCATATGATAGCTGTGAATGTATTTGAATATCAAGAACTAATGCTGCTATGTGATTAACACCTTGGAACAGATTATTAAACCATCTGAAATTGTAGAAACGTTTTTAAAAATTTACCACTGATTTGACTAGTGTGAAGCGCTCCAACCTCCTTAAATATAAATAAATGATGTAACCCAAAGCGAATATGCATAAGTAGATTTTGCATGTTAACTGCTTATAGTATTCATATATGCATGACATAATAAGAGGATTAAAAAGTTTGATGTAAGGAAAGGATATTCAACATACCGAGGGTTTGAAGGTGGCTTAAACATTTTCAAGACGATGCGAGATTGCGTGCATGGCTCATTGCACGAGCATGCGTAGAAATATACTTACAAAGCCAGGATATTATCACGCACACGCAGCTTAAGACTGAGAAATCCTTAGCCAGGGCAGTTACAGAGGGAATAGAGTGCGTGTTCGAGGCTTCCGGACGTTAACTCGCCGCGGATGCAAATCCGTGTGGATGAAGAAGGAAATGTAGGTTAGGAGGGCGAACCGCGAAGCCTGAAGTAAGTATAGCAGTTGTGTGTGTGTATATGAACCGCGAACTGCCGTCTTCCATGACGAACGGCGATTCCGTTATTTCGGCGGCGGTGCAATTCACGACAGAAATAGATATCGCCAGCAATCGGTAGACAATCCTCACGTCCTCGAGCTTCCGGATTCTCCGATTTATCGACTCTTTGTAGCAACTTCCTTCCCTTTTCACAATAATGTCTTCTTGCCTATCGAGAAAAGTTCGATAACCGATATTTCACTCGACTTTGGGCTTCAGCTTTCACTGAACTTGGATTTATCAGCAAACTTTGGCATTTCACGAACCTTCGGTTTTTAATAAACTTTAGTTATTTATATTTGTTTTCTCATACCCGGTGATTTTGGTCGAAATCACCGAATAGTAACGAAACTTGTTTTTTTTTTTTTAATCTCAATAATTATTATTTGTGCTGCAATTTTAACTTGGATGGCTTTATTTTTCGACTTTTGATTTGTTGTTCGGACTTAATTGGTATTTTGGTACATATTTGATCGTGGATAACAATTTAAAAAATGTTGTGTCATCGGTGGGAATCGAACCTGGAACCCTGCGGATATGAATCTGAGCCTTAGACCACAAGGCTATTCGCATCTTCGGAAATGTATGTTTTTATTGTCTATTTAAAGTACCAAGAAAGTCTAAAATGAAATAATCGTAGGCATTTACATGATCGCAACTGGAGTTATTAAAATAAAAACACATTTAATCATTTTTTCACGACAGAAATAGATATCGCCAGGAATCGGTAGACAATCCTCACGTCCTCGAGCTTCTGGATTCTCCGATTTATCGACTCTTTGTAGCAACTTCCTTCCCCTTTTCACGAGTACCGTCTTCTTGCCTATCGAGAAAAGTCCGATAAGGGATATTTCACTCGACTTTGGGCTTCAGTTTTCACTGAACTTGGATTTATCATCAAACTTTGACATTTCACGAACCTTGGGTTTTTAATAAATTTTAGCTTTTTTTTTTTGCTTTCTCATATCCGGTGATTTTGGTCGAAATCACAGAAACTTGTTTTTTTTCTCAATAATTATTATTTGTGCTGCAATTTTAACTTGAACGGCTTTATTTTCGACTTTTGATTTGTTGTTCGGACTTATTTGGTATTTCGGTACATATTTTGATCGTGGATAACAATTAAAAAATTGTTGTGTCATCGGTGGGAATCGAACCTGGAACCCTGCGGATGTGAATCTGAGCCTTAGACCACAAGGCTATTCGCATCTTCGAAAATGTATGTTTTTATTGTCTATCTAAAGTATAAAGAAAGTCTAAAAATGAAATAATCTTAGGCATTTACATGATCGCAACTGGAGTTATTAAAATAAAAACACGTTTAATCACTTTTTCACCGAAATCGATTACTCTAATTGTTATATTTTTAGACGTAATTATACAAATGTAAAGGTCATAACATATTTAGCATTTCCTTACACTTCAAATAGACAATTAAAATAGATTGTATGCGAATAGCCGAGTGGTCTAAAGCTTGGATTCATATCCTCAAGGTTTCGGGTTCAAATCCCATCGCTGACATAAAAAATTATAAATGTTATTCACAAATCCAATACGTGCCAAACTACCAAATATGTCCGAACGCTAAATCAAAAAATGAAAAAGAGCCGTTTCGTTAATTGCACCACAAATAATAATTAATTAGAAACAAAAAGGTTCGATTAAAAAAATCGTAATTAAAAAAATAAAAAGTGATTTAAAAAAAATTAAAAAATATGTTCTTATTTTATTTGTCTTTGCAATTTTTGAAAAATGTCTTTACGCTCTCTAGCATCCGCAAATTTTTAGCTATTGAAGCTAGATAATTTTTTATGAATAAAGCTAAAAATGTCGGTTTTTATAAGATTTTGAATTTTTCACAAAAATATATATATAATAAACAAACTTACGGTATTATACAAAATTTAGATTTTCCATCATTTTTCGAAAAATATTAATTTCTCAATCAAAATTAATATTTTTCGAAAAATATTAATTTCTTATTTCACACACCAGTTTTGTAGATTCCTTATTACGTGTCACAGTAAATTTACCATCTTTTTTAACAGTATAGTTTAATAACTGAAAGCTCCGCTAGATGTCGTCGACGACGATCGAGCGTTCTCGATTTCCACAAACGTGTCGTAAACACGACGTTTTTTTTTTTTTTTTAATCACCGCGAAATATTGAAGAATAAAATAAAATAATAATAGGCAAAACGTAGCGTTAATACGTTTCTGGAATAATGTAAAAATATTGATATAAGAGATGTACAAAATGGATTGTTTGTACAGACAATAAATTAGATCATATTCTATAAAAGATATTTTTTACATAAAAAAGCCCCATTGTGAATATTCGTAAAATACTCTTCCTTGTCTCTGAAATAATAATAAACAAAAAAATATAACATGCGTTAATAGAGTATTTTTCATTTTTCTTCAATTTAGTAAATTTTTTTTTTAGTTATTTACTATAATTTGCTATATTTATTTTTTTTTGTTTTCCATGAAAAATTTCGATTTTGTTTTATAAAAAAGGAAAAATTGCTGTCATGAAAAAAAAAGTGGAATCTTTCTGTAGATTTAGCTTAAATTTAGTTAACATATGGAATACCATAAAATATATAAAAAAGTAGAACCTTGCAGATTGTATAACAGTATAGTTTAATAACTGAAAGCTCCGCTAGATGTCGTCAACGACGATCGAGCGTTCTCGATTTCCATAAACGTTTCGTAAACACGAAGTGTTTTGTTTTTTTGTTTTTTAATCACCGCGAAATAGTGAAGAATAAAATAGAATAATAATAGGCAAAACGTAGCGTTAATACGTTTCTGGAATAATAAAAAAATATTGATATAAGAGATGTACAAAATGGATTGTTTGTACAGACAATAAATTAGATCATATTCTATAAAAGATATTTTTTACATAAAAAAGCCCCATTGTGAATATTCGTAAAATACTCTTCCTTGTCTATGAAATAATAATAAACAAAAAAATATAACATGCGTTAATAGAGTATTTTTCATTTTTCTTCAATTTAGTAAATGTTTTTTTTTCAGTTATTTACTATAATTTGCTATATATTTTTTTTTTTTTGTTTTGCATGAAAAATTTCGATTTTGTTTTATAAAAAAGGAAAAATTGCTGTCATGAAAAAAAAAATGGAATCTTTTTGTAGATTCAGCTTAAATTTAGTTAACATATGGACTACCATAAAATATATAAAAAAGTAGAACCTTGCACATTGTATAACAGTATAGTTTAATAACTGAAATCTCCGCTAGATGTCGTCGACGACGATTGAGCGTTCTCGATTTCCACAAACGTGTCGTAAACACGAAGTGTTTTGTTTCTTTTTTTTTCAATCACCGCGAAATATTGAAGAATAAAATAAAATAATAATAGGCAAAACGTAGCGTTAATACGTTTCTGGAATAATAAAAAAATATTGATATAAGAAATGTACAAAATGGATTGTTTGTACAGACAATAAATTAGATCATATTCTATAAAAGATATTTTTTACATAAAAAAGCCCTATTGTGAATATTCGTAAAATACTCTTCCTTGTCTATGAAATAATAATAAACAAAAAATATAACATGCGTTAATACAGTATTTTTCATTTTTCTTCAATTTAGTAAATTTTTTTTTTTTAGTTATTTACTATAATTTTCTATATTAATTTTTTTTTGTTTTCCATGAAAAATTTCGATTTTGTTTTATAAAAAAGGAAAAATTGCTGTCATGAAAAAAAAAATGGAATCTTTCTGTAGATTTAGCTTAAATTTAGTTAACATATGGACTACCATAAAATATATAAAAAAAGTAGAACCTTGCACATTGTATAACAGTATAGTTTAATAACTGAAAGCTCCGCTAGATGTCGTCGACGACGATCGAGCGTTCTCGATTTCCATAAACGTGTCGTAAACACGAAGTGTTTTGTTTTTTTGTTTTTTAATCACCGCGAAATAGTGAAGAATAAAATAGAATAATAATAGGCAAAACGTAGCGTTAATACGTTTCTGGAATAATGAGAGTTGGCGTACTGTTGTTATAAGAAAAGTAAGTAATTTTCGTTGTGTCGTGCGGCGACGTCGACGAGCTAATTTCGGTCCAGACAACCTTGAAGGCACCGGTACGCCACTGAACGGATTTCATTTGATTCGTAACGCTCGGTTCGTGCACGCCAGCCGTTAAACCGAACGATTTTTCTCTCTCGCGAGCTCTTCGTATTTCAACCGGCAGCAGATCGATGCGTCTCGACCGAAAGACTCTCGCTGTAAGGGCACGTAGTAGTACATAGTACCATAGTACCACCCTCTTCCTGTTTCTCCTCGGATATACACCCTCTTTGAACCCGGTTTCTGCTATACATCGCGCTCGGTTCTCCTTCTCTCTCTGTACCTGTCTACTATCCTTGATTCCACCGCTTTGCCTTCGTTCCTTCGCTTCGGTATGGCAAAATATTTCAGTTTGCTTCGAGCATCCAGCAGCTCAACTGCACGGTTAATTGTTCGTGGTTCGCACAGTTGGTAAAATATACAATATTATATAAATAGTCGAAGGGATAAAGTGTTTTTTTTCGTTTTTCTTTTTTTTTTTTTTTTGGTGGATATTTTATTTTATAATTTCTGGCGTGTTTATTTAATAGACCTAAGTTTTTTTATTTTTTTTTAAAATGAAAGAGTGGTAAAAAAATACGGTTTTGGTGGTGCTGATTTTTAAAAATGAATTTATAATGTTTTTTTAAGAGAGTTTAAACTATTTTTTTTTAGGCTGTGCGATTTATACATTTTTTATTCATAAGTGATCACGGCGGCATTTTTAGTTAGATCCGCGAATTTTGAAATCAGAAACCGAAAAAAGTCACGATTTTTTAAAAACATGGTAAAAAGGCATGTAATCGGTATTTTCTGGGGCAATATGCGATTTGAGAACGATGGTGAAGGTCAAAATTCGATATCTTGAAGAAAAAAAATTTCGGTTGGATTTTCCAACCGGGTCTGCGAATTCTGAAATCAGAAACGGAAAATGTCACGATTTTTTAAAATATTGTAAAAAGACATGTAACCGATATTTTCTGGGGTAGAATAAGCGACTTGAGAACGATGCTGAAGACCAAAAGTCGATATCTTGAAGAAAAAAAAATTCGATCGGATTTTCCGACCAGAAATCGGATCTGTGAATTCTGAAATCAGAAACGGAAAAAAGTCACGATTTTTCAAAAACATGGTAAAAAGACATGTAACCGGTATTTTCTGGGGTAGAATATGCGACTTGAGAACGATAGTGAAGGTCAAAATTCAATATCTTGAAGAAATAAAATTTCGGTTGGATTTTCTGACCGAAAGTCGGATCTGTGAATTCTGAAATCAGAAACGGAAAAAAGTCACGATTTTTGAAAACATGGTAAAAAGGCATGTAACCGGTATTTTCTGGGGTAGAATAAGCGACTTGAGAACGATAGTGAAGGTGAAGGAAGTTGGATCTGTGAATTCTGAAATCAGGAACTGAAAAAAGTCACGTTTTTTTAAAAACATGGTAAAAAGGCATGTAATCGGTATTTTCTGGGGTAGAATAAGCGACTTGAGAACGATAGTGAAGGTCAAAATTCGATATCTTGAAGAAAAAAAAATGGTCGGATTTTCCGACCGGAAGTTGGATCTGTGAATTCTGAAATCAGAAACGGAAAAAAGTCACGATTTTTTAAATCATGTTAAAAAGACATGTAACCGGTATTTTCTGGGGTAGAATATGCGACTTGAGAAAGATGGTGAAGACCAAAAGTCGATATCTTGAAGAAAAAAAAATTCGATCGGATTTTCCGACCAGAAATCGGATCTGTGAATTCTGAAATCAGAAACGGAAAAAAGTCACGATTTTTTAAAAACATGGTAAAAAGGCATGTAACCGGTATTTTCTGGGGTAGAATATGCGATTTGAGAACGATAGTGAAGACCAAAATTCGATATCTTGAAGAAAAAAATTTCGGTTGGATTTTCCGACCGGAAGTCGAATCTGCGAATTCTGAAATCAGAAACTGAAAAAAGTCACGATTTTTTAAAAACATGGTAAAAAGGCATGTAACCAGTATTTTCTGGGGTAGAATATGCGACTTGAGAACGATAGTAAAGGCCAAAATTCCATATCTTGAAGAAAAAAAAATTATGGTTGGATTTTGCGACCGAAAGTAGGATTTGTGAATTCTGAAATCAGAAACGGAAAAAAGTCACGATTTTTAAAATCATGTTAAAAAGACATGTAACCGGTATTTTCTGGGGTAGAATGTGCCACTTGAGAACGATAGTGAAGGTCAAAATTCGATATCTTGAAGAAAAAAAAAATCGGTTGGATTTTCGTACCGAAAGTCGGATCTTTGAATTTCGAAATCCGAAAAGTTACGATTTTTTAAAGCACCGATATTTCCTTTTGTTAATTCATTGAAAACAAATCCCACATTTATAAACTAAAATGTCTGGTAGTAAAATCAATTTTTCTTAACATTTGTTAAAAAACATTACAATCTCTTTACAAAAATCTTCGCACCTAAAATTATTAAAAAAAGTGATATCTTTTAAAACAATTATAAAATAAATGTTAATAAAAAAAATTATGGCGCATTACATAAACCGATTTTTCCTTTTATTAAATATTTATAATTTATAATGATGACTTATTTCCTTATTACTCTCGATACTAAAGGCACCGAGCGAATCTCGGTATTGAGAAGTCATCGTCGGACACAGAGGTCGACAGGTCAAACGCGAAAAGCCGAAAAAATCGGTCAAAGAAGAAGCAGCAACGATGGCCATTTTTGGAAGGTCTCACGGTCGACGAGCTCGGACGTTATCGTCGGAGGCGGGTTGAAAATCATCCAAAAGACACACTAGGTGCTTATTCGTCTGACCTTAAAGATGAGGCTCTTGTGACTGAATATCGACGAGCTTTTCGAGCAATCAGCGAGGATTCCATCGTAAATGTTCTCGCAAGTCCTTCCAAAACAATTCCTCAAAGTGTGACTAAAGAAATTGTCGAACCAGTCGTCGTCGTTGAAACACGAACAACGATACAAAAATCACCGACTGACGATCAAGACTCTACGATGGAAACTGCCTTGGAAAAATCGCAGCATTATGAAAGCAGCGCCGCTGTTGGTACGAGACCACCACTTATGAGAAGGTATATTTAAACTCTTAAATATACCTTAAACTCTTTCTTGTCTATGAAATAATAATAAACAAAAAAATATAACATGCGTTAATAGCATATTTTTCATTTTTCCATTTTTCTTCAATTTATTGTAATTACTTAGCTATATTTTCTTTTTAAAGAAAAAAGAAATAGTAATTAAATTGAAGAAAAATGAAAAATATGCTATTAACGCAATAGCATATTTTTCATTTTTCTTCAATTTAATTACTATTTTTTTCTTAGGTTTGGAAAATTATTGTAATTACTTAGCTATATTTTCTTTTTATATTTCTATTTTTTTTAAGCGATTTTTTATATTGAAAAAAAATGGATTGTGCAGTAAATAAATCCTATTATTTTTCATAAAAAATAAGTTTTAATAAAAAAAGGTATATTCGTTAAATGATAAGGTATATTCGTTAAACTCTTTCTCGTCTATGAAATAATAATAAACAAAAAAAATATAACATGTGTTAATAGCATATTTTTCATTTTTTCATTTTTCTTCAATTTAATTACTATTTTTTTTTAGGTTTGGAAAATTATTGTAATTACTTAGCTATATTTTCTTTTTAAAGAAAAAAGAAATAGTAATTAAATTGAAGAAAAATGGAAAAATGAAAAATATGCTATTGACGCAATAGCATATTTTTCATTTTTCCATTTTTCTTCAATTTAATTACTATTTTTTTTTTAGGTTTGGAAAATTATTGTAATTACTTAGATACATTTTCTTTTTATATTTCTATTTTTTTAAGCGATTTTTCATATTGAAAAAAAAAATGGATTGTGCAGTAAATAAATCCTATTATTTTTCATAAAAAATAAGTTTTAATAAAAAAGGTATATTCGTTAAATGATAAGGTATATTCGTTAAACTCTTTCTCGTCTATGAAATAATAATAAACAAAAAAATATAACATGTGTTAATAGCATATATTTAATTTTTTCATTCTTCTTCAATTTAATCACTATTTTTTTTTTATTTAGAGAATTATTGTAATTATTTCGCTATATTTTCTTTTTATATTTCTATTTTTTTAAGCGATTTTTAGGAAATTGTTCAGATTTTTCCGAACCATGCAAATTTAAAAAAAAAAAATTTTTAAAGTGTAAAAAAAACCCCATAATTAAAAAATCTGATTATATTCTGAAAAATACTTTATTCAATAACAAAATTATCTAGCTTATAGTCAAAGTGGGGAAGATTTTTCTTCTTATAGTTTAAAAACTATAAGAAGAAAAGTTCAAATAATATTAATAAATAGATATTATAAATAATATCTATTTATAGATATATATAATATACTATATATAATAATATCTATTTATTATATATAATAAATAATTCTTATAGTTTTATAGTTTAAAAACTATAAGAAGAAAAATCTTCCCCACTTTGACTATAAGCTAGATAATTTTGTTATTGAATAAAGTATTTTTCAGATTTTTAAATTATGGGATTTTCTATGTCACTTTAAAAATATATTTAAAAAAAATGGACTTAAAAAAAAAAAGAAAAAAAAAATTGTGCAGTTGAGGGTCCAACTAAGCCTGTCAAAAATAATGACCCAAATTCGAAAGGTCGAGGTCAAATCCAGGTCGAAACGGGGTGGAATGCCCCATTTATAATATTTCAATTTTCATTTAATCATAATAATGAGAAATTTTTTTGTTTTTCATGAAATCAAATTTTCATTTGTGAGGAAGAAAAAGTGTTTAAACTATGATTTGTGTTTTATGATTGTCATTAAGGGGAGGGAGTCAGGTAAAAAAAATTGATTTTGGAAATTCAATATCATCCAAATCCTATTGCATATAAAAATGCCCAATGCACTATATTGTTGGTGCTCGATGAAAGGATTGTTTACTGTCATCTGACTTGCATATGCTTTTCAATATTATCTTAAGCAAAGTTCTTAGGTTTTCCATTCTGTGCATGATTCAGATCAAACTACTAGGCAGATTGGAATGGTTGACGTCTCATTTTCTTCTTCATGAAAAGATACACCGGCTAAATGGAGCAAACTATTTTTTTTCATTCTGAAAGCAAAGTTATTCACTGATTTAGAAAATAGCATAAAATTTATTTATTAATAATTGTGTCACTTAAAAAATATTAGCTTTTATTAACATTTGCTCCATTTAGCCGGTGTATCTTTTCATGAAGAAGAAAATGAGACGTCAACCATTCCAATCTGCCTGGTAGTTTGATCTGAATCATGCGCAGAATGGAAAACCTAAGAACTTTGCTTAAGATAATATTGAAAAGCAAATGCAAGTCAGACGACAGTAAAAAATCCTTTCATCAAGTACCAACAATGTAGGGCTTTGGGCATTTTTATGTGCAATAGGATTTGGATGATATTGAATTTCCAAAATCAATTTTTTTGACCTGACTCCCTCCCCTTAAGGTAGTTCTGTCGTGAAGGCAATCTAAACTCATATGCATGAATTTTTGACATGTTGTAATTTAGCTATTCATTTTAACTTGCACAAAATCTTGAAGGCTTTTACCGAGTATTTGAATGAACAATTAAAACTTGAAAATCGATCTTTTTACACGGCGCTTATGGGAGGGCTGAAAAAATTGATCTTTAAATCGAAAATTAACATACTTAGATCAAAGATAGAGAAAAAATAAAAAGTACTACGGATTCGCAAATCATTCAGGAATTGATGTATCATGAAAAAAGGTGAAGTCTCCGGAATAATGTTTAATTGAAACAAGGTCAAAGTGCACGATACCGGGCCAAATGACGTTTCCTAACCTAATTATCGTAAAAATGAAGTCAAATCCGCACTAAACATATCAACTATTTACAAATAATCGTGTTAATTTGATTAGGACTATTTCGAAGGATTCTCGATTATTTTTTATATTATTATTGAGGCAGTCAAAGTGATGCGTATGATTATTTTTTAATATCATATAGACTCTGAGATTTATGACTCCGGCGTACCGACAGAACTACCTTAAGGGGAAATCAAAAAAATTTCTCATTATTATGATTAAATAAAAATTGAAATATTATAAATGGGGCATTCCACCCCGTTTATGATATTTCAATTTTTATTTAATCATAATAATGATAAATTTTTTTGTTTTTCATGAAAACAAATTTTCATTTGTGAGGAAGAAACAGTGTTTTTAAACTATGATTTGTGTTTTATGATTGTCATTAAGGGGAACGAGTTTGAAACGTGAAGGCGACGAATTTTACGGAAATACGGAATATTCAAATTATGTATCACACGAGGGAAATCACAAAGCGGAACTCGCACGAAGACCAACATCTTTGAAGATGGAAGGAAATATGGCAGGTGGAACATCCGAGCAATGCGACAAATTTATCGAATGGCTTAATGTCACGCGGCCGGAACTCGCTCGTATACCTACAAACCTCAAACTCGAAGGTGACATCGAAACCACTTCGGAAAATCACGACAAATACGTACCTTTTGTTGGAGCACGTAGACCCGAATTGCTCAGGCAAACTGCTCACCTTAAGCTCGAGGGCGAATCATCATTTCTTCCAGAATACACTGCCGTTTTTCGGGATCATCATGTCCATGGTAAATTATTTATTTATCGTCATTCTAATTTTTTTTAGATGCAACAATTATTTTCCAATTTTTTCATCTTTCTATTACTTAATTTTTTCATTCGGTAACTTTTTTTTCAACATTAATATTCTTTTTACGAAAAAAAAAAAGATTGCGATCAGAATTGTAAGGAAAATTAATTTTAGTAAAATTAATTTTCTCACAATTTTAATCGCAATTTTTTTTGCGAAAATAATATTTTAACAATGTGATATTTTAATAATGAAAAAATTGATTTTAATAGAATTAATTTTCCTCACATTTTTAATCGCAGTTTGTTTTTTCGAAAATAATGTTTTAATAAAATTAAGAAAATTAATTTTAGTAAAATTGTTAAAATATCAAATTATAAAAATATTATTTTCGCAAAAAAATTGCGATTAAAATTGTGAGGAAAATTAATTCTATTAAAATCAATTTTCTCTTTAATAAAATATCAAATTATTAAAATATTACTTTCGCAAAAAAAATTGCGATTAAAATTGTGAGGATAATTAATTTTTATTTTAGTAAAATTAATTTTCTCACAATTTTAATCGCAATTTTTTTTGCGTAAATAATATTTTAATAATGCGATATTTTAATAATGAAAAAATTGATTTTAATAGAATTAAGTTTCCTCACAATTTTAATCCCAGTTTGTTTTTTCGAAAATAATGTTTTAATAAAATTAAGAAAATTAATTTTAGTAAAATTGTTAAAATATCAAATTATAAAAATATTACTTTCGCAAAAAAATTGCGATTAAAATTGTGAGGAAAATTAATTGTATTTAAATCAATTTTCTCATTAATAAAATATCAAATTATTAAAATATTACTTTCGCAAAAAAAATTGCGATTAAAATTGTGAGGAAAATTAATGTTAACAAAATTAATTTTCTTAATTTTATTAAAATATTATTTTGGCAAAAAAAAAATTGCGATTAAAATTGTGAGGAAAATTAATTGTATTAAAATCAATTTTCTCATTAATATAATATCTTATTATTGTGAGGAAAATTAATTTTATTAAAACATTATTTTCGCAAAAAAACAGGGATTAAAATAATGAGAAAAATTAATGTTATTAAAATTAATGTTCTCATTATTAAAATATCAGATTATAGAAATATTATTTTCGCAATGAAGAATGTACAAAAGAATTATTTATTATTATTAGATAACAATTAATGTATCACCTAAACGTGATATAAATACAGATAAACGACTGCCAGTTTTTCCGGAAACTCATTTGAAATCCGGAGGAGATTTTTATGAAAAAACGGAAAACATGGCCTACGGCGATCCAATGAATGTCGAAAGCAATGAAGAACGACGGGATGAAGAGGACGAATCGACGAAGGAGAGAGAACGAAAAAAGGAGCAGGACATGAAGATGCTAGTTTCAAAATTGGAGGATTTGAAGGGACCAGCGCCACTACAAATTCCTGAATACAAAGATGCCTACAAAGTATTTAACATATTCTTTCTCTATTAATTAAAATTACTTATATTAGAATATGTCTAGTAATATAATATTTTGTCAAATTATTCTGTGAATAACTTAATATTAGTTTGTTTTCAAATCAAATAATTTTATAATTTTTTCAATATTAATATAATTAGTAAAAATATTTTTTAGTATTAGCTTAATGTCAGTTTTTTTTAATGAAATAATTTTACAATTTTTTTTATCACAATAATTTTGGAAATAATATCATTTCGGAAAATGAATTTATTTAAATCAAATAATTCTATCATTTTTTAAATATTAGTATAATTAGTACAAATATTTTTTAATATTAGCTTAATATCAGTTTTTTTTAATCAAATAATTTTACAATTTTTTTTATCACAATAATTTTGGAAATAATTTCATTTCGGAAAATGAATTTACTTAAATCAAATAATTTTGTAATTTTTTAAATATTAGTATAATTAGTAAAAATATTTTTTAATATTAGTTTAATATTTTTTTTTTAATCAAATAATTTTACAATTTTTTTTATCACAATAATTTAGGAAATGATTCCATTTCGGAAAATGAATTTATTTAAATCAAATAATTCTATCATTTTTTAAATATTAGTATAATTAGTAAAAATATTTTTTAATATTAGCTTAATATTAGTTTTTTTTTAAATCAAATAATTTTACAATTTTTTTAATCAAAATAAGTTTGGAAATAATTTCATTTCGGAAAATGAATTTACTAAAATCAAATAATTTTATAATTTTTTAAATATTAGTATAATTAGTAAAAATATTTTTAAATATTAGCTTAATATTAGTTTTTTTTTTAATCAAATAATATTACAATTTTTTTTAATCGCAATAATTTAGGAAATAATTTCATTTCGAAAAATGAATTTATTTAAATCAAATAATTTTATAATTTTTTAAATATTAGTATAATTAGTAAAAATATTTTTAAATATTAGCTTAATATTAGTTTTTTTTTTAATCAAATAATTTTATAATTTTTTAAATATTAGTATAATTAGTAAAAATATTTTTTAATATTAGCTTAATATCAGTTTTTTTTAACTCAAATAATTTTACAATTTTTTTTATCACAATAATTTAGGAAATAATTTAATTTCGGAAAATGAATTTATTTAAATCAAATAATTTTACAATTTTTTTTATCACAATAATTTAGGAAATAATTTAATTTCGGAAAATGAATTTATTTAAATCAAATAGTTTTATAATTTTTTAAATATTAGTATAATTAGTAAAAATATTTTTTAATATTAGCTTAATATCAGTTTTTTTAAATCAAATAATTTTATAATTTTTTAAATATTAGTATAATTAGTAAAAATATTTTTTAATATGATCTTAATATTATTTTTGTTTTAAACGAAATAATTTTACAATTTTTTTTATCACAATAATTTTGGAAATAATTACATTTCGTAAAATGAATTTATTTATTAAAAAATTGAATAACGAGGGAATGAAATTATTTCGAATAATTGCAAAAATATCGTTATTAATTTCGTTCTTATTTTTTTGTCGTGTTCTTTTAAATCACCGAAATAATCGTTCTGTAATTTTGCAGGATTTTCCACGAGAACGACCAAAATTGATGAAACCCGAGGACGAAATTGGTCGAGCAGATGGTTCAAAAATTCAACCAGCGACGGGACAGGCAAAATTCCAGACGAAAATTGATCAGGATCTTGAATACAGATCTAAATTTATCGATAGAGATCGAGCGGTTTACAGAAAACCACCAATTTCTCTAAGACGTCCAAGCATTGCAACATCGTCTGCGATGGATGGACGTACGAGTCGAGAATTTCGAAGACACGAAGCTACGAGCGAAGTTAGATCACAATATATTCCATATGGCCAAGTACCAAGAGTCGAAACCCTCAAAATGCCAGCAAATCTTCGTCTCGAGGGTAGCATTGATTTGCACCCGGAATATCGAGATGCTTATTGCACGAGAAGAGAAAATGCAGCAACGTTTAACGAGCCACGAGCACATCGTCATCGTGATCGCAGCCTGAGCGCCTCGAGAAGACGCGATTCTTGCTGGATTAATAATAATAATAGCGAACAATTTGGGCAAATTAATGCAGCTAGTGATCAAGACGCTTTTCAGCTTCTTAGTACAAAAGTTCATGAAGATAGCGTCGTTGGAAAACCACCGCCAGGATCCAGAAGGTATTTCTGATAAATATTATGGCAAAAAAAAAAATCAAGGATGCAAAGTAGAACCTTGCTTCCTCATTATTTTTCGCGTTTTACAAAGCTACCTCTATGAGGATGTATGTTACTCAATTTTTGGCTTCCTCATAGAGGAAGCTTTGTAAAACGCGAAAAATAATGAGGAAGCAATGTGCAAGGTTCTACTTTGCATCCTTGTTTTAATTAGATAAATATACATGTTGTGGATTCGCTTTTTCTATTTCGTTATTACGTTATTTCGTGATTATTAGAGCGTTTCCGAAAGTGAATGTGATAATGTATATTTTTAAAAACAATTCAACATTCCATAAAATCAAAAATTTCATACCGTTCGTCACTAAATTATACATATATAATGGCTGAATATTGTTTCATTTATATACAAAATTTGAGATCGCTATCTTAAGTTTTGCAAAAGTTACAATAGAGCGATAATGTCAATTTTTTGAAAAATTCAAAACATCATAAAATTTTAACGGTTCAACCGATCTTAACCAAATTCAATAGTGATCACCGGCGTATGAAAGCTCACTTTCATACCAATTTTAAGATCAATATCTCGAAAATTGAAAGAATTATCGCGTAAACAGACATTTTTAAAAAAATTAAAAAACGCGTAATAATTTAACGATGAAGTGGATTTGGACAAAAATCTGTATGAACGATGTGGCTTGATCCCTCTATCTATGGTCCAAAATTCAGCTTGATATCTCAAGGCATTCCCGAGTTATAAAGGTTTACATTTTTCGATCGCGTAACATACACACACACACACACACACACACATACAGACATTTTATTAAAATCACTTTTCTCGACGTTTTGGCCCATTCTGAGTGTACTGACATGAAAATCTCGAAAAAAAAAATTTTCATGAAAAAAAGTATATTTTAAGTATATACTATTAAGTATATAATAAGTAAAAAGTATATAGTAAATATAAATGAGAATATTTTTTTAATTTACTACCATTTTATTGTCCATTTTTGGGTAAAGATAAACGGAGATTTTTAAACTTGTGGATAAAAGTTTTTGTCCACAAACGAGTACAGGAAAATTTTGTACATTTTATATTTAAAATTTTTCTAAATGATTTCCAATGTTTTTTTTTTAGGTTGGTCGAATTATTTTCAGGAAATTGAAGCATTTTAATTCACAGTTTTAAATAAAAATGGGTATATTATTTTTCACAAATATTCTGTACGTTTTCAGGTAAAAATAAACTAAATTTTTTTACTAAGGTATTATTTCTGATAAATATTATGGCAAGCGTGAAAAAAAACGAAAGTTTAAATGAATTTTTTATATCGTTTTTGATATAGCATTTTTATTCACAGTAGTAAATATAAATGAGAATATTTTTTTAATTTACTACCATTTTATTGTCCATTTTCGGTTAAAGATAAACTGAGATTTTTTAACTTGTGGATAAAAGTTTTTGTCCACAAACGAGTACAGGAAAATTTTGTACATTTTACATTTAAAATTTTTAAAAATGATTTCCAATGTTTTTTTTTTAGGTTTGTCGAATTATTTTCAGGAAATTGAAGCATTTTAATTCACAGTTTTAAATAAAAATGGGTATATTATTTTTCACAAATATTCTGTACGTTTTCAGGTAAAAATAAACAAAATTTTTACCTAAGGTATTGTTTCTGATAAATATTATGGCAAACGTGAAAAAAAAACGAAAGTTTAAATGAGTTTTTTCTATTGTTTTTTATTCACAGTAGTAAATATAAATGAGGACTTTTTTTAATTTACTACAATTTTATTGTCCATTTTTAGTTACAGATAAACTGAGTTTTTTAACTTGTAGCTAAAAGTTTTTGTCCACAAACGAGTACAGGAAAATTTTGTACATTTTACATTAAAAATTTTTTTTGAATGATTTACATTTTTTTTTTTAAGGTTTGTTTAATTATTTTCAGGAAATTGAAGCATTTTAATTCGCAGTAGTAAATAAAAATGACTATATATTTTTCTTCACAAATATAATTCTTATAAATTAAATTTTTTATACTCATGATAAAAAGTTTTTGTCCACAATCGAGCGACAAGAAAATGTTTTGAATTTTAAATCAATACTTTTTATTTTCGAATATTCTTTAGATTTGTTTCATTAATTAAGCATGTTATTCAGTTTTGGCTTCCTCATAGAGGAAGCTTTGTAAAAAGCGAAAAATGATGAGGAAGCAATGTGCAAGGTTCTACTTTGCATCCTTTTTTAAATTAGATAAATAAACATGTTGTGAATTCGCTTTTTCTATTTCGTTATTCCGTTATTTCGTTATTATTAGAGCGTTTTCGAAAGTAAATGTGATAACGTATATTATTAAAAATAATTCAACATTCCATAAAATCACAAATTCCATACCGTTTGTCACTAAATTATACATATATAATGGCTGAATATTGTTTCATTTATATACAAAATTTGAGCTCGCTATTTCAAGTTTTGCAAAAGTTACAATAGATCGATAATGTCAATTTTTTGAAAAATTCAAAATTCCATAAAATCTGAACCACTTTACCGATTCGAGCCAAATTCAATACCAAAAAGCATTGAGTGCATCTACTCTTATAACCAACTATTTAGCAAAATAGACTAAATTTTACGTAAGTTAGAGCGACCACGTCCTTTTTTCAAAAAATTCAAAACAGCATTAAATCGAAATTTTCAAACAGATTTTGTCAAAAATTGCTACAGTTGAAGAGGGTCTGCTGCTACACTAGTGTGCCAAATTTGAGCGCGATACACACACACACACACACATACATACATACAGACATTTTTTCTAGATCACTTTTCTGGACG
The DNA here is from genome assembly GCA_963970395.1 of Ephialtes manifestator. Taxonomy (NCBI): domain Eukaryota; kingdom Metazoa; phylum Arthropoda; class Insecta; order Hymenoptera; family Ichneumonidae; genus Ephialtes; species Ephialtes manifestator. The sequence goes on along the minus strand of OZ019977.1, from coordinate 28,898,239 downwards.
TTTTGGACAATTCTAAGTGTCTTAACATAAAAATCTCGAAAAAATGTTTTTCATGAAAACAAAGCTTCCTCTATGAGGAAGCAAAAAATGGTTAAATTTTTAACCCAAATTTACCGTCTATTTCCGGTTGAAAATAAAATGAGATTATTGGACTTATTAATTATCATTCAAATTTCAGCAGTTCTTGATTTACAGGTGATTAAAATTTTAAAACCCTCCACACATACACACATATGAACATTTTTTTACATGAAAAAATCTGGACAAAAATTGTTTTTCACAAAAACAAATCTTCCTCTATGAGAAACCAGAAATATTCTTATTTATTGTATAATTAATATAGACATTGTGTTGCATAAATATAGGGCAGCACAATTGGATATGACGAGTCCAACTGCTGCATTATCAATGAGAAATCGTTCACCGAGTCCAAGTTATCGACTGCAGGTACATAATGTGGATGATGTTGTCGATACTCGAGGATTTGCTCGACGTTCTCGTCGATCGCCTTCTTTTCAACTTGGCGATTATGGCCAGAATCCATCATCAACTTTTCCAGACCATCATCATCATCATCAAGACCAATCGCAAAGAGCATATTCACCGAGTTTCGGTGCAAGTCAACACAGAAATTCTGAAAGAGATTTTGGTACAAATCAACATAGAAATAATGCTGAAAGAGACGATCATGCTTTTGTCGTATTGGACAATGCTGGAAATCATAATGCATCGTTTAATCCTACTGTAGTTGGAAATAGATCGAGAAAATTGATCGATCGAAACGGTAATAGTAGTATTGTAAATAGTCCACGAGGACGACCAAGAAATCGGACACCAACAAATTGGATGCCACCTTGGTACGATAATACTAATACTATTTAGGCTTCAAAATAGCAACGACGATTTTTCAGCGAGATTAAGGAGATTGGAGATCCTCCACACTAGTCAAATCAATTTTTAAAAGCGTTTCTACAATTTCAGATGGTTTAATAATCTGTTCCAAGGTGTTAATCACATAGCAGCATTAGTTCTTGATATTCAAATAGATTCACAGCTGTCATATGAACAGTAAATCGATCAATATCTCCAAATTTCCGATGTCATGTTTTTTTCATCCAGTTTTGTAAAAGGATAAACCGTAATATCAGTCCGATTATGACGAAACATAGCTCATTTTGATCAGTGGAACATCCTTAATCGATTGACCGTCCGGATTTTCTATAGTATCAGGCGTTCAAAAGTTACAGCCATTTGTATACTTGATGTTAGGTTGTGATAGGATAAACAAACGGTTGTATCTTTTGAACTACTAATACGATTTAAAAAAATAGACGGCCAATCGATAGAATATCTTTTAGTAAACAAAATGAGCTATTGGTCGTCATAATCGGATTGATATTACGGTTTACCCTTTTAAAAAACTGGATGAAAAAATATAACATCGGGTATTTGCAGATATTGATCGATTTACTGTTGATATCACAGCTGTGAATGTATTTGAATAATAAGAACTAATGCTGTCATGAGATTAACACCTTGGAACGGGTTATTAAGGAGGTTGGAGCGCTCTACACTAGTCAAATCGGTGGTAAATTTTTAAAAGCGTTTCTACAATTTCAGTTGGTTTAATAATCTATTCCAAGGTGTTAATCACATAGCAGCATTAGTTCTTGATACTCAAATACATTCACAGTTGTCATATGAACAGTAAATCGATCAATATCTCCAAATTTCCGATGTCATGTTTTTTGATCCAGTTTTGTAAAAGGATAAACCGTAATATCAGTCCGATTATGACGAAGCATAGCTCATTTTGATCAGTGGAAGATCCTTAATCGATTGACCGTCCGGATTTTCTATAGTATCAGACGTTCAAAAGTTACAGCCATTTGTATAATTGATGTTAGGTTGTGATAGGATAAACAAACGGTTGTATCTTTTGAACTGCTAATGCGATTTTAAAAAATAGACGGCCACTCGATAGAATATCTTTTAGTAAACAAAATGAGCTATTGGTCGTCATAATCGGACTGATATTACGGTTTACCCTTTTAAAAAACTGGATGAAAAAACATAACATCGGGAATTTGCAGATATTGATCGATTTACTGTTGATATCACAGCTGTGAATGTATTTGAATAACAAGAACTAATGCTGCTATGTGATTAACACCTTGGAACGGGTTATTAAGGAGGTTGGAGCGCTCTACACTAGTCAAATCGGTGGTAAATTTTTAAAAGCGTTTCTACAATTTCAGTTGGTTTAATAATCAGTTCCAAGGTGTAAATCACATAGCAGCATTAGTTCTTGATATTCAAATACATTCGCAGCTGTCATATGAACAGTAAATCGATCAATATGTCCAAATTTCCGATGTCATGTTTTTTCATCCAGTTTTGTAAAAGGATAAACCGTAATATCAGTCCGATTATGACGAAACATAGCTTATTTTGATCAGTGGAAGATCCTTAATCGATTGACCGTCCGGATTTTCTATAGTATCAGGCGTTCAAAAGTTACAGCCATTTGTATACTTAATGTTAGGTCATGATAGAATAAACAAACGGTTGTATCTTTTGAACTACTAATACGATTTTAAAAAATAAACGGACAATCGATAGAATATCTTTTAGTAAACAAAATGAGCTATTGATCGTCATAATCGGATTGATATTACGGTTTACCCTTTTAAAAAACTGGATGAAAAAACATAACATCGGAAATTTGCAGATATTGATCGATTTACTGTTGATATCACAGCTGTGAATGTATTTGAATAACAAGAAGTAATGCTGCTATGTAATTAACACCTTGGAACGGATTATTAAGGAGGTTGGAGCGCTCTACACTAGTCAAATCGGTGGTAAATTTTTAAAAGCGTTTCTACAATTTCAGTTGGTTTAATAATCGGTTCCAAGGTGTTAATCACATAGCAGCATTAGTTCTTGATACTCAAATACATTCACAGTTGTCATATGAACAGTAAATCGATCAATATCTCCAAATTTCCGATGTCATGTTTTTTGATCCAGTTTTGTAAAAGGATAAACCGTAATATCAGTCCGATTATGACGAAGCATAGCTCATTTTGATCAGTGGAAGATCCTTAATCGATTGACCGTCCGGATTTTCTATAGTATCAGGCGTTCAAAAGTTACAGCCATTTGTATACTTGATGTTAGGTTGTGATAGGATAAACAAACGGTTGTATCTTTTGAACTACTAATACGATTTTAAAAAATAGACGGCCAATCGATAGAATATCTTTTAGTAAACAAAATGAGCTATTGGTCGTCATAATCGGATTGATATTACGGTTTACCCTTTTAAAAAACTGGATGAAAAAACATAACATCGGAAATTTGCAGATATTGATCGATTTGCTGTTGATATCACAGCTGTGAATGTATTTGAATAACAAAAACTAATGCTGCTATGTGATTAACACCTTGGAACAGATTATTAAACCATCTGAAATTGTAGAAACGCTTTTAAAAATGTAGCACTGATTTGACTAGTGTGGAGCGCTTCAACCTCCTTAAAAACATGGTTCGATCAAATCACAGTTGTAAGATCTTCTTATTTTCTGATATTTAAATTTATGGTTGAATTATTGTTATATTTATTATTTCGTGATAAATACGAATAAAAATATGATTTAACTTTTGAATGAAAGCAAGAAAAATGAAGATTACATTTTTTTTCAAATGTAGAAAATAATGAAATCAAATTGTTTAAAATTATATAGATGTTAATGAACATTTTTTTGGAATTTCATTGTGGTAGGATAATACCAATACTATTTTTAGACTTCAAAATAGCAACGACGATTTTTCAGCGAGATTAAAAATATGGTTCAATCAAATCAGTGTTTTAAGATCTTGTTATTTTTTTAAATATAAATTTATGGTTGAATTATTGTTATATTTATTGTTTTATGATAGTACTACGAATGAAAATATGTTTAAACTTTTTCAGCTTAAAAATGGAACGACCAAATGAGAGTTTCAACTTCTCTTTTTTTTTTTGTAAATATAAATTTTTGGTAAAATTGCTGTTATATTTATTATTTCATGATAGTAAACTGTGAATGAAAACATGATTAAACTTTTGAATAACAGCAAGATTATACAGTTTTAAATTAAATTTCATAAATAATTGTAAGAAAAAAATTGATCCATTTATAAAAAACAAAAAAATTAAAAATGTCAAAAAATATTGTTTTAAAATAATAAATATGAAGTCAATTATACCGTAAATTTGTATGAAGTAAAATTACAAGCGATTACAACTCGACACCAAACACGAAATTCACTGCCGCACATTTATTTTTATTGTGCAATTCTACCAATTATCTAAAAACAATTTGTTGTTACTCTTATTGTTCTTGTTATTATTATTGTTATTACTTCATAATCTATAAATCATTGCGTTTGAATTATCATAGTATAATTTGATTGTGTGTAATTTAATGAAATTCACACTAGAAGAAATAATAATATTTCATGCTAGTCATAATTTTTAGAAATCGAAATGTCAGTTTCAAAAAATGAAGCACTGTAAATAAATATTTGTTGTACAATCATATAACGCACCAAAAAATGATGCGGGCAAAATAAATAACTTTTTTTTTTCATTACACATATTTTGGGGCATTACACGATTGTACAAAATTGCAATGTTAAAGGACATTATTATATGAATGATATGCATAGAATATATATTTATGGTTACCAAAAACTCTACTGCCAATAGAATAAATAATGTAAATAGTATATATACTTTTCCTTATACAGCCAATACAAAATCCACGACTACTCAGGTATAATTTTCGAATAACACAAGCAATATATATGTATACTGCCAATGAAACATCAGAAAAAAATATAATTTTCTTTTATGAAGCCAATTATCAATAAACCAAATTTTTATCAATAAATTTTTTCTCCGAAAGTTATTCCGTCTTTTCATTTTCACCGACATTTATTTTAGATCGAGCAACAATTTGGAAAATACCCAAATAAACCAAATGCGAACCAAACGTAACTAAATTCATGTTAGCCTTAGCTAACGTGACTAATTTCATGTTAGCCTTAGCGAACGTGACTAATTTCATGTTAGCCTTAGATAAAATGACTAAATACGCGTTAGCCTTAGCTAACATGACTAAATTCGCATTAGCCGACTTAGCTAACATGACTAAATTTACGTTAGCCGTCGCTAATATGACTAAATTTACATTAGCCTTAGCTAATATGACTAAATTTACGTTAGCCTTAGCTAAAATGACGAAATTAACGTTAGCCTTAGCTAACATAACTAAATTTACGTTAGCCTTAGCTAACATGACTAAATTTACGTTAGCCTGAGCTAACATGACTAAATTTACGTTAGCCGTAGCTAACATGACTAAATTTACGTTAGCCTTAGCTGACATGAATAAATGTACGTTAGTCGTCGCTAATATGACTAATTTACGTTAACCTTAGCTAAAATGACTAAATTTACGTTATCCTTAGCTAACATTACTAATTTACGTTAGACTTAGCTAACATGACTAAATTTACGTTAGCCTTAGCTAACATGACTAATTTATGTTAGCCTTAGCTAACATGACTAAATTTACGTTAGCCTCAGCTAACATGACTAAATTTACATTAGCCGTCGCTAACATGACTAATTTACGTTAGCCTTAGCTAACATTACTAATTTACGTTAGACTTAGCTAACATGACTAATTTACGTTAGCCTTAGCTAACATGATTAAATTTACGTTAGTCTTAGCTAACATCACTAATTTACGTTAGTTGTTGCTAACATGACTAATTTACGTCAGCCTTAGCTAACATCACCAATTTACGTTAGTCGTCGCTAACATCACTAATTTACGTTAGCCTTAGCTAACATCACTAATTTACGTTAGTCGTTGCTAACATGACTAATTTACGTTAGCCTTAGCTAACATCACTAATTTACGTTAGCCTTAGCTAACATCACTAATTTACGTTAGTCGTCGCTTACATGACTAATTTACGTTAACCGTTGCTAACATGACTAAATTCATATTAGCCTCAGCTGACATGACTAAATGCATATTAGCCTTAGCTAACATGACTAAATTTATATTAGCCCTCGCTAACATGACGAAATTCGTATTAGCCTTAGCTAAAATTATAACGTATCTATCCTATTTAATCCATAAAAAACGAAAGTTATAGGAAACTAATTAATAACATCGATTCAATCTGTATAAATTGATCCAACTCCAAATAGATAGAGATCATAAAAGACGATTATTAAATCCCATTCATATTCTATTGATCTGTAGCAGTCTCTATAATTTATTTTTATCAGGGATTACATTAAGTACAATGTTAACAATGCGAATAATGCATCATAGGTAATTACTCAACTCAATCCTCCCTAAATATAATCTCACTCTCGGTTTCTAGTCTAAAAGCTATTCGCACGGAGTATATTTTTCGAACCGGTTACAGTCGCTTGTATAGCATTTCAAGCCATTGAAGATTCTTTAGAGGAAAATAATATCTTAACTCATTATGTCCGATCCAGATCTTGATGCAATTAGACAGCAACGTCTTGCACAACTCCAGTCGCAATACAAAGTAAGACATTAATTTATTGACAACAAAAAAATCGGGATTTCGGTGCATAGTTTAAAAACGTAACTTTGCTTTGTCGAATATTAGATTGTCGACAAAATGTCACAATTTCAGATTCACGCTATTCTGCAACAATATTAGCAACATTATTTAACGAAAAACAAATGATTAATAATTATTAAAAATATCTTGCCTCGAAATTGCAATATTTTAATGGATACTTTTGAGGTTATGTCAATCGATATATTGCTACAAAATGTCACAATTAAAAATTCACAGTCAATTTTACCGGCAAACACATTAATAATATCATTTCTGGCTGATACAATAATAAATTTTGATAAAAATGTTGTTTCTTGAAAATTTTCATGCTTCTAATGTCATTTTTTGAGGTTATGTCAAACAAGTACGTAGATGTCAAGATTAGAATAAAATTAATTACCATTAAAAATTTCTAACTATTACGATGAATTTTTTTTTATACTATCAAAGTAAATATAGTGCAAAATCATTCTGTGATTTTTAAATTTATTTTGAGACGGTAGAAAGATCCGTCGTAATTATTTGAGTATAATTATGCAAAACGCATTTAAATGGATTTATATTAAATACTTCCAAAAATTGGATTTAGATTTCAAAATATTTCTTACCATTTCTACGATATTTGAAATTTTATATGCCACAAAAAAACAGAGAAAAAAATTAATTAATTAATTAAAGATAATCAAGGTTTAAAAAATATATATATACTGCAATAATACAAAATTCTGATATATTTGGAGTAAAAAATTATTCCCATCCTTTTCCTCATGTATATTATATTACATTACTAAGATAATGTATTTTTGATACATTATCTTAGTAATTTAGTAAACTCTGAAAAGGGTTACTAATATAATGTATTTTTTTTAAGGGCGGAGATGGAGGTAATCAACAAGCAGCGGAGGAAAAACAACGTCAGGTGGAGGAAATGCGACATTCGATACTTACTCAAGTCTTGGATCAGTCGGCCCGAGCTCGATGTACATAAATTATACTTTATTATATGCATTATAATCAATGAGAAGATTTCTCTTATACTTTACTTCAGAGTTGTAAATCCCCATTAATTCATGAGATATAGTTTGCAATACAATTTGTTTTGTAATTATGATTTCATAATAATAATATGTAGTGATTATAAAATAGAGTGTAAACATTTGAATAGCTGAAAAAAAATACTAATTTTCGCTTTAATATTGCAAGAAATAGTGGAAAAAATGGAAGAAATAAGTAATGCATTACTTATTTGAATTTTTGACAATGAAAAGTGAATTTTTATTGACAAAATAATAATTTTTGCAGCCATCCCAAAGTTTAATCATTGTATTACAATCGCTACATGTTATTATTATAAAATCATAATTATAGAGCTGATCGTATCATCATCATTATTTCTATAAATATTAGACATTTACAACTCTGCTTACTTCTCCATAATTTTGCTTCCTCATAGAGGAAGCTTTGTTTTCGTGAAATTTTTGTTTTTTTTTGCGATTTTCATGTCAGTACATTCAGAACGGTCCAAAACGTCGAGAAAAGTGATTTAGAAAAAATGTCTATGTGTGTGTGTGTGTGTGTAAACCTTCACAACTCTGGAACGCCTCGAGATATAGTGCTGAAATGTATACCATAGATAGAGGGGTCAATCCTCATCATTCATACCAATTTTTGTTAAAATCCCCATGATCGTTAAATTTTTACGCGGTTTTGAATTTTTTCAAAAATGGCTGTTAACGCGATAACTCTTTTAATTTTCGAGATATTAAGCTCAAAATTAGTATGTATGTGAGCTTTCATACACCGGTGATCCCTATTAAATTTGGTCAAGATCGGTTGAAACGTTAAAATTTTATGAGATTTTGATTTTTTGAATTTTTTTATTTTTTTTTCGGCGATGCGAATTTTGGTATCAAATATCGAGCTGGGAGTTAAATGAGTGCCAGATTCATGATTTACAGAAAAATACGTCAGATATAGCCCAAAAATCTTGAACGATACCATATTTTCATAGCGATGTTGTACAGTCTATATTGCGAATGTTCTACAAAATTTCTGTCGTGTTCTACAAAAAAAAAACCAGAGAAGATAGAGTATTCGAGGGAGTTTCTGGACCGTTCGTCCTTATTATATTTTCATGAAGCGGAAGTGTGCACTTATTTATTTATTTAAAACAAGGATGCAAAGCAGAACCTTGCACATTGCTTCCTCATTATATTTCGCTTTTTACAAAGCTTCCTCTACGAGGAAGCCAAAATAAATTGCCATACTTCCTCTTAGAGATTGCTTTGTAAAAAGCGAAATACAATGAGGAAGCAATGTGCAAGATTCTATTTTGCATCCTTTTTTTTTATCGGCAGTAAATACTTTGTCGCTTGGAAAACCTGGAAAGGCTAAAATGGTTGAAGAAATGTTGGTAAGTATGGCTCAACGAGGTCAATTACCCGGAAGACTCGGTGAAAAAGAACTCATCAATTTGCTCGAGAGTGTCAATCAACAGACAAGAAAAACCACAACAGTTAAAGTGAGCATCAAATTTCTGCATTTCAAAATTAGTTTAACTAATAATCTTTGATCTCATCACTTGAAATTAATCTCTCATTTTATTTTCCAGTTTGACAGACGCAGAGCAGCATTGGATTCGGACGATGATTTATAGCGCTTAAAAATAAAGCTTATTACTACGTTTTTGTAATAATATGTGAGGTAATCCACGAGATTTAATCATCTGGGGATTGGAAAGAAAAATAAAAATACTCTTGCTGTTAAAAATTAAGTTTCATAAATTAATATTTTAATCTTTTTACAAGATATCCGATTATTCTAAATTTCGGATAATTCGTCGTGTAATCTTTGTTATTATTCACATCGCTTTAATTCAATTGCCTAAATGCTTATAATTGTGTTATCAAATTTTAGCTTTTATCGTCTAACGAATATGTATATTATTAATTTTAAAAAAACCTTAAGCGTAAGAAATACTTTCCAGTCCCCTTAACGTACAGTGGACGCCCTATTTTAGGTTTATCGTTTTTTTTTTATGAATGTATCTCAAGCGAAGTTTATTTCTTGCATCTGTAAAACTTAATAACATAGAATTAAAATGTTTGCAATATTATTGCCAACTTTTCTGTTCACCCCAGTTTTACCTTAGAGATTAATAAAATAACCGACCCGCTATAAGACTCACATCGGAAACTTGATAAGCGGGGGAAAATGCAAAAAAAAAAAAATAATAAAATAGCTTCTTTTATCGGTTCTGAAGATTTAATAACCTTCAATTTATTAAGGTCTTACGAAACTGAACAATTTTTACCAACACAAAAAATAAATATAAAAAAACTTCAATTACGTCGAAACTTTTAATTAAAAAAGCTTGCCATTCTGCATAGGGTCTCAAAAATTTCGTAATTTCAAACAGAATTTTTCCGTGAGTATATAAAAATGATAAAAAGTAGCGGTTTTTTGAAAAACGATATTTTGTTGTTTAACGCCATAAAACAAAACGTTAGGAAAACGAAAATAACATTTTTTATATTCATTATGTAGCTCTTCATAAACTGAACAAATTTGATCCTGGACTTTTTTTGATAGGACTATTCATTTTCAAGATATTAACGAATTAATAAATATACACACCGAAAATTTCAAACTTTTACAAAAATTCGTCTGGCGGAAATATCGCTCGTAGCGCTAATCAAAAAAATACGTGTCTCTTCTTTTTCAAAATACTTTTTGATAAAAAATTGTCAAAATTGTTGATGGAGGTCAGGGTCAGAGCATGAAAAATTGATCTGGAATGGCCCATATAGGAATTTAAGATCGAAAATCTTAAATTTATAACAGTACTTCGTAAATTCGCGAACCAAAGTCCGTATTGGGAACGATAAGATTTTAAAAATTCGTTTTCTTATTTTTTTTAAATAAAAATTTGAATTTTCCGATATTTCCATTTTTTTATTCGTTAATATTTTTAAAATTTGTATTATATTATTAATTTTACTTCGTAAATTCGCGAACCAAAGTCAGTATTCTGAACAATCGAATTTATAAAAATCGTTTTCTACTTTTTTTAAATAAAAATTTGAATTTTTCGGCATTCATATTTTTTATTCGTTAATATCTTGAAAATTATTATTATCATATTATTAATTTGACTTCGTAAATTCGCGAACGAAAATCAGTATTCGGAACGACAAAATTTTAAAAATCATTTTCTATTTTTTTTAATTCAAAATTTGAATTTTCCGACATTTCCATTTTTTTATTCGTTGATATCTTGAAAATTATTATTATCATATTATTAATTTGACTTCGTAAATTCGCGAATCAAAGTCCGTATTCGGAACGATAGAATTTAAAAAAATCGTTTTCTACTTTTTTTCAATAAAAATTTGAATTTTTCGGTATTCATATTTTTTTATTCGTTAATATCTTGAAAATTATTATTATCATATTATTAATTTGACTTCGTAAATTCGCGAACCAAAATCAGTATTCGGAACGACAAAATTTTAAAAATCGTTTTCTATTTTTTTTAATTCAAAATTTGAATTTTCCGACATTTCCATTTTTTTATTCGTTGATATCTTGAAAATTATTATTATCATATTATTAATTTGACTTCGTAAATTCGCGAATCAAAGTCCGTATTCGGAACGATAGAATTAAAAAAAATCGTTTTCTACTTTTTTTCAATAAAAATTTGAATTTTTCGGTATTCATATTTTTTTATTCGTTAATATCTTGAAAATTATTATTATCATATTATTAATTTGACTTCGTAAATTCGCGAACCAAAATCAGTATTCGGAACGATAGAATTTTAAAAAATCGTTTTCTACTTTTTTAAAATAAAAATTTGAATTTTTCGATATTTATATTTTTTTATTCGTTAATATCTTGAAAATTATTATTATCATATTATTAATTTGACTTCGTAAATTCGCGAATCAAAATCAGTATTCGGAACGATAGAATTTTAAAAAATCGGTTTCTACTTTTTTAAAACAAAAATTTGAATTTTTCGATATTCATATTTTTTTATTCGTTAATATCTTGAAAATTATTATTATTATATTATTAATTTTACTTCGTAAATTCGCGAACCAAAATCAGTATTCGGAATGATAGAATTTTAAAAAATCGTTTTCTTATTTTTTCTAAATAAAGATTTGAATTTTTCGTTGTTGATATTCTTTTATTCGTTAATATCTTGAAAATTATTATTATTATATTATTAACTTCGTAAATTCGCGACCCAAAGTCCATATTCGGAACAATAGAATTTTAAAAAATCGTTTTCTACTTTTTTAAAATAAAAATTTCAATTTTTCGATATTTCCATTTTTTTATTCGTTAATATTTTGAAAATTATTATTATTATATTATTAATTTTACTTCTCAAATTCGCGAACCAAAATCAGTATTCAGAACGATCGAATTTTCAAAAAATCATTTTCTACTCTAAAAAAAAAAAATTTGAATCGGTATTTATATATTTTTATTCGTTGATATCTTGAAAATTAATAATCCTATAAAAAAAATGACCACGATCAAATTTGTCCAGTTTATGAAGAGCTACATAATGTACATAAAAAATGTTACTTACAATTCATTGAGCTCTTTATTTAGAACACACCCCAAAATTCAATCGCGAATTGACCAATCGCTTTGCTCGGTGCAAGACAAACACGCGGAATCGGCGTCGACGCCGTCGGTTGCCATTTTTGACAGTCGTAAATTCTTGCGTGCGATCCAGTAGCAGAAAGCGATGCGTAAAGTCCTCGTGAGTGACAAACGATGCTTAAGGGAAACACGACGATGCTGACAGTCGAAAAATTAGTGAATTTTTGACGGTCGCTGACTAATCAAAATCGAAGTAGTGAGTTTTTGTTCATAAAAATGAGGAAGTGACGGAAAAGGTTGTGGATTTGTTAGTGCCGATTGCGGTTTAATATTTTTCGCTTTCAATTAGGCCTCTGCGATGGTTACTCCGATGCGAATTGCCTTCTTTACTGTATTTTGTGGTGAGTTTTTATTCCACATAACAATTTTGCTGTTCTGAATTTTTAAGAATGAATTTTTTTTTTTAATTTGTTTGAAATATTCCACGCATGCAATTTTTTCCACGTTCGAAATTATTCCGTGTTCTTTATACACATAACCTCGAATAGGCGGCGATCGATAATTCGCTTTCAGCTCTATTTATGTATCTAATGCTTATCTAATTGAATTCGCACTCGAGACAATCTTCTTTTCGTCTCTTTTCGCACGACGACGGAAATTTAGAGATTTGTTTTTTTTTCGTGGATTTAATTACTGATTTTTGGTTCTATTTTTAGGAGTTTTTTTAAAGGCGATTTTTTTATGCTTTGATAACCTAAAATAAATTGTTTACTTAGGGATCGAAAAAAAAAACGATTATTGCGATTTTTGTACCATTTTTTTCTAAACCTAGGTACCATTATATATATTTAAATATTTTTCAAAAAAATAATTTTTGATTGCTTTGATAATCTAAAATAAATTGTTTACTTAGTTATCCAAAAAGGACCATTATTGCGATTGTTGTACCATTTTCTCTAAATCTGGGTACCATTATATATATTTAAATATATTTTTTTAAAATAATTTTTGTTTGCTTTGATAATCTAAAATAAATTGTTTACTTATTTCTCCAAAAAGGACCATTATTGCAATTCTTGTACCATTTTTTTTTAAACTTAGGTACCATTATATATATTTAAATATTTTTCAAAAAAATAATTTTTGATTGCTTTGATAATCTAAAATAAATTGTTTACTTATTTCTCCAAAAAGGACCATTATTGCAATTCTTGTACCATTTTTTTTTAAACTTAGGTACCATTATATATATTTAAATATTTTTCAAAAAAATAATTTTTGATTGCTTTGATAATCTAAAATAAATTGTTTACTTAGTTATCCAAAAAGGACCATTATTGCGATTATTGTACCATTTTTTCTAAATCTGGGTACCATTATATATTTTTAGGCTTATTTAAAAAAAAAAAAAGAATTTTTAATTGCTTTGATAATCTAAAATAAATTGTTTACTTAGTTCTCCAAAAAGGACCATTATTGTGATTCTTGTACCATTTTTTCTAAACCTAGGTACCATTATACTTATTTTAATATATTTAAAAAAAAAATTTGTTTACTTTGATAATCTAAAATAAATTGTTTACTTAGTGCTCCAAAAAGGACCATTATTGTGATTCTTGTACCATTTTTTCTAAATCTGGGTACCATTATATATATTTAAATATATTTAAAAAAAAAATTTGTTTGCTTTGATAATCTAAAATAAATTGTTTACTTAGTTCTCCAAAAAGGACCATTATTGTGATTGTTGTACCATTTTTTCTAAATCTAGGTACCATTATATATATTTAAATATATTTAAAAAAAAAAATTTTGTTTGCTTTGATAATCTAAAATAAATTGTTTATTTAGTTCTCCAAAAAGGACCATTATTGTGATTGTTGTACCATTTTTTTCTAAATCTAGGTACCATTATATATATTCAAATATATTTTAAAAAATATAATTTTTGTTTGCTTTGATAATCTAAAATAAATTGTTTACTTAGTTCTCCAAAAAGGACCATTATTGTGATTCTTGTACCATTTTTTCTAAACCTAAGTACCATTATATATATTTAGATATATTAAAAATAATTGATTGCTTTAATACCCTGAAATCAGCTATTTACTTAGTGCTCCAAAAATGGACAAATTATTGAAATGATTGTCAGAATTTAAAAAAAACTTTAAAAAAATGTTTTTAGGTCTTTTTTGGTAAGATTTTGTTTTTAAAGAAGGTACAAAAACCTAGTTGAAAATCCCAAATATGCTTTTCTAATAAAAATATTAACCCTCATACTTCAAAAGCATCAAAACCCTTAAGAAATAACCAGATGTTTTATGGGATGTGTGTTTTCAGCTATTTTGGCGTCTACAGCTGCTTCTCGGGTTTTGGAACTAAGCGACAGGTTCAAGCAGTATACGCTATTTTAAATACAGATGTGTATTCAGCAAATATATCAATCTTATTTGTTTGCATAAACATTTTACAGATTCTTGGAAATTCATAAGGAGGGACAATGGCTAGTAATGGTAAGATTTTTGATAATACAAAAGAAATAAAAAATCATAATTCTTATTACATTATTACAGTACTATACAATAATTTGATAAATTATTATTTTTATTAAATTATAAATTATATAATTCAAGATTATACAATTTGTAAGATTTTTGATAATACAAAAGAAATAAAAAATCATAATTTTTATTACATTATTACATTATACAATAATTTGATATATTATTATTATAATTAAATTATAAATTATATAATTCAAGATTATACAATTTGTAAGATTTTTGATAATACAAAAGAAATAAAAAATCATAATTTTTATTACATTATTACATTATACAATAATTTGATATATTATTATTATAATTAAATTATAAATTATATAATTCAAGATTATATAATTTGTAAGATTTTTGATAATACAAAAGAAATAAAAAATCATAATTTTTATTACATTATTACATTATACAATAATTTGATAAATTATTATTATAATTAAATTATAAATTATATAATTCAAGATTATATAATTTGTAAGATTTTTGATAATACAAAAGAAATAAAAAAATCATAATTTTTATTACATTATTACATTATACAATAATTTGATAAATTATTATTATAATTAAATTATAAATTATATAATTCAAGATTATACAATTTGTAAGATTTTTGATAATACAAAAGAAATAAAAAATCATAATTTTTATTACATTATTACATTATACAATAATTTGATATATTATTATTATAATTAAATTATAAATTATATAATTCAAGATTATATAATTTGTAAGATTTTTGATAATACAAAAGAAATAAAATGTAGTTCTTATAAATGAAGAATATATTTATTCATGTCTAGGTCCATGATACAATTATGTTGTAATGGTAAAAAAAACAAAGGTAGGGGCAGGATAATAAACAAAAATGAGAAGTGTGGTTGCTAGGTGACCAAACTCCGTTGTGATCTATAACGCGTGTTGTCAATGTATATTTCCATAATAGGAACAACACCCCCTCTCAATGCGCGTTATTTTTTAATTTCTTCCATTCCAAGGCCTTCGATACATTTCCGATGACTAGGTCCAAACAGTGCCTTGGTGAGAACATCAGCGATCATTAAATTTGTTGGGATATATTTAACGTCCAATTCGCCTTTCTTGTAGACTTCTCGCACGTAATGGTGTTTGATATCAATGTGTTTTGTGCGAGTGTGATGTGTTGGGTTTCGCATCAGCTTCTGCGCACCCTGGTTATCGCAGTAAACAATTGTTGGTCCTTGATTCACGAAAGACACAGCAATTTCTTTGAAAACACTTCTTAAGTAGACTGTTTCTTTCGCTGCCTCGGTCAGAGCTACGTATTCGGATTCGGTGCTGGATAGGGCTACGGATTTTTGCTTTCTAGCTTCCCAAGTAATCGCTGCATTCGCCAGTTTAAATGAAAAACCAGTATACGATACACGATCATCTGGATCTCCTCCCCAGTCTGCGTCGACAAAACCAACGAGTTGCTCTCCAGTTTGTTGATATTTTAAACCATAATTCATGGTACCTCGTAGGTATCTCAATACTCGTTTCGCGGATGCCCAATGTTCTCTTCCGGGATTTTGATTAAATTGGCTTAAAACACTGACAGTGTATGCAATATCTGGTCGAGTTGAAATTGCTAAGTACATAAGAGCTCCAATGAGCGATTGATATGGAACTTCCTGCATTTCTGCAATTTCTTCTTTTGTCGTTGGTTGACTTTGTTTTGTCAACTTTGCATTGCCATCCAGCGGAGTTGAGATCGATTTCGAATCATCCATTGCATATGAAATTAGAATGTTCTGGATATATTTTCGTTGACACATAGAAGTCGTTTTGTCTTTGTCGTGCTGTTGGAACTCGATGCCTAGGCAATAATGTAGATTACCTAAGTCTTTCATCTGAAACTTGTGTGCCAATTCACGTTTCAACTTTTGGTACATTAAATCATCATTGGTTCCCACAATGAGATCGTCGACATATATAATGACTAATAAGTATGACTCTTGATCTCTTTTCATATAAAAACATTTTTCGTATTCTAAAGCTTTCAATCCGAAAGCTTTTAGTGATTCATCGAGTTTTATAAACCATTGTCTTCCCGACTGCTTTAGTCCGTAAAGCGATTTCTTGAGAAGACATACTTGTTCTTCATTTCCTTTTTCAACGAACTCTTCTGGCTGTTCCATGAAGATTTCTTCGTCGAGTTCTCCGTTGATGTATGCCATCACAACGTCAAGTTGGTACAGAGTCAACTTCAGTTCTGCAGCTAGTGCCATGAGAATTCGAATTGAACTTTGTCTTGCCACAGGCGCGAATGTCTCTTGGAAATCAATTCCTGGCCGTTGTGTATAACCTTTTGCCACTAAACGTGCTTTTCGGCGCTCTATACTTCCATCTGCGTTGTACTTTGTTTTCAAAACCCAGCGACAGCCGACAACGTTTCTATTTGGAGGTCGCTTGACTAGAATCCAGGCGTTGCTCTTTTTAAGTGCATCAAATTCAGTTTTCATAGCTTTCTTCCATTCTTTAGCTTGTGCTCCGTTCAATGCTTTCTTTAAAGTTGGATCGCTTTGTTCATCGTACGCCAGATTTGCTTCATCTCTAATAAGGTTGTACAATTTTCGTGGTCGCCCTCTTTCACCCCTGATCAGTTTGGGACGTCCTGGCCCCCTCTTAAGAGGCGTATCCATTATTGGTAAATCCTCGCCGAGCTCATCGTGCGCTTCCTGGTCGTGATCTTCGTCTTCCTGATCATAATTCTCGACTTCCGGTTCGTTTGAAAATGACTCTCTTCCTGACTCAGCAATTTCGCGTTCATCTTCATCGTTGTAGACTTCTGTGGTTGTTTCGTAGTCGAAGAATACCTGATCATTGTTTATACTTTCAGAAGCCTTAGATATTTCAGAAAGTTCCGAACATTCCTCTATAAACTTGACATCTCTACTTACAATGATTTTTCTCGCTTCTTCATCCCACAAACGATAAGCTTTGGCTTCGCTCGAATAGCCTACAAAAATACACGGTTTCGATCTCACTTCAAACTTTCCCTTTTGCGTTTTATTCAAGGCGAACGCTTTGCATCCGAAAATTTTGAAATTCGACACATCCGGTTTGATTCCAAATTTAACCTCAAAAGGTGTCTTCTCATCTAGACTTCTTGCAGGACTTCGGTTTCGTATATACGCAGCTGTGGCAACAGCTTCGGCCCAAAAACTCTGCGCAAGTCCGGATTGTAACAGTAGGCACCTGGCCATTTCCACCAACGTGCGATTCATCCTTTCTGCTGTACCGTTCTGTTGCGGTGTATAAGCTGCCGTGTGTTCTCTTTTAATTCCTGTTTTTTCGAGTTTTTCTGTAAATTCAACTCCGCAGTATTCGAGACCATTGTCTGTTCTCAGAATTTTTATTTTTTGCCCACTTTGATTTTCTTCCAACGCCTTGAATTTCATGAACGCATCCTTAACCTCATTTTTGGCCTTCAGGAAGTTGACGTCCACCCATTTTGATTTTTCATCGATGAATGTTGCAAAATAAATTGCTCCGCCGATCGACTTAACTCTCATGGGACCGCAGACATCAGAGTGGATGAGTTGAAGTACTTCGTATACCTTTTCGTGTGGTCCTTTTGGGAAAGGAGTCGCGCTTTGCTTTCCCTGTATGCAGATTTCGCAAACAGGCATTTTTCGATTAGATTTTTTTTCAATGCCTTGGACCATTTCTCTTGAAACGAGTTTCTGCATATCCTTGTCGTTTAGATGCCCGTAGCGCTTGTGCCAGATTGCCATTTCGCTAACTGCAGCCGTTGATTCCGAATTCGCATTAACAAAGTACAAAGAGCCTCGTTTGCTCGCTTTAATTATTATTTCGCCACTAGAGTTTATTACCCATGCATAGCTATCTTTGAAACGTACTTCATGACCATTTTCTGTTATTTTAGAGATTGACATGAGATTTGAACTAAGCTCGGGTACATACAAGACCTTTTCTAAACGTATTTTTTTTGTCTCAGACCCGTTGTACGTTGATAATCGAACAGTTCCTTTCCCGAGTATTTCGGTTGACTTATTTGCAGCCACTTTTACGTATTGGTTGTTTAAGGGTGTGAAATCTGAAAATTTCTCCTTTTCTCGACACATGTGGGATGTTGCACCGCTATCAACACACCAATCATCACTTAATATTTGTTCAGCATGCATTGCGATTGCCGTGTATGCTTGCTCATCGTAGATCGATATTGTCTCGTACTGACTTATGCAGTTAACATTACAAGATTCAATAGCACACAAAGCTTCCTCAGTTTCAGCTTTACACACCGTTTCATTATTTTCGTTCTTGGCTTTTTGGTCCGCAGCCTTTTTCCAGCAATCTGCAGCTTTGTGTCCTACTTTTCCACAATAATTACATTTGTAGTTTTTACGTTCTTGACCGTTGTTATTTTGGTTTCTTGGCGGCGGTTTATTCGGGTGAGAATGCTTTTTGTAATGCGTAGGTCCCTTAACGAAAAAAGCATTTTGCTTTTGATCCGAATTCTCTTTTCTTGAGTTAAATTCTTCAAGTAATTTTATTTTCAGCATCCCGGGCGACGGTAGTTCATCTCTCGTCTCAATAGCACAACGGAAATTCTCGTAAGTAGTAGGTAAACTGTATAAGAGAAGTATTGCCAGAAGATCATCAGCGACGGGGATGTCCATTTCTGCAATCTTATCAACGTTTGAGAAGAAACGATTCAGATGTGCCATCATTGTCTCACCTTCATTCATTTTTTGTAAATAATAATTGTTTCCACAGCGTCGCTTTCCTGGCGGGTCCTCTTGATTGGTAGACACCCTCTAATTTTTGCCACACGTCGTTTGAAGTTTCACAATGTTTTGCGTGGCAAAGTTCGGAGGGTGACATAGCCAAAATTAAATCTGCTTTTGCCTTTTGGTCTACCGCTGTCCACATCTCAATTTCCCTCTCGTTCGTAACTTGATTATTCTGGTCCATAGTACGTGTCGGCTTCTTCTTTTTGCCGTTTACGTACGTCCAATGATCATTTTTTATTAGGATCGCTTCCATTTGTAGTCTCCATGTATCATAATTATCTTTATTTAGCTTTTCAATGTTCAGCGTGTGCATCGACATCTCGATTTTCGTTGAGTCTCAGTGAAACGGTATCTTCTTTCACATTCAAGCGTTGTCCTCGTGATAACTGCGGGATTGTGTTCCCCTCAGTCGAATTGCGAGAATTTCGGCTCTTGCTAAAATTCTTTTTTCACTTGTACTCACTATTTTTACTTTTAATTGTCCAGTTATGATGCTGGGCCCATAACCTGTAGTTCTTATAAATGAAGAATATATTTATTCATGTCTAGGTCCATGATACAATTATGTTGTAATGGTAAAAAAAACAAAGGTAGGGGCAGGATAATAAACAAAAATGAGAAGTGTGGTTGCTAGGTGACCAAACTCCGTTGTGATCTATAACGCGTGTTGTCAATGTATATTTCCATAATAGGAACAACATAAAAAAATCATAATTTTTATTACATTATTACATTATACAATAATTTGATAAATTATTATTTTAATTAAATTATAAATTATATAATTCAAGATTATATAATTTGTAAGATTTTTGATAATACAAAAGAAATAAAAAATCATAATTTTTATTACATTATTACATTATACAATAATTTGATAAATTATTATTATAATTAAATTATAAATTATATAATTCAAGATTATATAATTTTTAAGATTTTTGATAATACAAAAGAAATAAAAAATCATAATTTTTATTACATTATTACATTATACAATAATTTGATAAATTATTATTATAATTAAATTATAAATTATATAATTCAAGATTATATAATTTGTAAGATTTTTGATAATACAAAAAAAAATTAAAAAATCATAATTTTTATTACATTATTACATTATACAATAATTTGATAAATTATTATTATAATTAAATTATAAATTATATAATTCAAGATTATATAATTTGTAAGATTTTTGATAATACAAAAGAAATAAAAAAATCATAATTTTTATTACATTATTACATTATACAATAATTTGATAAATTATTATTATAATTAAATTATAAATTATATAATTCAAGATTATATAATTTGTAAGATTTTTGATAATACAAAAGAAATAAAAAAATCATAATTTTTATTACATTATTACATTATACAATAATTTGATAAATTATTATATTAATCAAATTATGTAATTAAATTATAAATTATATAATTCAAGATTATACAATTTGTAAGATTTTTGATAATACAAAAGAAATAAAAAATCACCATTTTTATTACATTATTACATTATACAATAATTTGATAAATTATTATATTAATCAAATTATTTAATTAAATTATAAATTGTATAATTCAAGATTATATAATTTGTAAGATTTTTGATAATACAAAAGAAATAAAAAAATCATTATTTTTATTACATTATACAATAAGTTGATAAATTATTATATTAATCAAATTATGTAATTAAATTATAAATTATATAATTCATAAGTTAAAAGCTTAATGCATTTTCTAAAATTTTAGATGTATGCACCGTGGTGTGCGCACTGCAAGAGACTGGATCCTATTTGGGCTCACGTAGCTCAAAATCTTTATGCAACATCAATTCGAGTAGGTCGAGTGGACTGTACAAGATTCACAAGCGTCGCTCACAACTTCAAAATTCGTGGATTCCCTACAATTTTATTGCAAGTTTCATACTTTAAAAAATACATTTTACTAAAAAAAAAAAGTGTTATTTCATCATTACGATTTTTTACTTTATTTTTATTACTATAATCACAAGGAAAGATCGTTACATTATAATTTGACTGTAAAATTCTTGCATTAAAATACATATATTAAAACAAATTTACAGCTTGAAAGGTGAACAACAATTTGTATACAATGGCGATCGAACGAAAGAGGAAATCGTTAAATTTGCTTTACGATTAAATGGACCGCCTGTTCAAGAGATTACGAAAACACAGAGTTTCGACACGATAAAAAGGGATCGTGATTTGTATTTCTTATACATCGGAGAACGATCTGGACCGCTATGGGTAAATATAATAAAAATATCTTTTCTTTTGAGTATTTTAATTTTTATTTATTAATTTAGTTATTATTTTTTTCTCTTTTTCTTATTGCATTACATAGAATCTGAGGAATTGTCCGATTCAAATTCGGACAGAACAGAGTTTGCAATATTTTCTTTCATATAGCCGGATAATTTTTGGAAATTTTGAAAATTACGAAAATGGCAACCTGCAGAAAGAAAAATAAAAAAATAAAACTATTCATTTGTTAATGCATAAACTTTGTTTAAATAATACTGTCAACAATTTGCCTCTCACTTTTTCCCCTCAAAGCAAAAGTATGACTTTTGCTTTAAGGGGAAAGTTAAAGTGTAAAGTAAAGTGCTTAAAGCAAAAGTATGACTTTTGCTTTAAGGCGTTTAATGAGACTCAAGGTTTAATTTTTTTTTTCAGGATCTTTATCATGAAACCGCCAACACATTTCAACCTCACGCTTTCTTTTATCAATCACATCCTACAGTCGTCGGTAAACATGCGCCAGTTGAGGAGAATTCACCGTCCGTTGTTGTCTACAAAGAAAGTTCTCACTTTAGGTTTACCGGTAAATAATAAAGGAGCTTGTATAAACAAAAAAAAAACAAAAAAATAGGCCATTTTTAAAAGATTGTTACTTAAAATACCGACGAAAAAAAAAAAAATCCTGGAGATAAAATTAATTGGAGACAGAAAAGAGTTAGAAATTTTGTAATAAATTATTTTTTTAGGTCACAATCACAGCGACATTGAGAAGTTAAATAAAACGATATACAATTGGATAAATGCAGAACGTTTTCCAACATTTCCAAAAGTCACGAGAGGAAATTTGAATCAATTGTTTCTGACGAACAAAAATCTAGTCTTGGCGGTTGTGGAAGAAAATGCGGTTGAAGATGTCTCGCCGGATATGCTTGAGTTTCGAGATATGGTTGAATCTGTGATTAAACATAAACGTCACAAATATCACGAGTAAGTAAATTTTAGTGAATTTAAATACACATAATTTTGATGAATTTTAATAGATATAATTTTATTAAATTTAAATACACATGATTTTGATGAATTTTATAAATATAATTTTATTGAATTTAAATACACATCATTTTGATGAATTTTAATAAATATAATTTTATTAAATTTAAATACACATGATTTTGATGAATTTTAATAAATATAATTTTATTGAATTTAAATACACATAATTCTGGTAAATTTAAATACATATAATTTTTATGAATTTAAATATATACAATTTTTGTGAATTTAAGTGCATATAATTTTAGTGAATTTAAATACATATAAGTTTATTGAATTTAAATACACATAATTTTGGTAAATTTAAATACATATAATTATAGTGAATTTAAGTACATATCATTTTAGGGAATTTAAATACATCTAATTTTAGTGAATTTAAATACACATAATTTTGGTAAATTTAAATACATATAATTATAGTGAATTTAAGTACATATAATTTTAGTGAATTTAAATACATATAATTTTTGTGAATTTAAATACACATAATTTTGGTAAATTTAAATACATATAATTATAGTGAATTTAAGTACATATCATTTTAGGGAATTTAAATACATCTAATTTTAGTGAATTTAAATACACATAATTTTGGTAAATTTAAATACATATAATTATAGTGAATTTAAGTACATATAATTTTAGTGAATTTAAATACATCTAATTTTAGTGAATTTAAATACACATAATTTTGGTAAATTTAAGTACACATAATTTTGGTAAATTTAAGTACACATAATTTTGGTAAATTTAAATACATATAATTTTTGTGGCTCGGTAATAGACTACGTAATTGTGAGCGAAGGTAAAGATTATTGGGTGAAAGAAATAAAGGTACAAATAAGAATAGAGTCGGATCATTTACCAATAACGGTCAATTTAGGAAGAGCGAAAGGTGAGGAAAGAATAGAAAGAAGGAATAGACAGAAGGAAGCAGTCGAAAGGAGCCGGGGAAAAGTGCTATTGTGGAAAGAAGACCTTGCGACAGAATTCATGGATAAATTTAGAGAGTACTGGGCAACAACGCAATTGGTAGAAGGGGGTAGGAACAGATGGGAAAGATTAAAGAAAATTATTAATGCAACGGCAGAAGGAATAGGTATGACAAGAAAGATAGGAGGCCGGAAGAAGAAGGGAATATGTGAAGAAGCAAGAGAACAGAGGAAAAAAGTATGGAAACAGTTAAAAGAATACCTAGAAAACAAAAATAAGAAAGGAAAGGAGGAAGAAAAAGAAGAGAAGAGGAAATTGACAGAAGAAAAGAAAAAACTAAAAAATATACAGAAAAATAAACAGCGGGAGTTCTGGGAGGAGAAGTGGAAGACGGTGGAGAAGAGTAAAAACGTAGGAGAGATGTGGAAAGCTATTAAACCATTTAAGCCAAAGAGGGAAAACTTAGGAGGACAAGTGAATAAAGAAGAATGGGTGGTTTATTTTAAAGGGCTTTTAGGAGGAGAGGAAGGGGAGCAAATTAGAATCGAACTGGGAGAAGAAGATGGAGTAGACAGCGAGGAAGATAAAATATGGCTGGAACGGGTTAACAGAGAAATTGGACTGAGTGAAATGACAAAGGCACTGAGGGAAATGAAGAATGGGAAAGCAGCGGGTGAGGACGGGATAACGGTTGAGTTTTTGAAGAATATGCCAAAAGAAGGTCTGGATGAACTGAGGGAGATACTGAATGAATTTTGGAAAACAGGAGATATTGGAGAAGGGTGGGAAATTGGTAGAATTTTTCCGATCTATAAATCGGGTGACATAAATTGTGCAGCAAGTTTTAGAGGAATAACGCTACTAAACACGGGATATAAACTATTCGCAAAAATCGTCACAAAAAGATTGAGATATTGGTTGGAAGGCAGAGGAGTGGTGAAGGAAAGCCAAGCAGGGTTTCGAAGCGGACGAGGTACGAGAGACCATGTCTTCGTGCTGAACGCGTTAATTAATAACAATCTGAAGAAAAAGGGAGGAAAGCTATATACAGCATTCGTCGATTTTAAGGCAGCTTTTGACACCGTAGACCGAAGTTTATTAATGAGGAAAATTCGAAAAATTGGAATTAAAGGGAGACTTTACACAATAATCAAGAAAATTTACATGGAAACAGTTAACGAAGTCATCACGGGAGAAGGAGTGACGGAACGGTTTTCGACGACTCGAGGTGTGAGGCAGGGATGCTCCATGAGTCCAGCGCTATTTAGTTTGTTCATAGAGGATATGGATGAAATATGGAACAAGAAAAACGAGGGGGGAACGGTTATAGGGGATGAGAAAATATTTGCTCTGAAATTCGCAGATGATATCGTGCTGGTAGCAGACGACGAGGAAGGCCTAAGAAGCATGCTGGCATCGTTAGAGAAGTATGTGGAGAAAAATAAGTTAACAGTGAACATAAACAAAACAAAAATTCTAATATTCCAAAAAGGAGGACGAAGGAAGAAAAGTCAAAAGTGGAAGTATAACAAAAAAGAACTGGAAATTGTAACGGAATATAAGTACTTGGGCGTGTGGTTTTCCACGGGAAACAGCTTCGAAAAACACATCAAAATACTGACAGGGAAAATTAACAAAGCCATTAATGCAACGTGGGGAATCTTTAAAAGAGCAAAGATGAATGGTCTGAAAAGAAGACTACACCTGATGGATGCGATAGTGAGAAGCGGAATGTTATATGGAGCAGAGATTTGGGGGTGGAAAAGAAGAGAACAGATGGAGAGACTTCAGGCGAAATACGTGAAGATGGCGATGGGTATCAGCAGGAACACACCTGGTTACATTTGGCGGATGGAAGCAGGGTGCAGAGGAATTGGTATTGCGATATGGAAACGGGCTGCGAAATATTTAGAGGAAATCATGAAAATGGGTGACGAAAGATGGCCGAAAAAATGCTTAAAGGAAGAAGTGAGAGGGATAATAAACGGGAATCCATCGAAATGGGGAATAGAGATTAACAAGGCATTACAAGAGGTGGGGGAAGGGGAATTATGGCAGGTAATAAGAAACGGAAATGTGAGTGAAATGGAGGGAAAAATAGAAAGGGCTATACAAATAAAAATAGAACAGGAAATACAGTACGACTGGTGTAAAATAGACAAATCGACATATTGTAAGGACTACCAGAGTCGGAAAATAGGGATTGAGATGGCAAATTATTGGGAAGATAAATCTATAAGTGGAGACAATAAAGAAGTATGGGCGAGGATGAGGTGTGGGAATGTGGGGAAGGATGGGAACAAGGGGTATATGGATAATAAGTGTCGTTTCTGTAATCTAGAAATAGAAAATCTCGAACACATTTGTGAATGCGGAAAAATCAAAGCAGAAATGAGCAAAGAGGTAGTGGAAGGTTTGGAGAAGTGGCTAGGTGGCAAGAGAGGTGCAGAAGCTAAAAAGAAAATATATGAACAATTAAAAAAGTTACCGGTGGGTGAGTTATGCAAATATGTGCGGCAATATGAGCGAATGATTAAGCAGAAAGAGGATGAAGTACGGCTGTAAAATGCGATATAGTAATAATTTAGTCATAAGAAGGGGAAACAATGTACGGGGGGGAAATGTGTAAAAACCCTAACGGGTATACCTGGAATAAAGATACTACTACTACATATAATTTTTGTGAATTTAAATACACATAAGTGTTTCACTAAAATTGAATTTAAATACATATAATTTTTGTAAATTTAAATACACTTATGTGTATTTAAATTATATGTATTTCAATTCACTAAAAATATGGGTATTTAAATTCACCAAAATTATTTTTGGTAAATTCACCGAAATTATTTTTGGTGAATTTAAATTGTGAATTTAAATACACAACTTTTTAGTTAATATTCTTCTTGCTTTTTTATTTCAGTCATTTTCAGTTCGGATGGATCGCTAATGGCGAACTGATTAATAGCATAGCCATGATGGTTATGCCTTTACCAAGTCTCATTGTTATTAACACTAGTACGAGTCATCATCACATTCCGGACGATGAACCGAGAAAATTGACTCCGCAAGTTATTGAGATGTTCCTAGATCACATTCGTGACGAAACTGCTCCGGTAAATATTAAAGTCCTATCTAATTATTTTAACGCTTTAAAAAAAACAAATTTCAAACTTTTTGTAACTCAATTTTGAAACAATACGGGAGAAAATTTTATTAAATAAATGCATTTAATAAAATTTTCTTCAAATACATGAACTTCATGAAATACATATCAAAATTTTATATATTTTATATATATCATATATATATATAAAATAATATATAATGTATATATCAAATCACGTTGAAAAAAATGTAAACAAAAATTATTGTTCGTTTTTAGAAATAAAAAACAAAGCTGCAAAGTAAAACTTTGCAAATTGCTTCCTTATAATAATAAGGAAGTAAAAACCCAATAATAATTGGGTTTTTACAAATCTACCTCTATGAGGAAGCATGTTAATCTATTTTGGCTTCCTCACAGAGGAAACTTTGTAAAAATCCAATAATAATGAGGAAGCAATTTGCAAAGTTCTACTTTGCAGACTTGTTTTAAAAATTTTTAAATGACATTAGTTTTGAACCCCTTGACAGATTCTCGCCAGATTCGAACTGATGCTTAGTTTACCCACACTCTACTTGTGGACCAAATTTGAGACCGATATCTTAAAAATTGCGGAAGTTAGAGCACGAACAAAAAATTCAAAATGCCATAAATTTAAAACCCCTTAACGGATTGACGTTAAATTCACTCCCAAACTTTATTTAATAACAGTCCACTTGTGGACCAAATTTGAGCCCGATATCTTAAAAATTGCAAAAGTTAGAGCACGAACAAAAAATGTCAAAAAATGTAAAAATGCCATAAATTGTGAACCCCTTAACGGATTGACACCAAATTTAATCCCAAACACTATTTGATAACAGTCCACATCTGGTCCAAGTTTGAGCCGGATATCATAAAAATTGCGGGAGTTAGAGCCTGAACTGACATTCTCCAAAAAATTCAAAATGCCATAAATTTTGAACACCTTGATGGATTAACTCCAAATTTAATCCCATACCTTGTTTAACGATAGTTTACTCGTGGTTCAAATTTGAGCCCGATATCTTAAAAATTGCGAAAGTTAGAGGACGAACAAAAAATGTCAAAAAATGTAAAAATGCCATAAATTGTGAACCCCTTAACGCATTGACACCAAATTTAATCCCAAACACTATTTGATAACAGTCCACATCTGGTCCAAGTTTGAGCCGGATATCATAAAAATTGCGGGAGTTAGAGCCCGAACTGACATTCTCCAAAAAATTCAAAATGCCA
Source organism: Ephialtes manifestator (assembly GCA_963970395.1). NCBI lineage: Eukaryota > Metazoa > Arthropoda > Insecta > Hymenoptera > Ichneumonidae > Ephialtes > Ephialtes manifestator. Next base: position 28,869,981 of record OZ019977.1, on the reverse strand, counting down.
TAAATTTTGAACACCTTGATGGATTAACTCCAAATTCAATCCCATACCTTGTTTAACGCCAGTTTACTCGTGGTTCAAATTTGAGCCCGATATCTTAAAAATTGCGACAGCTATCGTGCTAACAAAAAATTCTACACACACATACATACAGACATTTTTTCTAAACCACTTTTCTCGACGTTTTATACCATTCTAAGTGTCCTGACATGAAAATCTCGAAAAAAAAACAATTTCACGAAAACAAAGCTTCCTCTATGAGGAAGCAAAATAAGAATAGCGTCTCAAAGGATGAAATAATGAACTCTTTTGATTTCGATAAATTTTCCAGAAATACGGAGGCAATGGATGGCTTGTGCAGATTTACAGATCGTGGTTCGAGATGCGAATGACTCTTTCATCCATGTGGAAAGGCAATCCAATTTTATTGATGGTTCTCTTCGGATTGCCTGCGATTTTCCTATCGTTGATATGTTATGGCATTTGTTGCCCTGACATTTTGGACGATGGTAAGATTTTCGTATTAAAATCTTCATCAATTTAATCCAATTGTTTATGAATACTATTTTTTCACATTGCAGAAGATGAAGGCCATATGAAAGAGGATTAATGATAATCTTCCAATACCAACATTTTTACCAAATTCATAGTCTCTTATGAATTTTAATGATCCAAATCTTCCCTATGGATTATTTATTTATCATTTTGGAGTAACATCGCTATAATTTTTTATTTATTGTCCCAAAAAATGGAAAAACGTCCCAAAGATTAAAGACGTTTTTTTACCACACGATTAAAAAAAATAGACTGGTCTTTTATTCCTATTTTTTATAAGACAGAATAACATTTTTAATTCACAGTTTTTAATTCCGGCAATTCGTTAATAAACCGAAGTCGCATTTGATCTCAACTAAAAACGAATGAAAATAAATCTTGAGAATATATTCGCAAATATTTTATTCACGTTTAGGATAGTAACCGGGAATTATGTACAAGTCAATTGATTCCTATTATATAATTTTGTGAAATTAGTGGAATATTGTAAAAACTGTAATAAAATTAGTGATAATGTTAATAAAGCATTTCATGAAGATTTTTCACGACTATTTTATTATTTAAGTACCAAAATCAGGAATGGACATTTTTTCAATGAAAATGCATTTAAAATACTTTTTGTATAAAAAAAAACTATGATTGATTATTATGCAAAACTTAAAGTTTTCATATTTCTGTAATAATTATGAATAATGGAGATAAATTTTTTTTTAAAACGAATTCTAATATTTAATAGACTTAATAATTGTGAATAATGTAGATAAATTTTTTTTTTATAACAAATTCTAATATTTAATAGACTTAATAATTGTGAATAATGGAGATAATTTTTTTTTTGTAACGAATTCTAATATTTAATAGACTTAATAATTATGAATAATGTAGATAAATTTTTTTTTATAACAAATTCTAATATTTAATAGACTTAATAATTATGAATAATGTAGATAAATTTTTTTTTATAACAAATTCTAATATTTAATAGACTTAATAATTATGAATAATGTAGATATTTTTTTTATAACGAATTCTAATATTTAATAAATTTAATAATTATGAATAATGTAGATAAATTTTTTTTTATAACAAATTCTAATATTTAATAAACTTAATAATTATGAATAATGTAGATAATTTTTTTTTTGTAACGAATTCTAATATTTAATAATCTTAATAATTATGAATAATGTAGATAAATTTTTTTTTATAACAAATTCTAATATTTAATAAACTTAATAATTATGAATAATGTAGATTAATTTTTTTTATAATGAATTCTAGTATTTAATAAACTTAATAATTATGAATAATGTAGATTAATTTTTTTTATAACGAATTCTAATATTTAATAAACTTAATAATTATGAATAATGTAGATAATTTTTTTTTATAACGAATTCTAATATTTAATAAACTTAATAATTATGAATAATGTAGATAAATTTTTTTTTATAACAAATTCTAATATTTAATAAACTTAATAATTATGAATAATGTAGATTAATTTTTTTTATAACGAATTCTAATATTTAATAAACTTAATAATTATGAATAATGTAGATAATTTTTTTTTTGTAACGAATTCTAATATTTAATAAACTTAATAATTATGAATAATGTAGATTAATTTTTTTTTATAACGAATTCTAATATTTAATAAACTTAATAATTATGAATAATGTAGATAAATTTTTTTTTATAACAAATTCTAATATTTAATAAACTTAATAATTATGAATAATGTAGATTAATTTTTTTTATAATGAATTCTAATATTTAATAAACTTAATAATTATGAATAATGTAGATTAATTTTTTTTATAACGAATTCTAATATTTAATAGACTTAATAATTAATTCATGAAAATATTTCAAATACATTTTCACTAAAAGAGTCGAAATAACGTAAATAAATAATACTTTGGATTGGATGCACTTTTTCATCCTTGAACCCAAGTAGCAAAATGCAATTTGAATTTCGAATATAATTGCTTCGATTGTAAGCAAAATTATTAGGCATTAGGCATATATTTGCTTCGCTTCAGGCAGTTAACAAGATTAAAATTAAGGCGACATATTTATGCGTTATGATATCAGCAGTTTTCATTGCAAACAAAGTTCTTCCATTTATAATCACTTCCTTCATTAAATTTTTTCTCATTTTACATTCTAGCACGTTAATTTCAGAACTTTGTCACTTGTAAGTATTTCGGAATTACACAGCATAAATTATCTTAAAATAGTCTAATTAATCATCACGTTTGGGTGTACAAATTATAAATTACAAAGAAAATTCTCAAAGTCTTTAATTCTTCGAGAATAATACAAATATTCGACGATAATAAATAATTATTAATTATTATCTTTTCATTAAAAATTATAGTATTTAATTCGATAGTAATAATTTATAATAATTCAGAGGAAAAAAAAAGTTTAAAATAATTTATCATTGTAATAATGCCAATCACTGGTCTCTTTATAACACAAGTATCTAGGAATTGGCCAAATAATGACGTATAGCATGACTAGACAAAATCTGTACATGATATTCTATATTTGTTTTATGTAAATTTCAATAAAATCCAGTCACTGATGTATAAACAGGAAATCCATACAATGTGTAATTTATTTGAATTTACAATCAATGCAATTATTTTGACATTATTAATTTAAAAATAAATAAAAAATAATAATTAAGTTAAGTCGTGAGAAAAAAATTCTACTCTTGTAGAATAATTTTTAAATTAAAAAAAAAAGATCTTATGTATATTTCAATAAAATCCAGTCACTGATTTATAAACAGGAAATCCAAACAATGTGTAATTTGTTTGAATTTACAATCAATGCAATTATTTTGAAACTCGTGGTTTAAAAATTAAAAAGATAAAAAATTTAATTAAATTAAGTCTTGAAAATAAAAATTATACTCTCGTAGAATAATTTGTGAATTAAAAAAAAATATCAAATTCAAATAGACTTCAATGAATTGTGCAAAAAGTTCCACTTTTGTATAGATTTCTTTTTTTAAACAATTCTATATGTAAAAAAATAATATGTGAGGCTCAGAAAAATGTTTAATAAAAAATTGAAAAAAAAAAAAAACAATATTGAACGTGAAAAAATTCGAAAGATTTTTTCGAAGATATTTTTCTATATGTAACGACAATGATACTTGAATAGCTTCTGGTCATCTTCCGACGTATGAATTACTACCGTCAGTGATTACGTTCATCACGAAGCTGTTATTGTTATTATTTTTTTTTATATAGGCAGTGGTTATCATTTGATATTTATCAGAGCTACTCAGCATAAACTCAAAATACCCGAGTTAACTATTTTCAGAATAATTGTAATCTTTAACATATGCGAATTACAAATTATAAATCAAAATCTTAAATTCTTCGAAAATAACAAAAATAAACCAATTATAAATAATTTAAATAACGATTAAACTATCATAAAGAATTATAGTATTTATTTTATCAGTAAAAATTCCACAATAATTTAGAAAATGAAAATAAAAAATAATTCATCATAAATAAAAAAACCTAAGATGAAGTGTGACAAAAAATAGTCGTAAAACCTGCAGAACAAATTCACAATTTTTATAAACAATTCTGTATGTAATGACGATAACACTTAAAAAAAAGTAGACTCTACTGGATTGCAATAAAATGTGAAAAAAATAGTACATTACGATACGAGTGCGAAATAGTATATTACGCCACTAGGGAGGGAAAGTAGACTATGTCCAACCGCGTGAAAGATTACCACCCGAGCCGAAGCGAGGTTGGGGATAGTCTACTTTCACTCCCCAGTGGAGTATACTATTTTTCACCATATCTGTAGCGAAAAGTTCGAATTACGTAAAGCCCGTAGGGCGGGAAGTTGAACTTTCCGCGCAGGTATGGTGAAAAAACGTTTTCTGACGAGTGTGAATTTGCAGCACGAGCCGAAGGCGAGTGTTGCAATCACACGAGTTAAGAAAATGTTTTTCGCATGAGTATCGTACAAAATTTTATTTCACGAGGTGTGTAAACGACGTTTGACGCATGCGAAGCGTGCGTAAAACCGCGTTCTACGCACTGAGTGAAAAAAAAGAGATTTTTTAGTGGAGATTATTCTATTAATATCCGCAATGATACTTGAAAATATTTTTCTGGTCCTTATCCAACGTAAGAATGATTACAGTATTATTGTTATTATTTTTTTTATATAGGCAGTGGTTATCATTTGATATTTATCAAAGCTACTCACCATAAATAAACTGATATTTTTACAATAATTGTAATTTTTAACATATGCGAATTACAAATTATAAATCAAATCCCCAAAATCTTAAATTCTTCGCGAATAAAAAAAATCAACCAATTATAAATAATTAAAATAATTTTACCTAAATTATTATAATTATTATTATAATAAATATATATAATATTAAAATATAAATAATAAAACCTATCATAAAAAATTATAGTATTTTTTCAACAGTAAAATTCCATAATCATTTAAAAAACCAAAATAAAAAAAAATCTCATTATAAAAAATAAAAAAAATTTACTTTCTGAAAACCTGTAGAACAAATTCACAATAATACAAAAACAATAGATTTTTTTACCGAAAAAAATGCTATATGTAATGATAATATCATAAATAAATAATAAAACCTATCATAAAAAATTATAGTATTTTTTCAACAGTAAAATTCCATAATCATTTAAAAAACCAAAATAAATAAAAATTCATTATAAAAAAAAATAAAAATTTACTTTCTGAAAACCTGTAGAACAAATTCACAATAATAAAAAAACAATAGATTTTTTTACCGAAAAAAATGCTGCATATAATGATAATATCATAAATAAATAATAAATAAATAAAAAGAATTTTTTTAGTGAAAATTATTCTATTAATATCCGCAATGATACTTGAAAACATTCTTCTGGTCCTCATCCGACGTAAGAATTAATACAGTAAGTGATTATACGGTCATGACTAAGCTATTATTGTTGTTATTATTATGTTTTATGTTACATAGGTAGTGGTTATCGTTTGCCAAGGAGAAAAAACGCAGTGCGAGCGTGCGCGAAGAATCTTCAAGCACGTATCCAGAGTTCGATTGTGTTTGTTGCCTTGGAACTTCTCGTCTCGATCCTCAGTTCCACATTGGACGTCGAGACGACAACAGCGCAATTTGTTATCATGCTTAAAGTTGCGGGACTCGTTTTTCTTCTTGGCTTAGGAGCTACTTATCTCTTTGAGTAAATTTACCATCCAAAAAATTAACCTCAATTTACCAAATTCTCTTTTATTCATTAAATCCGAATTATTCCACAGTTATTTAGGTGGAAATGCGGAAATAGAAGTGCCGAAATTACCGGATACTAATTGGGGCCCATTGGGCGGAAAAAAATATGATACCAGTATAAGACCATTCAAAATAAATATATCCAACGAGGTAAGAAACATTTTTCCTTATTTTCATCATTTTTTTTCCACATTTTTCCGTAAAATTCGAATTTTTCAGCATTTTGAAAATTTTGAAAATATCGTTTTCACCCTATAACTTTCGCAAATTAAGAGATATCGGGCTGAAATATTGTACGTAAATGGACTACCATCAAACTATTATATATACCAAATTTGGCGGGAATCTATAGGGTGGTTCTAATTTTATTGCAATTTCCATTTTTTTTTTTAATGTCTGCAAAAACTTCAACTCCTGTAAATTCTGAGATATACGACTGCAATTTTCGACACGATTTCACGATTGTTGATTATTAATGATGAATTTAGTCAAAGGAATTATCGATATGTCGGTAAATTTCGATTTTAGCGAATTACAAAAAAAAAAAAATTGCCGCACCAAAAAAAATTTCTGAAATTTTTCGCAGATTTTTCTTAAATTCTGTACACATATCGACTATCAGAAAAATATTTCAGCACAAATTTGACGCAATCTGTTCACTCGTTCAAATTTTATGGCATTTTCGAATTTTTGAAAAAAAAAAAAAAAAAAAAAAAAAAAAAAAAAAAAAAAAAATACATTTCATACAAATTTGATTCAATACAATTAATTACTACAAATGTAAAGATTATGTTTTTTTTTTTTTTAAGTAAATAAAGATAACAATTTGTAATGAATATAAATGAATTTTTTGAAGAGGCGTAAAAGTTTATCTTTGGGCGGGATAAAAAAATAAGTACAAAGTCTAAAAATAGGTGTTGTAATTGCATAAAAATGTACATTAATTTGAATCTAAGTACTGATGAATGGAAATACAGGCATGGAATAAATTTGCGATTGTGAATAATTGCGTACAAAGTTGAAGTTGTAAGAAAGAAAATTGTTTGTTGATAATGATGTGAATTAAGTGATGTTGCGACCCTCATCTCCATTTTCCACTCATTGTATCTACCCTAATACAAAAAGTTCAATAAAATGTGATAAAAGACTTTAGAACTAAAGTTACGATAGCTGCTTAGACTTTGGCACTGAAATACTTTGTCTTTTATTATTTTCTATTGTACTTTTTTTAGCAGGGAACTTATTTCATAACACATTCAGTAATAATTATTCTCTGCAAATATTCCTATTGATAGTATTTTTTTCCTAATTTTGCTAATACAATATTAATTTTTTTTCAGTAATTAGAAAGAAATCAGTGAAATTAGATAAATCTTAAGAAAAATAGAATAAGAAATTAGATACACCTTAAGAAAGTTACCAAAAATATAAATGTAAAAGGGTTTTCCCGTCAATAAATAAATAAATAAATAAATAAAATGTTTCTGAAGAAATTAATTTAAAAAATTGTCAGCAAAATTTAGATTTATTTGATAAAAAATAAGAAAAGTCTTCATTTCTTTAATTCTTATAATTAAAAAAAAATGGAATTCCATATTACATGTTTTTTGTTTAATTTTTTTCAATCAAATACTGTGATATTTTAGTGCCAAAAAAGTATTAAAAAAAATTGTGCACATTATTTTTTAGCAGAAATTAACAAAAAGTGTAACCAGAAAATTAATCTGAAAATTGTAATTTTTTTTTTTAATGGTAAAAGATAAATCTAAAATGTAATCATGTTATTTTTTTTTAGGTGCTTGAAAACTTGAAGATTCATCTGGATAGAAAGAGAAATTTTGTTCCATCTCTAGAAGAAACAGGATGGGAATATGGAGTATCAGGAAAATACATGGAAACAGTTGTTGAATATTGGAGAACAAAATATGACTGGAAAAAGCGTGAAGCTCTGCTCAACAAATACCCACAGTTTGTTACGAATATCCAAGGTAATTTTTTTTTCAAATTATTCATCAGTCTCATTTATTTTTATTTATTTATTTATTTAAAATAAGAAGTAAAATAAGTAAAACATACTAAAATCATCTGGTTATAAAATAGAATATGTTATAAACTATATTCTGTCCGAATATGAAGTGAATCGAACAAATAGATTATTCAGAAACACTATGTTTAAATATTATGGCGTTACTTTGTTTAAATATTTATAACTTCAATGTTTATCACTACTTTTTTATTAAAAAAATACTCGATCGTGACAATACAATATATTAATTGTCTGTAAAATCTCGACCTCGAAATCCCAATAATCTCATCAGAAAAAAATATTGAACATCGTATGTTTAAATAATATGGCGTTACTTTGTTTAAATATTGATAACTTCATAGTTTATCACTACTTTCTTATTAAAAAAATACTCGATCGTGACAATAGTATGTATTAATTGTCTGTAAAATCTCGACCTCGAAATCCCAATAATCTCATCAGAAAAAAATATTGAACATCGTATGTTTAAAGGATATGGTTACTTTGTTTAAATATTTATAACTTCATTGTTTATCACTGCTTTTTTACAAAAAAAATACTCGATCGTGACAGTAGAATGTATTAATTGTCTGTAAAATCTCGACCTCGAAATCCCAATAATCTTATCAGAAAAAAATATTGAACATCGTATGTTTAAATAATATGGCATTACTTTGTTTAAATATTTATAACTTCAATGTTTATCATTACTTTTTTATAAAAAAAATACTCGATCTTGGCAATACAATGTATTAATTGCCTGTAAAATCTCGACCTCGAAATCCCAATAATCTCATCAGAAAAAAATATTGAAAATCGTATGATTAAATAATATGGTCACTTTGTTTAAATATTTATAACTTCATTGTTTATCATTACTTTTTTATAAAAAAAATACTCGATCGTGACAATACAATGTATTAATTGTCTGTAAAATCTCGACCTCGAAATCCCAATAATCTCGTCAGAAAAAAATATTGAAAATCGTATGTTTAAATAATATGGCGTTACTTTGTTTAAATATTTATAACTTCATTGTTTATCACTACTTTTTTATGAAAAAAATACTCGATCTTGACAATAGAATGTATTAATTGTCTGTAAAATCTCGACCTCGAAATCCCAATAATCTCATCAGAAAAAAATATTGAAAATCGTATGTTTAAATAATATGGTTACTTTGTTTAAATATTGATAATTTCATTGTTTATCACTACTTTTTTATAAAAAAAATACTCGATCGTGACAATAGAATGTATTAATTGTCTGTAAAATCTCGACCTCGAAATCCCAATAATCTTATCAGAAAAAAATATTGAACATCGTATGTTTAAATAATATGGTTACTTTGTTTAAATATTCATAATTTCATTGTTTATCACTACTTTTTTATGAAAAAAATACTCGATCGTGACAATAGAATGTATTAATTGTCTGTAAAATCTCGACCTCGAAATCCCAATAATCTTATCAGAAAAAAATATTGAACATCGTATGTTTAAATAATATGGTTACTTTGTTTAAATATTTATAACTTCATTGTTTATCACTACTTTTTTATAAAAAAAATACTCGATCGTGACAATAGAATGTATTAATTGTCTGTAAAATCTCGACCTCGAAATCCCAATAATCTCATCAGAAAAAAATATTGAAAATCGTATGATTAAATAATATGGTTACTTTGTTTAAATATTTATAACTTCATTGTTTATCACTACTTTTTTACAAAAAAAATACTTGATCGTGACAGTAGAATGTATTAATTGTCTGTAAAATCTCGACCTCGAAATCCCAATAATCTCATCAGAAAAAAATATTGAACATCGTATGTTTAAATAATATGGCGTTACTTTGTTTAAATATTTATAACTTCATTGTTTATCACTACTTTTTTATAAAAAAAAAAAATACTCGATCGTGGCAATACAATGTATTAATTGTCTGTAAAATCTCGACCTCGAAATCCCAATAATCTCATCAGAAAAAAATACATCACAAACATGAACATCGATTTTTTTTTGTGGACCTCAACATTATGCAATGGCCTTGCCAAATGTGATAAAAAAAACCTATTGAAGTAAACAAGTGTCGATTGATAATATATTATTATAATCTTAATCGCTATTTCTTGTCTCAAGGACTGGACATTCATTTTTATCACGTTAAACCAAGTCAGGAAGATGCACGAAAAGTGAGAGTCATTCCTTTATTATTGGTTCATGGATGGCCTGGATCTGTGGTCGAGTTTCAGAAAATCATTCCTATGCTAACGACAGTGCGATCTGATCGCGATTATGTCTTTGAAATTATCGTGCCTTCACTTCCGGGTTACGGATTTTCCGAAGGTGCAGTAAGACCTGGACTTGGTGCTGCACAGGTAAATATAATTGCATTAATTAAATATATAGTGGCAATAACAGTTTTCCAATTCAGGGATCAATTCAATGATTTTTTTTTAAATTTCATTAATTAAATAGTGGTAATAATATTTTTCCAATTCAGGGATCAATTCAATGATTTTTTTTTTTAATTTCAATAATTTAATTGAAAACATATTTTCAATGATATTGCAATGTTTTAAATAATATGAATTTGTTTAAAAATCATGGACATCTCGTTTAGAATATTTTTTTCATACATGACATTTTTTTTTTAATTCCAGATTGGCGTGGTTTTTAATAATTTAATGACCAGACTTGGCTTTAAAAAATATTATACCCAAGGTGGAGACTGGGGCAGTGCTATTACTGCGGCCATGGGTAGTTTGTTCCCAGAAAGGTTCGATTAGTAATTAAACAAACCTCAAAACCTTCGAAAAATCTTTCCAATTAGGAATAACAGAATTTTTTCTTCAGGGTTCTCGGAAGTCACTTCAACTTTTGCATGGATTCAGCTGGCAAATCGATATTCTGGAAATTATTGGGCGTTTATTTCCCATCACTGATTGTGGATAGTGAACATGTTTCGAAAGTTTATCCTCTGTCGAAACACTTTGGATTTCTAATGCGCGAATCTGGTTACATGCACTTGCAAGCTACGAAACCAGACACAATTGGTAATTATGAATTAACAGCAAATTAATCAATTTTTAACAAAAAATGGGAATTTTAATAAAAATCTAAAAGTGATTTGCCTAAATTCGAAGAATTTCTGAGTGTAAAAAATGTTATTTTTCACTACTAAAAATTCTGCCAACAAATTTTGGTACCACTTAAGTTTTTCAATACCATTAATTTTCATTGCCATTAATTTTTTAAATTTATTATATTAATTAATTTTCACACATCATTTTTTTTCTGAAATTAAAAAGATTGCCAAATTCTGTTGACAATTTTATTACTTATTTAATTTCTAATTTAATTATTAATCTGTAAATAAAATTTGCAAGTAGTAGAATTCTATTGGGAACATTTTCTACATTTTTATGAATAAAATGGAATTTACGTGTAATTAAAAGTAACTAAAAAAGGGTTTTTTTTTTAATTCACTATTTTAATTTTGAAAAAGTTCCATTGACTGGAAAAGTTGTATATTGGCTACAATTATTTTAAGAATGCATCCTATATTTTAATTTCTCGAGGCTATAATTATTAGGAACGTAAAAAAATCATTACAAAAATAAATAAAAATTATGTCACTAACAAAATCGAATAAATTTTCTTTTTTAATTCAGGTAACGCTTTATCGGAGTCTCCGGTAGCTTTGGCGACCTACATATTCGAGAAATTCAGTACCTGGACAAATCCAGAATACATAAGTCGCAACGATGGTGGTGTACTCGAAAAATTCACGATGGATGAGTTATTGGATAATATAATGGTTTATTGGGTCACGAATTCAATAACAACAAGCATGAGACTCTACGCTGAGACTTTTTCCAGTAAATACAGAGCCTTGGGATTTGAATCGTAAGAAAAACTCTGCTAATTAGATGAAATAACAAGCGTTACAAAAATGAACAACAAAAAAGATGATTTAAAACTTTTGTCTTTTCAGAATCCCCATTAATATTCCAACAGCCTGTGCAGCTTTTCCCAATGAAATTGCTTATACACCGGAAAAGTTGCTGCAATCTCGCTACAAGAATTTACTGCAATACAATCATTTTGAACAAGGAGGACATTTTGCTGCATTTGAGGTGCCAAATCTTGTCGCTCAAGACGTCTGGACGTTTGTAGAAAAAATTGAGAATCCGGTGAAAAAGAATTCAAATTGATGAATCAAAATCTGCACCTCTGATAACAAATGTATATTTAAGTAATAATTTTTACATTTTTTTTTTTCAATAAACGTTTACATTTTTTATCTCAATAAAACTTTGATAACGTATGTCTCGCCGATTTTTGAAAAATATTTTAAAAATATATTTTTTATTTAATTCATAACATATTTTCAATTACGTTTATATTTTAGACGCAAATTTCGTGTATTGAAATACCAATTTTTGTGTTTATGTTTATTTTATTTTTTTTTAAATTGAAGATTCAAATTCTGCAGCTCTAATAACAAATCTATATTTAAATACTATTTTTTCAATAAACGTTTACATTTTTTATATTAATAAAACTTTGATAACGTACGTTACGCCGATTTTCGAAAAATATTTACAAATTTATATTTTTCATATAATTGAAAACATATTTTCAATTACGTTTATATTTTAGACGCAAAATTCGTTTATTTAAATACCAATTTTTGTGTTTATGTTTATTTTATTTTTTTTTTAATTGATGATTCAAATTCTGCAGCTCTAATAACAAATCTATATTTAAATACTATTTTTTCAAGAAACGTTTACATTTTTTATCTCAATAAAACTTTGATAAAGCATGTCTCGCCGATTTTTGAAAAATATTTTTAAAATATATTTTTTATTTAATTGAAAACATATTTTCATTTACGTTTATATTTTACACGCAAATTTCGTTTATTTAAATACCAATTTTTATGTTTATTTTATTTTTTTTTAGTTGATGATTCAAATTCTGCAGCTCTAATAACAAATCTATATTTAAATACTATTTTTTCAATAAACGTTTACATTTTTTATCTCAATAAAACTTTCATAACATATCTCCGATTTTCGAAAAATATTTACAAATTTATATTTTTTATATAATTGAAAACATATTTTCAATTACGTTTATATTTTAGACGCAAATTTCGTTTATCGAAATACCAATTTTTTAAATAAATTATGAGTTGCCGATTTTTAAAAGATATTTACAGTCATCGATGAGGAAAAAAATTGTCTTAACTGTCTGATACTTATCCGATTTAACTTTGATCCAGGAATATTAAGAGGTGAAACCCGTATTGACATCATCGTTTTAATTAAAAAATTATTTTTGCTGCAATAATTATACAAGATAAGAAAGTGGCTCGATCCGCATATCGGAATTACACAATCGTTCGATTTAGATAACCCAAGGCAAAAATACTACTGGAAAGAATCGTAAATACTGGCGAAGAGCGAGGCGATAATTTCTGCAATATATATTTTATGGACGATATAACGGGAACGTGAACAAAAATTATAATGAATGAGTTTTTGTTCGGAAAATTTGTTGACTCGGAATTACGCGATAATTTATGTGCATCGTATTATTCATCCCATTCATGAATACACATTATCAAGATCATTATTTTTTTACCATTTTTTTTTAAACCAAGATTTATGGAAAATTTTTACAAGTAGCAGAATTTTATTCGAAATGAATTCCACATTTTTGTGAATAAAATGGAATTTACGTGTAATTAAAAGTGGGTTTTTTTTTAATTCATTGAAAAAGTAGCATATTGGCTACAATTACATTAATAATGCATCCTAGATTTTTATTTTATAACAAAAAACGTAGAAATTGAAACAGTGAATTTTTCGAGCATATCAATTTCCCATTATTTTGATTAAAATTTATTTATACTAAACCAAAAATTCTGAAAAAATTGGGCAAATAATGGAATACCATTAGGAATGCATTCTCAATTTTAGTTCAATAAAATAATAATACATTTGCACACAACTATTGAGACTGCATTTTTTCAATATACAAATTTTCCTCTATTATGCTTCAAATTTATTTATACTAAATAAAAAATCCTGCGATAATTAGCAAAATAGTGAAATCCTATAAGCAATACATCCTCAAATTTAGTTTAATAAACTAAAAATGCGTTTGCACGTAAAAAATTAAATGCGTGAAGTGAAAAAAAATTATAATGAATGAGTTTTTGTTCGGAAAATTTGTTGACTCGGAATTACGTGATAATTTATGTGCATCGTATTATTCATCCCATTCATGAATACAAATTATCAAGATCATTATTTTTTACCATTTTTTTTAAACCAAGATTTATGGAAAATTTTTACAAGTAGCAGAATTTTATTAGAAATGAATTCCACATTTTTGTGAATAAAATGGAATTTACGTGTAATTAAAAGTGGGTTTTTTTTAATTCACTGAAAAAGTAGCATATTGGCTACAATTACATTAATAATGCATCCTAGATTTTTATTTTATAACAAAAAACAACATTTAAACGTAGAAATTGAAACAGTGAATTTTTCAAGCATCTCAATTTTCCATTATTTTGATTAAAATTTATTTATACTAAACCAAAAATTCTGAAAAAATTGGGCAAACAATGAAATACCATTAGGAATGCATCCTCAATTTTAGTTCAATAAAATAATAATACATTTGCACATAATTATTGAGACTGCATTTTTTCAAAATACAAATTTTCCTCTATTATGCTTTAAATTTATTTATACTAAATAAAAAATCCTGCGATAATTAGCAAAATAGTGAAATCCTATAAGCAATACATCCTCAAATTTAGTTTAATAAACTAAAAATGCGTTTGCACGTAAAAAATTAAATGCGTGAAGTGAAAAAAAATTATAATGAATGAGTTTTTGTTCGGAAAATTTGCCCACTCGGAATTACGTGATAATTTATGTGCATCGTATTATTCATCCCATTCATGAATGCAAATTATCAAGATCATTATTTTTTTACCATTTTTTTTTAAACCAAGATTTATGGAAAATTTTTACAAGTAGTAGAATTTTATTAGAAATGAATTCTACATTTTTGTGATTAAATGGAATTTACGTGTAATTAAAAGTGGGTTTTTTTTAATTCACTGAAAAAGTAGCATATTGGCTACAATTACATTAATAATGCATCCTAGATTTTTATTTTATAATAAAAAAACAACATTTAAACGTAGAAATTGAAACAGTGAATTTTTCGAGCATCTCAATTTTCCATTATATTGATTAAAATTTATTTATACTAAACCAAAAATTCTGAAAAAATTGGGCAAACAATGAAATACCATTAGGAATGCATCCTCAATTTTAGTTCAATAAAATAATAATACATTTACACATAACTATTGAGACTGCATTTTTTAAAAATACAAATTTTTCTCTATTATGTTTTAAATTTATTTATACAAAATAAAAAATTCTGCGATAATTTGCAAAATAATGAAACCCCATAAGCAATAAATCCTCAAAATTAGTTTAATAAACGAAAAATGCTTTTGCACGTAAAAAATTAAATACGTGAAGTGAAAAAAAACTATTTTTTTTTAAATTTATATTAAACCAAAAATACTGGGAAAAAATTGCCAAGCTATGGAATTCATAATGAAAACGTCCTGAATTGCAATAAAAAAATTTATTGAAGGCAAATTTACGTTTAATAAATGCAATTTTTTATTTATTTTTATAAATAACCAGGATATTAATTCACATTTACTTTAATTTTTTCCTTCACAAGAATTAAACCCGAAAAGCCCGAAAATATTTCCTAAGCTCTAAGATCTCCCCTCTAACAGTGGCTCACCCTATTACAGGCGAAAACAACCCTCGATCTCACATATCCATCCCTCAAATATTTTTCCTGGAACTGCAACTGTGAGTCACTCTCGTCCAAATGATCAGAGGCTCACATCGAGCTTCGGTAGAACTAGAAGGAAGCAGCAAACATCTTCTCTCGTTAATCTCTTCTATTTTTATAACGACATATCGGTGCGTGACATTTACACGTCAGAAGTGACTGTATATAGAATATAATTCAAGCATCCGCCGACACAATACATCCAGCTGTTTCCGAGCTTTCCGAGCAGGCAACTGGTACTCCTGTCTCGATTTTTAAACTCGCAATGCAGTCGGAATATAACTGCGCGGATACATACAGGGCATTCCATATCAACTCGACCACCGCTCGACTCTCAACTTCCCAAATATTTTCGTAATTTTTTATGTTATTCTTTTACATAAAAAAAGCATGTAGAATTTTTTTCAGATTTTTTTTTTAACGTGTTTTGTTAATTATCAATATTTAAAGCTTAACAATTTTTTTTTTTTTTTTTTTGCGAAAAATACTGCGATGTACAACAAAATTTTAGATCCACAAGGCAAAGATTAAAAATTATTCCTTTTTTTAAATAAATACATGTACACAAAATCTAAACTTTTTTGTTGTTGTTCTTTCACATAAAAAATTAATGTAGATTTTTTTTAACATCGTCTTTTAATTATTAGTGTTTAAAGCTAAACAAAAAACGTAATTTTTTTAAATCTGAAATTTTGGTGAAAAATACTGCGATGAACAACAAAATTTTTTATCCGCAAGTCAAAGAAAAAATTATTCCTTTTTTTTAATAAATACATGTACACATAATCTTAATTTTTTTTTATTGTTCTTTCACATAAAAAATTAATGTAGATTTTTTTTAACATCGTCTTTTAATTATTAGTATTTAAAGCTAAACAAAAAACGTAATTTTTTAAAATCTGAAATTTTGGTGAAAAATACTGCGATGAACAACAAAATTTTTGATCCGCAAGTCAAAGAAAAAATTATTCCTTTTTTTAAATAAATACATGTACACAAAATCTTAATTTTTTTTTATTGTTCTTTCACATAAAAAATTAATGTAGATTCTTTTTAACATCGTCTTTTAATTATTAGTGCTTAAAGCTAAACAAAAAACGTAATTTTTTTAAATCTGAAATTTTTGTGAAAAATACTGCGATGAACAACAAAATTTTTGATCCGCAAGTCAAAGAAAAAATTATTCCTTTTTTTTAATAAATACATGTACACAAAATCTTAATTTTTTTTTGTTATTCTTCCACATAAAAAATTAATGTAGATTTTTTTTAACGTCGTCTTTTAATTATAAATATTTGAAGCTAACAAAAACGTAATTTTTGAAAATCTGAAATTTTGGTGAAATATACTGCGATGAACAACAAAATTTTTTATCCACAAGTCAAAGAAAAAATTATTCCTTTTTTTAAATAAATACATGTACACAAAATCTTAATTTTTTTTTATTGTTCTTTGACATAAAAAATTAATGTAGATTTTTTTTAACATCGTCTTTTAATTATTAGTATTTAAAGCTAAACGAGAAACGTAATTTTTTAAAATCCGAAATTTTGATGAAAAATACTGCGATGAACAACAAAATTTTTGATCCGCAAGTCAAAGAAAAAATTATTCCTTTTTTTAAATAAATACATGTACACAAAATCTTAAATTTTTTTTTGTTATTCTTCCACATAAAAAATTAATGTAGATTTTTTTTAACGTCGTCTTTTAATTATAAATATTTGAAGCTAACAAAAACGTAATTTTTGAAAATCTGAAATTTTGATGAAAAATACTGCGATGAACAGCAAAATTTTTGGTCCAGAAGCCAAAAAAAAATTATTCCTTTTTTTTACATTTTGTTTTTTTTTTTTTTAAATAAATACATCTAAACAAAATTTTTAAAAATACAAAAATACATAAAATATTTAAAAAATAGAAAGAATTTTTTCTCCACTTTGGCTTGAGGATAAAAAATGTTGTTATTCATCATAATATTTTTCAAAAAAATTTCAGATTAAAAAAAACTGACGTTTTTTTAAACTTTAAACATTTGTAATTAAAAAACGAGGTGACAAAAAAATCTGAAAAAAATTCGACATGCATTTATTATTTGGAAGAATAAAAAATGCATGTAGAATTTTTTTCAGATTTTTTTTCAACGTGTTTTGTTAATTATTGATATTTAAAACTTAACAAGAAACATTTTTTTTTGTTTTGAAAAATATTGCGATGAACAAGAAAATTTTTGATCCATAAGCCAAAGTATAGAAAATAATTATTCCTTTTTTTTATAAATATACATGTGCACAAAATCTTAAATTTTTTTTTGTTATTCTTCCACATAAAAAATTAATGCAGATTTTTTTTAACTTCGATTTTTAATCATAAATATTTGAAGCTAAAGAAAAAACGTAATTTTTTAAAATCATAAATTTTGGTGAAAAATACTGCGATGAAAAACAAAATTTTTGATCCAGACAAAATGGAGAAAAAATTCTTTCTATTTTTTTTTTTTTTGTATTTCATGATTTTTTTTTGTAAATACATCTACACAAAATTCTTAAAAATACAAAAATACCAAAAAAATAGAAAGAATTTCTTTCCCCATTTTTTTGGCTTGTGGACCAAAAATTTTGTTATTCATCATAATATTTTTCAAAAAAATTTCCGATTAAAAAAAAATGTTTTTTAAAACTTTAAATATTTATAATTAAAAAACGGCGTGACAAAAAAATCTGAAAAAAATTCGACATGCATTTATTATCTAGAAGAATAATATAAAAAATCGTGAACCACTTTAGGAAAGTGAGAGTCGGTCTTTGGTCGAGTTGATATGGAATGCCCCGTACATAGACTATAGAATAAAGAGTGGGGAACGCTCGCGTCGGCGTAGAATTCCAGTCTCGGCCGAGTCGTCGTCGAGTCAAGTTCGTTTTGCCGGTTCTCTCTGTTGTTTGAGAATAATTAAAGAAAAGCCGGAAGCGAAAAAATGCCACGCGCGAATTTCCGAACAATTGACACAACAATTACAAATTCTCACGTGGAAATTACTTTGTTTACGTCAATTATTATTGCCACAAACAATTAGTCATTGACTTATCGAGATACAAATGACTTTTGTAAATTTTTGTTGTTTTTGTGATTAAGTATTATTATTATTTTTTTTGTTTTTTTGTTTTTTTTTTTAATCAAAAGAGGATTTTGGTTCGAGGATTGTTTTTTTTTACTGTTTGTGCGGTCGTTGGTCGATGGATTATAAATAACGAGTGGCTCAGACCGCTAGCGAGTCACTCGTGACTCTCATGTCAATGATTTCTACGCGCTTAAGGTGGTGTAGCGCATAAAGTGACGTGACATGTTTTTGGTGACAATAATCGACAATGAAGATGAGAGATTCTACTATTATAACTCACGCCGATGTATATATTACGGAGGAGCCGAGTACTTCGAAATACGAACACAGGTAAACATTTTTTAGCTTCAATACGATTTAAAACAAAAAAATTTTTAACCGGTTCGCTAAAGTATTCAAACAAAGTAGAAACTTTCATATTTCGTCTTTATTAATTTTAATTTTGCATTCGATCTGAATTTTATTATACTTCGACTCTGATCCCCTTCAATAATTTCAACAATTTTTTATCAGAAAATATTTTGAAAAAGAAAGGACACGTATTTTTGTTGTTTGGCGCTACGAGCGATTTTTCCGACAGACGAATTTTTCTAAAAATTTGAATTTTTCGGTATGTATATTTTTTTATTCGTTAATATCTTGAAAATTATTACAAATTTGTTCAGTTTATGAAGAGCTACATAATGTATATGAAAAATGTTATTTTCGCTTTCCTAACGTTTTGTTTTATGACGTTAAACAACAAAATATCGTTTTTAAAAAAACCGCCACTTTTTATCATTTTTATATACTCACGGAAAAATTATATTTGAAATTACGAAATTTTTTAGAGCCTATGCAGAATGGCAAGATTTTTTAACGAGAAGTTCTACGTAATTGAAGTTTTTTTAACATCCTGAATTATTACGTGAAGCTTGAATTACGTAGTACTTTTCGAAAAAAAAAAAAACCTGCCAACTTGCATAGGATCTCAAAAATTTTGTTATTTTACACAGAATTTTTATGTAAGTATATAAAAATTCTAAAAAGTGGCGCTTTTTTGCAAAAAGATACTTTGTTGTTTAACGTCATATAACAAAATTTTCGAAAAACTACAATAACATTTTTTTATATTCGTTATGTAGCTATTTGCAAACTGAACGAATTTCATCCTAGACATTTTTCGATAGGACTGTTCATTTCCAAGATATTAACGATTAAAATAATATCGATACCGAAAAATTCAAACTTTTACTAAAATTCGTCGATCGGAAATATTTATCGTAACGCTAAACAAAAAAATACGCCGTGTCTAGCGTCACACACAATCGTGACTTTTCTATCAATATTAAGGAGGTTCATAAAAAAAATCAAAACCAAGATAAAATTGTAAAAAAAAAATCGTATAACAGCTGTAATGATAACGGACACGTACGCAACATTTTTAAGGGATTCACCGTGTAGTTTCCGAGATATTAAATAACAAAGTTGCAACTATTTACATGTAAAGAAAAGAAAAGTGAGTCGAATATTGAACTTTTTACGTCTTTGCAAGAGCTAAATCCAAGATAGAATAATCAAAAAAATATGCAGACGTCCGGAAAAGTATTCTGAATAAGGCACGAGCTTGAAATTTGAAGGTCACCGCGAAATTGACAGAGAAATCGTTAATTTTTTGCCTCTACGCTTAAGGAGGTTCGTAAAAAAAATCAAATCCAAGATAAAATTGTAAAAAAAAATCGTATAACAGCTGTAATGATAACGGACACGTACGCAAAATTTTTAAGGGATTCACCGTGTAGTTTCCGAGATATTAAATAACAAAGTTGCAACTATTTACATGTAAAGAAAAGAAAAGTGAGTCGAATATTGAACTTTTTACGTCTTTGCAAGAGCTAAATCCAAGATAGAATAATCAAAAAAATATGCAGACGTCCGGAAAAGTATTCTGAATAAGGCACGAGCTTGAAATTTGAAGGTCACCGCGAAATTGACAGAGAAATCGTTAATTTTTTACCTCTACGCTTAAGAGGTTCGTAAAAAAAATCAAATCCAAGATAAAATTGTAAAAAAAAATCGTATAACAGCTGTAATGATAACGGACACGTACGCAAAATTTTTAAGGGATTCACCGTGTAGTTTCCGAGATATTAAATATAACAAAGTTGCGACTATTTACATGTAAAGAAAAGAAAAGTGAGTCGAATATTGAACTTTTTACGTCTTTGCAAGAGCTAAATCCAAGATAGAATAATCAAAAAAATATGCAGACGTCCGGAAAAGTATTCTGAATAGGGCACGAGCTTGAAATTTGAAGGTCACCGCGAAATTGACAGAGAAATCGTTAATTTTTTGCCTCTACGCTTAAGGAGGTTCGTAAAAAAAATCAAATCCAAGATAAAATTGTAAAAAACAATCGTATAACAGCTGTAATGATAACGGACACGTACGCAAAATTTTTAAGGGATTCACCGTGTAGTTTCCGAGATATTAAATAACAAAGTTGCAACTATTTACATGTAAAGAAAAGAAAAGTGAGTCGAATATTGAACTTTTTACGTCTTTGCAAGAGCTAAATCCAAGATAGAATAATCAAAAAAATATGCAGACGTCCGGAAAAGTATTCTGAATAAGGCACGAGCTTGAAATTTGAAGGTCACCGCGAAATTGACAGAGAAATCGTTAATTTTTTGCCTCTACGCTTAACACGACTCGCATGGTGTCGCGCTCACGCGGCGTCAGCCCTTTACCGCGCAGCACAACAATGCCTATCCCCACCCTGCCGCCATCACCGAACCTCCTTAAGGTAGTTCTGTCGTGAAGGCAATCCAAACTCATATGCATGAATTTTTGACATGTTGTAATTTAGCTATTCAATTTTACTTGCACAAAATCTTGAAGGCTCTTACCGAGTATTTGAATGAACAATTAAAACTTGAAAATCAATCTTTTTACACGGCGCTCACGGGAGAGCTGGAAAAATTGATCTTTAAATCGAAAATTAACGTACTTAGATCAAAGATAGAGAAAAAATAAAAAGTACTACGGATTCGCAAATCATTCAGGAATTGATGCATCATGAAAAAAGGTGAAGTCTCCGGAATAATGTTTAATTGAACCAAGGTCAAAGTGCGCGATACCGGGTCAAATGACGTTTCCTAACCTAATTATCGTAAAAATGAAGTCAAATCCGCACTAAACATATCAACTATTTACAAATAATCGTTTTAATTTGATTACGACAATTTCGAAGGATTCTCGATTATTTTTGATATTATTATTGAGGCAGTCAAAGTGATGCGTATGATTATTTTTTAATGCCATATAGACTCTGAGATTTATGACTCCGGCGTACCGACAGAACTCACGTGACTTTTATTTTTTCCTTAAGGTAGTTCTGTCGTGAATGCAATCCAAACTCATATGCATGAATTTTTGACATGTTGTAATTTAGATATTCAATTTTACTTGCACAAAATCTTGAAGGCTTTTACCGAGTATTTGAATGAACAATTAAAACTTGAAAATCGATCTTTTTACACGGCGTTTACGGGAGGGCTGGAAAAATTGATCTTTAAATCGAAAATTGACATACTTAGATCAAAGATAGAGAAAAAATAAAAAGTACTACGGATTCGCAAATCATTCAGGAATTGATGCATCATGAAAAAAGGTGAAGTCTCCGGAATAATGTTTAATTGAACCAAGGTCAAAGTGCACGATACCGATCCAAATGACGTTTCCTAACCTAATTATCGTAAAAATGAAGTCAAATCCGTACTAAACATATCAACTATTTACAAATAATCGTTTTAATTTGATTACGACAATTTCGAAGGATTCTCGATTATTTTTTATATTATTATTGAGGCAGTCAAAACGATGCGTATGATTATTTTTTAATGTCATATAGACTCTGAGATTTTATGACTCCGGCGTACCGACAGAACTACCTTAAAATCACACAAAGTTCTCGTGACTTATAGTTATTCGCAAAAGTCACGCTGATCAACGTTAATAAAAGTTCGCCTAGTTCATGTCCCGACGAAAGTAAGGTTATGCACGTAGTTTTGTAAAAAAAAAAAATGTTACGCTTATTATTGCAGAACGACGGTATATCTACTCTATATAACGATTGAAATGATCGATTTCGGTGAAAAATAATCAAACGTTTTTTTAATCTAATGATTTTAGATGCGATCAAGTAAATGCCTCAAACTATTCCATGTTTATAATTACCTTATACTTCAAATAGACAATAAAAATAAATATTTACAAGGATCTGAATAGCCGGGTGGTCTAAGGCTCCGTTTCATAACCGCAGGGTTCCGGGTTCGAGTCCCGCCGACGACATAAAAATTTTCAATAATTTTCCGTCATCAAATAGCATCAAACCGACGAATATATCAGGAAATTTGAAGATAAAAAACGAAAATAAAGCTGTTTAGTTAAAATGCACAGTAAATAATTATTTTCTAAAAAAAAAAGTTCGGTCCTTCTTTGGTTTCTGCAACGAGAAAAGGACCATTAATAGAAACTAACTTTTTTTAAGATTGGTCAGCGTGACTCTTACGAATAACTATGAGTCACGTAAATTTTGTGTGACTTTTGCCAATAACAATCAATCACGAGAAATTTGTGTGATTTTAGCAAAAAAACTAAAAGTCACGTGGAGTCTGTGACTTTAATTTTGATACAAAAGTCACGATTGTATGTGTGACGCTAGACACGACGTTATTTTTATTATGAATGTATTTACAGCTTCAAGAACAAATTCATCGAATCACTGAAGCATTCGATAAAATTCTTTTCGAAGCTGTAAAATTGATTACAGTTTTTATTACCGACAGCGAATACTGAGAGAAAATTATAGTATTTGCAACTATAAAGCGACAACTATTCATTTTTAGTTCTTACAACTATTTTTTTTTGTCTTATTTGCCACAACTATCGAATATTTACTGTAACTATCAAATAGTTACCATAAAAATATGAAAATAGTTGAATGAACTAAAAATTAGCATTCGATAAAATTCTTTTCGAAGCTGTAAAATTGATTACAGTTTTTATTACCGACAGCGATTACTGAGAGAAAATTATAGTATTAGTAACTATAAAGTGACAACTATTCATTTTTTATAATTCTTACAGCTATTTTTTTTTGTCTTATTTGCCACAAATATCGAATATTTACTGTAACTATCAAATATTTACCATAAAAATATGAAAATAGTTGGATGGACTAAAAATTAATAGTTGTCCCATTATTACGATTTCTCTGAGTGATATATCATATATTTTCTTGAGAGTTTTAGGTGATTAAAATTTATAAAACACACACACGGCCATTTTTTTCTAAGAAAGAAAACATAAGATAAAAAATAATCCGAGACCTAATTAAATATTTTATTCTGTGTGTCACTTTGTAAAATTAGTATGTAAAACGTGACAGAGATTCTAGTTCATCTCGAGGCGAATCATCGTATCGTGTATCAGGAAAAAGTTGACTAGTCGTAATTCAAAACGCAACCAGAGGTCATTGCGGTCAACGGGCATAGAAAGAAAAAAGCTGCTGTGTCTTGTCTCTTGAATACTGCTAATTTTGTGTTTATGCTTCAATTACGTAAATACAATAATTTCAAATGTCATCGGGCGATCAATCTTTAAGTTGTAACAAAGAGAATGAGACGAGTGTGGCTGTCGTTCGTAATTTGTGAACGAAACACGACAAGGGAAGCGTTCGGCGCCGTCGTGCGGTCAGTTTGATTTTTCTTCACTTCTTTTGTTGTTGCCAAACCGGTTTCTCGATCGTTTCGCCTTTGCATACGTAACTCAACATCGAAAATCGAAAATTGGACCGAGATTTATGACTGCGCATGTGAAGACCAAATAATTCCAATTTTATGACTATTTTTTATTCCTCTTGTTCTTAAATTATTATTTTTTTTTTCATTATATATTATACATTGCGTACATATATTTATAAATTTTTGCTTCCTCATAGGGAAATTCAAGAAAAATTTTGTTTTTCGAGATTTTCAGGTCAGGACACTCAGAATAGTTCAAAACGTCGAGAAAAGTGGTTTAGAAAAAATGGCCGGATGTATGTGTGTGTGTTACACGCTTGGAAAATTCAAACCGCTGTATCTCGAAAACGACTTTAACAATCAAGCTGAAATTTGGCACGCTGGTAGAAGAGTAACGTCCCTTCCTATGTATAAATTTTCGAAAAAATTGAAAAAAAATATCAGATTTTACAAGCTTTTCTATTTTTCGAAAAATGTCTGTGTGTTCTCTAGCTTCCGCAATTTTTCAGCTAATGAACTAAATAGTTCTGGACAAATAGAGAAATGAAAAATGACGGTCGGTATTGAATTTGAGCGAAATCCATAAAGCGGTTTAGATTTTATAAAATTTTGAATTTTCGAAAAAATTTTGTTTTCGTTCTTATTCAAGTTAAGTTCGACCAAACCTGCTCAAATCTTTTGCAAGTTAAAATTAACATCCCGTTGTAGTAGATATCGAATTTGGTGAAGATTGGTAAAGTGGTTCAGATTTTATAAGACATTGAATTTTTCAAAAAATCTCTGTATGTTCTCTAGCTACCACAATTTTTTGGATAATGAGCTTAAACAGTTTTTGACGAATAAAGCAATGAAAAATGACGATCGGTATTGAATTTAAGCGAAATCCATAAAGCGGTTTAGATTTTATAAAATTTTGAATTTTCGAAAAAATTTTGTTTTCGTTCTTATTCAAGTTAAGTTCGACCAAACCCGCTTAAATCTTTTGCAAGGTAAAATTAACATCCAGTTGTAGTAGATATCGAATTTGGTGAAGATTGGTAAAGTGGTTCAGATTTTATAAGACATTGAATTTTTCAAAAAATCTCTGTATGTTCTCCAGCTGCCACAATTTTTTGGATAATGAGCTTAAACAGTTTTTGACGAATAAAGCAATGAAAAATGACGATCGGTATTGAATTGAATCGAAATCCATAAAGCGGTTCAGATTTTATAAAATGTTGAATTTTCGAAAAAATTTTGTTTTCGTTCTTATTCAAGTTAAGTTCGACCAAACCTGCTCAAATCTTTTGTAAGGTAAAATTAACATCCAGTTGTAGTAGATATCGAATTTGGTGAAGATCGGTAAAGTGGTTCAGATTTTATAAGACATTGAATTTTTCAAAAAATCTTTGTATGTTCTCCAGCTGCCACAATTTTTTGGATAATGAGCTTAAACAGTTTTTGACGAATAAAGCAATGAAAAATGACGATCGGTATTGAATTTGAGCGAAATACATAAAGCGGTTTAGATTTTGTAAAATTTTGAATTTTCGAAAAAATTGTGTTTTCGTTCTTATTCAAGTTAAGCTCGACCAAACCTGCTCAAATCTTTTGCAAGGTAAAATTAACATTCTGTTGTAGTAGATATCGAATTTGGTGAAGATTGGTAAAGTGGTTCAGATTTTATAAGACATTGAATTTTTCAAAAAATCTCTGTATGTTCTCCAGCTGCCACAATTTTTTGGATAATGAGCTTAAACAGTTTTTGACTAATAAAGCAATGAAAAATGACGATCGGTATTGAATTTAAGCGAAATACATAAAGTGGTTTAGATTTTATAGAATTTTGAATTTATGAAAATTTTTGTTTTCGTACTTCTTTAATTTGTATTTAAAATAAGGATGCAAATTAGAACTTTGCACATTGCTTCGTCAATAATTTTCACCTTTTGCAAAACTTTCTCTATGAGGAAGCCATACAAAAAAAATAAAGAAATTTTTTTTTTAAATTACTTTTGTATTTGTAATTTCTCATATATTTCCTATTGCTACTAAAATAATAATAATAATTATTATTGTTATTGTTGTTGTTGGTTTTTTTGTGTCGTTAATGTAAATTTTGGTTTGTTTCATTGTTAAATAAATAAAATAAAAATATGATTGATTAAATGACAATTATGTAGAAATATTGATCATCGAAGCGTCAAAAAATTGCGAAAGACTTGTAAAACAATTGTGTGAGAGTCGATCATGGGGTAATCCACCGATCTGGAAATTCAACGACGTTAAGAGAGATTTCTCACCTCGTGGCCTTAAATGGCCAACTTTGAAAGGTGACCTCAATCCCATTTATCCAAGCATATCATATAAACGATTTCTATTAAATTGAAAATCGTGGGAAATCATTGTACTTTACTTCCCAGTTACGCACAATAGCCTTAAGCTTCAAATTCATTATTTTCTGTGAGAAAAAAAAATCAATAAAAATTAGTACACAAGTGGTTGAGTTTTATTTATTTTATTTTATTTATACAATTATATTTAATAAAAGCATCTATTTAAATAATTAAAATTGAATAATGAAATTCTTCTTTAATTTATTGGCGATTTTTTTTTCCACATTTTTTCGGTTTAATAAAAAGATTATTAGCTACCAAATTATTTTGGAACTTAAGACAGAATTTTTATTAATTTTTCTTATGTCTTGAAAACAAATAAAAAAATTTTACGCGAGTTTAAGTAAATAAAAATCGCAAAGATTAGAATCTTTCCATTTTACGAGTTTTTTTTCTAGATTTAACATTTCTGTAGAAAATATCATATTTTTTGGTATTTGTAGATATGTTTGAAAAATCGTCATTTTTTATTCGATGTAAATAAATAAATTAACATTTATTTTGGCATAGAATGTCCCATAGATAGGAGCAAATTCTGGATTCAAACTTGAAATGTTTATTGAATCTTAAACAAATCAATGTTTCACGATGAATGAGAGATCGATTCTAAAATTAGCAACTCGATTCCCTGCAAATGAAAACAGGTGTGCCAACGCATTTAGATTGCAAAATTATATCCGGATTAGCGGTAACAATCAGGTGTTTCTCGAGGTCTCTGGTAATTGTTTTCAAAGAAACGCGTGCCGATTCGTTTTATCTCTATAATTCCCTGGAGCGATAAGTAATCTTATTTTATCCAGAACGTCTTTATAAATATTATAATTATTAGCCTTTTTACAATTATTATTTTAATGTATTTCCTAAAATAATATGTAAATTTATTTATCTAAAAATTATTCTTTAAAAATAATCCCCTGAAATCATACATAAATTTATTTATCTAAAAATTATTCTTTAAACAAAATTCCCTGAAATCATACATAAATTTATTTATTTCAAAATTATTCTCTAAAAATAATTCCCTGAAATCATACATAAATTTATTTATCTAAAAATTATTCTTTAAACAAAATTCCCTGAAATCATACATAAATTTATTTATTTAAAAATTATTCTCTAAAAATAATTCCCTGAAATCATACATAAATTTATTTATCTAAAAATTATTCTTTTATCAAAATTCCCTGAAATTATACATAAATTTATTTATCTAAAAATTATTCTTTAAACAAAATTCCCTGTAATTATACATAAATTTATTTATTTAAAAATTATTCTTTAAACAAAATTCCCTGAAATCATATATAAATTTATTTATCTAAAAATTATTCTGTAAACAAAATTCCCTGAAATCATACATAAATTTATTTATCTAAAAATTATTCTTTAAACAAAATTCCCTGAAATTATATATAAATTTATTTATCTAAAAATTATTCTTTAAACAAAATTCCCTGAAATTATACATAAATTTATTTATTTAAAAATTATTCTTTAAACAAAATTCCCTGAAATCATATATAAATTTATTTATCTAAAAATTATTCTGTAAACAAAATTCCCTGAAATTATATATAAATTTATTTATCTATAAATAATTCTTTAAACAAAATTCCCTGAAATTATATATAAATTTATTTATCTAAAAATTATTCTGTAAACAAAATTTCCTGAAATTATATATAAATTTATTTATCTAAAAATTATTCTTTAAACAAAATTCCCTGAAATTATACATAAATTTATTTATCTAAAAATTATTCTTTAAACAAAATTCCCTGAAATTATATATAAATTTATTTATCTAAAAATTATTCTTTAAACAAAATTCCCTGAAATCATACAGAAATTTATTTATCTAAAAATTATTCTTTAAACAAAATTCCCTGAAATTATACATAAATTTATTTATCTAAAAATTATTCTTTAAACAAAATTCCCTGAAATTATATATAAATTTATTTATCTAAAAATTATTCTTTAAACAAAATTCCCTGAAATCATACATAAATTTATTTATCTAAAAATTATTCTTTAAACAAAATTCCCTGTAATTATACATAAATTTATTTATTTAAAAATTATTCTTTAAACAAAATTCCCTGAAATCATATATAAATTTATTTATCTAAAAATTATTCTGTAAACAAAATTCCCTGAAATCATATATAAATTTATTTATGTATAAATAATTCTTTAAAAATAATCCCCTGAAATTATACATAAATTTATTTATCTAAAAATTATTCTTTAAACAAAATTCCCTGAAATTATACATAAATTTATTTATCTAAAAATTATTCTTTAAACAAAATTCCCTGAAATTATAAATAAATTTATTTATCTAAAAATTATTCTTTAAACAAAATTCCCTGAAATCATACAGAAATTTATTTATCTAAAAATTATTCTTTAAACAAAATTCCCTGAAATTATATATAAATTTATTTATCGAAAAATTATTCTTTAAACAAAATTCCCTGAAATTATATATAAATTTATTTATCTAAAAATTATTCTTTAAACAAAATTCCCTGAAATTATATATAAATTTATTTATCTAAAAATTATTCTTTAAACAAAATTCCCTGAAATTATACATAAATTTATTTATCTAAAAATTATTCTTTAAACAAAATTCCCTGAAATTATATATAAATTTATTTATCTAAAAATTATTCTTTAAACAAAATTCCCTGAAATTATACAGAAATTTATTTATCTAAAAATTATTCGTTAAACAAAATTCCCTGTAATCATACATAAATTTATTTATCTAAAAATTATTCTTTAAACAAAATTCCCTGAAATTATACATAAATTTATTTATCTAAAAATTATTCTTTAAACAAAATTCCCTGAAATTATATATAAATTTATTTATCTAAAAATTATTCTTTAAACAAAATTCCCTGAAATCATACATAAATTTATTTATCTAAAAATTATTCTTTAAACAAAATTCCCTGTAATTATACATAAATTTATTTATTTAAAAATTATTCTTTAAACAAAATTCCCTGAAATCATATATAAATTTATTTATCTAAAAATTATTCTGTAAACAAAATTCCCTGAAATCATATATAAATTTATTTATGTATAAATAATTCTTTAAAAATAATCCCCTGAAATTATACATAAATTTATTTATCTAAAAATTATTCTTTAAACAAAATTCCCTGAAATTATACATAAATTTATTTATCTAAAAATTATTCTTTAAACAAAATTCCCTGAAATTATAAATAAATTTATTTATCTAAAAATTATTCTTTAAACAAAATTCCCTGAAATCATACAGAAATTTATTTATCTAAAAATTATTCTTTAAACAAAATTCCCTGAAATTATATATAAATTTATTTATCGAAAAATTATTCTTTAAACAAAATTCCCTGAAATTATATATAAATTTATTTATCTAAAAATTATTCTTTAAACAAAATTCCCTGAAATTATATATAAATTTATTTATCTAAAAATTATTCTTTAAACAAAATTCCCTGAAATTATACATAAATTTATTTATCTAAAAATTATTCTTTAAACAAAATTCCCTGAAATTATATATAAATTTATTTATCTAAAAATTATTCTTTAAACAAAATTCCCTGAAATTATACATAAATTTATTTATCTAAAAATTATTCTTTAAACAAAATTCCCTGAAATTATATATAAATTTATTTATCTAAAAATTATTCTTTAAAAATAATTCCCTGAAATTATACATAAATTTACTTATCTATAAATAATTCTTTAAACAAAATTCCCTGAAATTATATATAAATTTATTTATCTAAAAATTATTCTTTAAACAAAATTCCCTGAAATTATATATAAATTTATTTATCTCAAAATTATTCTTTAAACAAAATTCCCTGGAATTATATATAAATTTATTTATCTAAAAATTATTCTTTAAACAAAATTCCCTAAAATTATACATAAATTTATTTATCTAAAAATTAATATTTAAATATAATTCACTAGAGTGAAAAGTAATTTTATTTTATCCCGAGCGTCTTTATAATGACATTAGGGGAGGATAATTATTTCCTCTTTTTATAAATTGTACAAATTATTATTTAAATGTCTTCGTGAGATCGAACAATTTTTCTGTAGCATTGAATTTAAATTTTCGTGGCGCTTTCGACTTTCACCAGTCGCTTAGGTTCTATAACTTCGAAACATAAATACATAGGTGAAAGAGCAGCGCGAACGCAACGTCAAGTTCGTGCTGAAGCGATGATGCACGTGCAATCCGCCCCCGAGATAAATATAGTAATAAAAATTTCAAACAACATTTTTTAAAAATCGATTTAACAATTTATTATTTCCTTACAAACGAAGAATCCAAAATCTAACTTTATTAGAAGAAAATACTAAGGAAATTAATAATCAAGCATATAGACATACAAAATAATAATAAATAATAATAATAATAATGCCAAAAAAATTAATAAGTTTGCAAGAAATTATTTATTCCACATTTACAATTTTTATAATGTTATGATATTAATTGTGTTTTTCGGAAATTTTTTTTTTTTTAATACTCAAAATATATTTTTGATATATAAGTCAACGGAAAATTCCATGCATTAGATATATTCGTAAATATATATATGGCCAAAATTATGTAAAGATAAAAATCGTAAATTCGTAGAGAATTTTTTAAGAACCAAAATAAGTAATTTTCATGAAAATCGGTAACGAAATAAATCTGCAATTCTTTGCCGATTTTTATGAGGAATGGCTTATTCTCTTTCTTAAAAAATGCTGCACAAATTGACCGCCTAGATATTTAATAGTGTTGATCGTTCAATAATTATACCCTTTTATTTATGAAATTTTTTTAATTTTTTTTGAACAGGCTATAATTACCAAAAAATTAATACTATCAAATATCTAGGCGGTCAATTCATAGAGCATCTGTTAATAAAAAGAAATATCTATCACTCATTAAAATCGGCAAATAATTACAGAATATTTTTCGAACAAAACTGCTCGAAAATATATCCTATAAAAAAGTAACATTAATAAATGAATCTTTATGCAAATTCTATTAATTTTTCTCTGTGTTAAATATATATATTTCGACAAAAATCACCCTTCACTATTCTTATTTAATACATTTTTTTTAAATTAATAAATCGATTAGAAAAATTTATCACGAATTTTAATAGTTTAAAACTGTAGAACCTCCTTAAGAATTTGCATGAAAATGATGAACATAGAGTTTTTACCGCTGCCGGCAAAATCGTTCGGTTTTGCTCGCGCTTTATATATTTTATCGTATGTTTCTCTCTATGTAAGTACTTAACTGATGCAACCTCGAGACTCGTCGGGTATGTGACGTAGAAAACGGGTATAATCAGCGATCGTGGGACGCGGAACGAATGGACTCGCTGTTGTTTTGCTAACATCACTAGTTCTCGACTCTCTGAATTCAGTATG
Source organism: Ephialtes manifestator (assembly GCA_963970395.1). Lineage (NCBI taxonomy): Eukaryota > Metazoa > Arthropoda > Insecta > Hymenoptera > Ichneumonidae > Ephialtes > Ephialtes manifestator. The sequence continues at coordinate 28,837,440 of OZ019977.1, read as the reverse complement.
CTCACGCTTCTCTCGGTGTTCCGATCGGCTTCCATGTTTTCGCTCTACACGCGCCGCGCGTCTCTCTTTTCTATTTCCCTTCTCGTTAGCAGTGGGCAAAACGAACGTGACTTTCTACAAGACCTTCGCCACTACTATTTTCTACTACCAGCTGATGATTCTTCATCTACGGAAAAATCGTTGTTCACTTATATCGATATAACAGTTCATTTGTGATGATAAATCGAAGCGGCGAACGTCAGTACTATCACTAACAGAAAAAGAAGAAGGCCTTCGCTTGAGTGTACTTCAGAGTAGCTTCGGGGCAATAACTCTCTGTTGACTCTCTTTTATATACCGTTATTAAGTGAGTGTCAGAAACCAATGGAATGTCTGCAGGCAGAGTATCATTTTACGGCTTTGCGACAAGTTTTCACGTTGCTACGCGTTTCGGAACTCTCCGTGGCATGAGATTTTAGTGGGTGAACGGTTTTGGTAGAAATTTGATCAGTGAAATAAAAAATCGGCAAAATCGGTAGAAAAACTTTTTGGTTACGCGACAAGTTTTTACGCTACGAGTATCGAGACTTTTTGCAGCTCGTGATTTTAGTGGGTGAACGGTTTTGGTAAAAATTTTATCGGTGAAATAAAAAAATCGGCAAAATCGGTAAAGTGACATTTTTGGTTTCGCGTCAAGTTTTTGCGCAGCTACGAGTTTCGGAAATTTCTGCAGCACGTGATTTTAGTGGCTGAACGTTTTTCGTAGAAATTTAATCGGTTCACTAAAAAATCGGTAAAATCGGTAGACATTTTTGGTTCCTCGACAAGTCTTTACGTAGCTCCGAGTATCGGAACTTTCCGTAGCACGTGATTTTAGTGGATGAACGTTATTGATAGAATTTTAATCGGTTCGCTAAAAAATCGGCAAAATCGGTAGGACATTTTTGGTTCTGCGACAAGTTTCTATGTAGCTACGAGTATCGGGACTTTCTGCAGCACGTGATTTTAATGGGTGAACGTTTTTGATAGAAATTTGATCGGTGAGCTAAAAAATCGACAAAATCGGTAGAAGGACATTTTTGGTTCCGCGACAAGTATTTACGTAGCTTCGAATATCGGGACTTTCTACAGCACGTGATTTGAGTGGCTGAACGTTTTTGGTAGAAATTTTATCGATTCGCTAAAAAATCGGCAAAATCGGTATAGACATTTTCGGTTACGCAACAAGTTTTTACGTAGCTACGAGTATCGGGACTTTCTGCAGCACGTGATTTTAGTGGCTGAACGTTTTTGGTAGAAATTTTATCGTTTCGCTAAAAAATCGGCAAAATCGGTATAGACATTTTCGGTTCCGCAACAAGTTTTTACGTAGCTACGAGTATCGAGACGTTTTGCAGCACGTGATTTCAGTGGCTCAACGTTTGTGGTACAAATTTTATCGATTTGCTAAAAAATCGCCGAAATCGGTAAACATTTTTGGTTCTGCGACAAGTTTTTACGTAGCTACGAATATTGTGGGGTTTTTTGCAGCACGTGATTTCAGTGGCTAAGCGTTTTTGGTAGAAATTTGATCGGTGCGCTAAAAAATCGGCAAAATCGGTATAGACATTTTTGGTTCCGCGACAAGTTTTTGCGTAGCTTCGAGTATCGGGACTTTTTGCAGCACGTGATTTGAGTGGCTAAACGTTTTTGGTAAAAATTCGACCGGTCCAGCAAAAAAAATCGGCGAAATCGGCCGTGGGCCATTTTCAATATAGCAACAAGTTTTTACGTAGCCCCAAAAATCGGATCTTTCCATGGCAAGTGATTTAAGTGGCTCACCGTAATATAGTTACAAATTTGATCGGTTCATTAAAAAAAATCGGCGGAATCGGCAAGCGACCATTTTTTTCTACGCAATTTGTGCGGTCATCGAGAGTTTTTTGCGACGCGGTTTTGCTCTGTAATTACATAAGCAATTGGTGGTAAAAGAGACGGCAAAGAGTACGATTAACTCACTCGTTGAAACATGGAATGAAAATCTGGGTCACTTCGTGGTAGTGAACCACGTACGCATTACTCAACCGACTGGTGCGTTAGGTGTGTCTTCGTGATTCGGAATTGGTGGGTTATCGATGATAAAAAGTATCGTGGATTTAGAAAATTAAAAATATGTTTTCCGGATTTCGTTCGAATCGTGGTCGGCACAATTTTGGTCAGCCGAAGAAGCCGAGCGGAAGTAAACGTCATAGCATGCGCACATGGGTCTTCATTAACAAGAAAAAAAGGAAACACGAGAACGCACAGTGAGTATCTGTTTGGTTCATCAATTCCAACTCTTTTTTTTTTTACTTTACTGACCGCCCATAGGGAAAAAAGATGGGCATTATATGCGTTTAATGGTCATCAGCTGATGCTGGATCAAGAGATTTCTAATTTACTTTCGATACGGCTAGTCGTGATTCGTGATACGCAAGTCACGAAGAACTTGGATCTCCGCAAGAGAAGTCGCGGGTTTTGTAGACTCATTGGTAATAATTAATCTTGTTAAGTTGTTTTGGTCTGTGATCATTAGCATATTCTCTACTTTAATCGAATAAAGATATCGCTCTGCCCTTCAGGCCATTAAGATAAACATGTGGTATTTTTAACAGATTTTTCTCGGACCCAAATTTTCGGAGAATATTAAAGTTGTGGGTTTTTTTAAAATTACTGTTAGGCTTGTAACCGGTATTTTCTGTGGTGGAATACACGACTTGAAAACGATAGTGAAGGTCAAAATTCGATATCTTGAAGAAAAAAGAATTCGGTTGTATTTTCCGACCGATAGCCGGATCTGTGAATTCCGATCTCAGAAACGGAAAAAAGTCACGATTTTCAAAATCATGGTAAAAAGACATGTAACCGGTATTTTCTGGGGGAGAATGTGCGACTGGAGAACGATAGTTAAGGCCAAAATTCGATATCTTGAAGAAAAAAAAAGTAGGTTGTTTTTCCCGACCGAAAGTCGGATCTGTGAATTCCGATCTCAGAAGCGGAAAAAAGGCCCGATTTTTTAAATCATGATAAAAAGGCTTGTAACCGGTATTTTCTGGGGTAGAATGTGCGACTGGAGAACGATAGTGAAGGTCAAAATTCGATATCTTGAAGAAAAAAAAAAGTAGGTTGTTTTTCCCGACCGAAAGTCGGATCTGTGAATTCCGATCTCAGAAGCGGAAAAAAGGCCCGATTTTTTAAATCATGATAAAAAGGCATGTAACCGCTATTTTCTGGCGTAGAATATGCGATTTGAAAACGATAGTTAAGGCCAAAATTCGATATCTTGATGAAAAAAAATTTCGGTTGAATTTTCCGACCGAAAGTCGGATCTGTGAATTCCGATCTCAGAAACGGAAAAAAAGGCCCGATTTTTTAAATCACGGTAAAAAGGTTTGTAACCGGTATTTTCTGGGGTAGAATATGCGACTTGAGAATGATAGTGAAAGTCAAAATTCGATATCTTGAAGAAAAAAAAAATCGGTTGGATTTTCCGACCGAAAGTCGGATCTGTGAATTCCGATCTCAAAAACGGAAAAAAGGCCCGATTTTTTTAATCATGATAAAAATGCACGTAACCGGTATATTTTCTGGGGTAGAATATGCGATTTGAAAACGATAGTGAAGGCCAAAATTCGATATCTTGAAGAAAAAAAATTTCGGTCGGATTTTCCGACCGAAAGTCGAATTTGTGAATTCCAATCTCAGAAACGGAACAAAGTCACGATTTTTAAAATCATGGTAAAAAGGCACGTAACCGGTATTTTCTGCGGTAGAATATGCGATGTGAAAACGATAGTGAAGGCCACAATTCGATATCTTGATGAAAAAAAAAGTAGGTTGTTTTTCCCGACCGAAAGTCGGATCTGTGAATTCCGATCTCAGAAGCGGAAAAAAGGCCCGATTTTTTAAATCATGATAAAAAGGCATGTAACCGCTATTTTCTGGCGTAGAATATGCGATTTGAAAACGATAGTTAAGGCCAAAATTCGATATCTTGATGAAAAAAAATTTCGGTTGAATTTTCCGACCGAAAGTCGGATCTGTGAATTCCGATCTCAGAAACGGAAAAAAAGGCCCGATTTTTTAAATCACGGTAAAAAGGTTTGTAACCGGTATTTTCTGGGGTAGAATATGCGACTTGAGAATGATAGTGAAAGTCAAAATTCGATATCTTGAAGAAAAAAAAAATCGGTTGGATTTTCCGACCGAAAGTCGGATCTGTGAATTCCGATCTCAAAAACGGAAAAAAGGCCCGATTTTTTTAATCATGATAAAAATGCACGTAACCGGTATATTTTCTGGGGTAGAATATGCGATTTGAAAACGATAGTGAAGGCCAAAATTCGATATCTTGAAGAAAAAAAATTTCGGTCGGATTTTCCGACCGAAAGTCGAATTTGTGAATTCCAATCTCAGAAACGGAACAAAGTCACGATTTTTAAAATCATGGTAAAAAGGCACGTAACCGGTATTTTCTGCGGTAGAATATGCGATGTGAAAACGATAGTGAAGGCCACAATTCGATATCTTGATGAAAAAAAATTTCGGTTGAATTTTCCGACCGAAAGTCGGATCTGTGAATTCCGATCTCAGAAACGGAAAAAAAGGCCCGATTTTTTAAATCACGGTAAAAAGGCTTGTAACCGGTATTTTCTGGGGTAGAATATGCGACTTGAGAATGATAGTGAAGGTCAAAATTCGATAGCTTGAAGAAAAAAAAAATCGGTTGGATTTTCCGACCGAAAGTCGGATCTGTGAATTCCGATCTCAGAAACGGATAAAAGTCACGATTTTCAAAATTATGGTAAAAAGGCTTGTAACCGGTATATTCTGGGGTAGAATATGCGACTTGAAAACGATAGTGAAAGCTAAAATTCGATATCTTCAAGAGAAAAAAATTCGGTTGTATTTTCCGACCGAAAGTCGGATCTGTGAATTCCGATCTCAGAAGCGGAAAAAAGGCCCGATTTTTTAAATCAAGGTAAAAAGGCTTGCAACCGTTATTTTCTGGGGTAGAATATGCGACTTGAGAACGATAGTGAAGTTCAAAATTCGATACCTTAAAAAAAAATACTTGTCAGACAATTATTCCCAATACCTAATTGCCAATAATTCCGCCGGGTTCGCTTACAGTAGAGTCTACATGTATACAACGCGAACGTCCGCCAAATACACCACAACACTATCCCCTCCAACAACCCAAAAAAAAAAAAAAAAAAACAACATCAAAACCAATCCTCAACAACTATTCTCAATACTCTTCTTACTCTCCGCCATCGCCATACATCCTTACACAATTACACACAAACACACACACACACACACTACCAAAAACCATACATATCCCACAGCGAAGACGCTAAGAAATCGGTACAGTGGGCGGCGATAAGTCCGGGCCCTACTCTAACCTTTAAATCCTCTTGGCAGTAGCCAAAGCAGACTTCTGCTTGCTTCTGCTGCCCTTCACTTGTCTCTCGATCGTCGTTGGGTTCGCACACAGCGCGTGCAGCGCAGAGAGGAATCGGGAATGTATAGTACAGCATAGCATATAGTAGTATATAGTATATAGTAACAGCAACATCATCGGTCTCTGACGTTAGCAGATTCGTCCTCACAGTGCCAGTTTGGCCGTATCGGTCGCCACTTGTTTTCTCTCCTCTTCAGCGTCTCACCGAAGAAATAATGCGGTTCAGAAATCCTCTTCCTCAACGCGGTGCTTATGAGTGAGTTTTTAGCAGAAAAAAAAAATAAACAACACCAAATGTTATGTATGTATGCAAACGATACTTTCCTCAGAATCTGTTAATGGCTTTTTTTTGTTACAACGGGTTTTTCCTAATAGCAGTTCTGAATCTTGACTCTTCGGTGATACGGACTTTCCTGTAGCTTAAACATCTTCTACCACTTAAAAGCTCTGATCCGGTTGTTGTATTTCGACGCTACCTTCTCGTGTATCAAGATCTTCGTTCTCTTGTTTCCTCGCAGTTTCTTTTTAAGGTATTTCGCAACTTTTTTATGTATGCATTTCTCGTCAGATCAGCGGTTATCATGTTTGATAACATTTTTTTTTTTAGCGCTTTAAATATTTTTTTGAAGAGACTGATAATTTTACTATTGATTCTGCACTTTGTATTTATGGTTATTGAAAATTAAAGTCAGAGTAAAAATCGGGCTTGAATATTATTGGAATATTAATAAGAGGCATTATGAAAATATTTTGTTTCCCTCTTAATATTATTTTAACACTCTGAGAATTTTTTTATAGGTTCTGTGCATAGCGCTGAAGGTTATAGAAAATTAAGAGCAAAATATAAAGGGTCCGAATGTGTAAAAATAATATAATTCGAAAAACTGGGATTTTTCGTCCGTTCAGAATTATAAATTTTGGAAAATATTTTTTATCCCTCTTAATATTTCAGGACCACTTTGAGAATTTTTCTATAAGTTCTGTACATGGCATTGAAGGTTGTATAAAATTAAGAGCAAAATCTAAAGGGTCCGAATGTGTAAAAATAATATGATTCGAAAGAGTGGGATTATTCGACAGTTCAGTTGTTATAAATTTTGGAAAATATTTTTTATCCCTCTTAATATTTCAGGACCACTCTGAGAATTTTTCTGTAGGTTCTGTACATGGCACTGAAGGTTATAGAAAATAAAGAGCAAAATATAAAGTGTTCGAATGTGTAAAAATAATATAATTCGAAAAAGTGGAATTTTCGTCAGTTCAGTTATTATAAATTTTGGAAAATATTTTTTATCCCTCTTAATATTTCAGGACCACTCTGAGAATTTTTCTATAGGTTCTGTACATGGCACTGAAGGTTATAGAAAATTAAGAGCAAAATATGAAGTGTCCGAATGTGTAAAAATAATATAATTCGAAAAAGTGGGATTTTTCGTCAGTTCAGTAATTATAAATTTTTGAAAATATTTTTTATCCTTCTTAATATTTCAGGACCACTCTGAGAATTTTTCTATAGGTTCTGTACATGGCACTGAAGGTTATAGAAAATGAAGAACAAAATATAAAGTGTCCGAATGTGTAAAAATAAAATAATTCGAAAAAGTGGGATTTTTCGTCAGTTCAGTGATTATAAATTTTGGAAAATATTTTTTATCCCTCTTAATATTTCAGGACCACGCTGAGAATTTTTTTATAGATTCTGTACATGGCACTGAAGGTTATAGAAAATTAAGAGCAAAATATGAAGTGTCCGAATGTGTAAAAATAATATAATTCGAAAAAGTGGAATTTTCGTCAGTTCAGTAATTATAAATTTTTGAAAATATTTTTTATCCCTCTTAATATTTCAGGACCACTCTGAGAATTTTTCTACAGGTTCTGTACATGGTACTGAAGGTTGTAGAAATTAAGAGCAAAATATAAAGTGTCCGAATGTGTAAAAATAATATAATTCGAAAAACTAGAATTTTTCGTCAGCTCAGTCATTATAAATTTTGGAAAATATTTTTTATCCCTCTTAATAGTTTTTTACCACTCTGAGAATTTTTCGATACGTTCTGTACATAGCATTGAAGGTTGTATAAAGTTAAGAGCAAATTATAAAGTGTCCGAATGTGTAAAAATAATATAATTCGAAAAAGTGGGATTTTTCGTCAGTTCAGATATTATAACTTTTGGAAAATATTTTTTATCCCTCTTAATATTTTTTTAGCACGCTGAGAATTTTTTTATAGGTTCTGTACATAGCACTGAAGGTTATAGAAAATTAAGAGCAAAATAATAAGTATCCGAATGAGTGGGAAAAAAATCCACAAAAGTGACTGAACTGACGGTGAATGTCTTTATTGGAAGAAACTTCGAGTTTCTATGGTTTTTCGAGGGAACCTTGAATGATTGGTCCGTGAGATTGACGCCGGAAACTTTCGCGCGTTATATTGTAGTCGTAAATTAGAAGTGAGTAGGGTGAGCGTCAAGCGCAGTCAGGAATGCAATGTGAGTATTATATACCTGTGTATATAACATAATATAGGCTTTACTACAAGGTGAGACCCAATTAGATTACAAACGGGGACAAATTACCAGCGATTGCACGATAGATAAAGGACTTTCGACGAATATGAAAGATTTTCCTACGGTTCAGCCACATTTTTCTAATTCCTTTTTTTTCCTCATTGCGACACTCTTTATTTTGCTCTTAATTTTCTATAGTCTTCAGGACTAAGTACAGAATCGATAGAAAAATTATCAGAGTGGCCCAGCAATATTTGGAGGGATAAAAAATATTTTCCAAAATTTATAATGACTGAACTGACGAAAAATCGCACTTTTTCGAATTATATTATTTTTACACATTCGGACACTTTTTATTTTGCTCTTAATTTTCTATAACCTTCAATGCTATGTACAGAATCTATAGAAAAGTTCTCAGAGTGGTCCTGAAATATTAAGAGGGATAAAAAATATTTTCCAAAAGTCATAATGACTGAACTGACGAAAAATCCCACTTTTACGAAGTATATTATTTTACACATTCGGACACTTTTTATTTTGCTCTTAATTTTCTATAACCTTCAGTGCTATATACAGAACATATAGAAAAATTCTCAGAGTGGTAAAAAAATATTAAGAGGGATAAAAAATATTTTCCAAAATTTATAATGTCTGAATTGCTGAAAAATCCCACTTTTTCGAATTACATTATTTTTACACATTCGGACACTTTTTATTTTGCTCTTAATTTTCTATAACCTTTAGTGCTATATACAGAACATATAGAAAAATTCTCAAAGTGGTCCTGAAATATTAAGAGGGATAAAAAATATTTTCCAAAATTTATAATGTCTGAATTGCTGAAAAATCCCACTTTTTCGAATTATATTATTTTTACACATTCGGACACTTTTTATTTTGCTCTTAATTTTCTATAACCTTCAGTGCTATATACAGAACATATAGAAAAATTCTCAGAGTGGTAAAAAAATATTAAGAGGGATAAAAAATATTTTCCAAAATTTGTAATGTCTGAATTGCTGAAAAATCCCACTTTTTCGAATTACATTATTTTTACACATTCGGACACTTTTTATTTTGCTCTTAATTTTCTATAACCTTTAGTGCTATATACAGAACATATAGAAAAATTCTCAGGGTGGTCCAAAAATATTAAGAAGGATAAAAAATATTTTCCAAAATTTATAATGACCAAACTGACGAAAAATTTCCCTTTTTCGAATTATATTATTTTTACACATTCGGACACTTTTTATTTTGCTCTTAATTTTCTATAACCTTCAGTGCTGTATACAGAACATATAGAAAAATTATCAGGGTGGTCAAAAAATATTAAGAGGGATAAAAAAAATGTCCAAAATTTACAATGACCGAATTGCCGAAAAATCTCCCTTTTTCGAATTATATTATTTTTACACATTCGGACACTTTTTATTTTGCTCTTAATTTTATACAACCTTCAATGCCATGTACAAAACCTATAAAAAAATTCTCAGAGTGGAAAAAAAAATTAAGAGGGATAAAAAAAATGTCCAAAATTTACAATGACCGAATTGCCGAAAAATTCCCCTTTTTCGAATTATATTATTTTTACACATTCGGACACTTTTTATTTTGCTCTTAATTTTATTCAACCTTCAATGCCATGTACAAAACCTATAAAAAATTATCAGAGTGATCAAAAAATATATGGAGGGACAAAAAGAAATTTTCTCATTTTATATTATTTTTCCAGCTTCGAGCCCTCTTTATTTATCTCTTAATTTTCTCCAAATCCGAAATACAAAGAGTCGCATTCACGAAAGAGTCGAGCTCGGGCGCACATTTCGTTAAAAAAAAAAAAACCTGCAGAGTGCCTTTTTTTTGGGGGCACAGAGAGGCAACATTCCTGTGTGAAACACCTCCGCGCGTTTCACATTCGTTAGAAAGTTCTGTCAACTCTTAATACCCCAACACAATAGTACAATTTCCTTCGTGTTCTCTTATACTTAATTGTGAATAAAAGCTTAGCCGACATAATCAATTACGTACGTAGGATTAATTGCGATTATTATGGCAATTCGCATGATTGACTCAAGTTGTTACGAAGCTTAAGAGAGAAATACAACAGAGAAACGTATGTACGTACGAGTTTGTACAGACTGCGTGTGTGATGACGTACATACGAGTAAAACTCGACGCGAGCTTCGCATTCGTTCGAAGAACCTCCTCGACCAATGAGAAAAGCCAGACGCTCGTATTCTATACCTGAATTCTCCCACCGGCGCTGCTAACGAATTTCGGCTGGACATCAAGTGTCAGACCGGCTCGTAAGCAGTTTAACGGCAACTGCGACCGGCGCCGCTTCCCTAACAAGTTTTACTATGAAATACATAGTATTTGCCTTATAAATTGTGTGTAAAAGTGAGCTAAAGTCTTTACGCGTATAAAAGCAACATTTTTTCGCTTTATCTAAGGATTTTTCTGAAGTGAAATGGAAATAGAATAATATAAAAATATATATATAAAAAATAAAAACACTAGAAAAGAAAAATAAACGCTAGGGATTTTCGAAGACACTGGAAAAACGTTTAATGTGCGAGGCATTCGGGGCATCTGTATTTTTAATTTGTGTACTAAAGTCGTTACGCGTGTATTGGCAAAACTATTTAAAATATATATGTATATATATAAAAAACACTATAAAAGAAAAATAAACGCTAGGGATTTTCGAAGACACTGGAAAAACGTTTAATGTGCGAGAAATTCGAAATCTAGCATCTGCATTGTTAATTTGTGTACTAAAATCGTCACACGTGTATTGGCAACACTTTTTTGCCTGACTCAAGAATTTTTCTCAAGTGAAATGGAAAAATAAACACTAGGAATATTCGAAGACACTGGAAAAACGTTTAGTGTGTGAGAAATTCGAAATCTAGCATCGGCATTTTTAATTTGTGTACTAAAATTGTTACGCGTGTATTGGCAACACTTTTTTGCCTGACTCAAGGATTTTTCTGAAGTGAAATGGAAAAATAAACACTAGGAATATTCGAAGACACTGGAAAAACGTTTAATGTGCGAGACATTCGAAATCTAGCATCTGCATTTTTTATTTGTGTACTAAAATCGTTACGCGTGTATTGACAACACTTTTTTGCCTGACTCAAGGATTTTTCTGAAGTGAAATGGAAAAATAAACACTAGGAATATTCGAAGACACTGGAAAAACGTTTAATGTGCGAGAAATTCGAAATCCAGCATCTGCATTTTTAATTTGTGTACTAAAATCGTTACACGTGTATTGGCAACACTTTTTTGCCTGACTCAAGGATTTTTCTGAAGTGAAATGGAAAAATAAACACTAGGAATATTCGAAGACACTGGAAAAACGTTTAATGTGCAAGAAATTCGAAATCTAGCATCTGCATTTTTAATTTGTGTACTAAAATCGTCACACGTGTATTGGCAACACTTTTTTGCCTGACTCAATGATTTTTCTGAAGTGAAATGGAAAAATAAACATTAGGAATATTCGAAGACACTGGAAAAACGTTTAATGTGCGAGAAATTCGAAATCCAGCATCTGCATTTTTAATTTGTGTACTAAAATCGTTACACGTGTATTGGCAACACTTTTTTGCCTGACTCAAGAATTTTTCTGAAGTGAAATGGAAAAATAGACACTAGGAATATTCGAAGAGACTGGAAAAACGTTTAATGTGCGAGACATTCGAAATCTAGCATCTGCATTTTTAATTTGTGTACTAAAATCGTTACACGTGTATTGGCAACACTTTTTTGCCTGACTCAAGGATTTTTCTGAAGTGAAATGGAAAAATAAACACTAGGAATATTCAAAGACACTGGAAAAACGTTTAATGTGCGAGAAATTCGAAATCTAGCATCTGCATTTTTAATTTGTGTACTAAAATCGTCACACGTGTATTGGCAACACTTTTTTGCCTGACTCAAGAATTTTTCTGAAGTGAAATGGAAAAATAAACACTAGGAATATTCAAAGACACTGGAAAAACGTTTAATGTGCGAGACATTCGAAATCTAACATCTGCATTTTTAATTTGTGTACTAAAATCGTTACACGTGTATTGGCAACACTTTTTCATCTGACTCAAGGATTTTTCTGAAGTGAAATGGAAAAATAAACACTAGGAATATTCAAAGACACTGGAAAAACGTTTAATGTGCGAGAAATTCGAAATCTACCATCTGCATTTTTAATTTGTGTACTAAAATCGTCACACGTGTATTGGCAACACTTTTTTGCCTGACTCAAGGATTTTTCTGAAGTGAAATGGAAAAATAAACACTAGGAATATTCGAAGACACTGGAAAAACGTTTAATGTGCGAGACATTCGAAATCTAACATCTGCATTTTTAATTTGTGTACTAAAATCGTTACGCGTGTATTGGCAACACTTTTTTGCCTGACTCAAGGATTTTTCTGAAGTGAAATGGAAAAATAAACACTAGGAATATTCAAAGGCACTGGAAAAACGTTTAATGTGCGAGAAATTCGAAATCTAGCATCTGCATTTTTTATTTGTGTACTAAAATCGTTACACGTGTATTGGCAACACTTTTTTGCCTGACTCAAGGATTTTTCTGAAGTGAAATGAAAAAATAAACACTAGGAATATTCGAAGACACTGGAAAAACGTTTAACGTGCGAGAAATTCGAAATCTAGCATCGGCATTTTTAATTTGTGTACTAAAATCGTTACGCGTGTATTGACAACACTTTTTTGCCTGACTCAAGGATTTTTCCGAAGTGAAATGGAAAAATAAACACTAGGAATATTCAAAGGCACTGGAAAAACGTTTAATGTGCGAGAAATTCGAAATCTAACATCTGCATTTTTAATTTGTGTACTAAAATCGTCACACGTGTATTGGCAACACTTTTTTGCCTGACTCAAGGATTTTTCTGAAGTGAAATGGAAAAATAAACACTAGGAATATTCGAAGACACTGGAAAAACGTTTAATGTGCGAGAAATTCGAAATCTAACATCTGCATTTTTAATTTGTGTACTAAAATCGTTACACGTGTGTTGGCAACACTTTTTTGCCTGACTCAAGGATTTTTCTGAAGTGAAATGGAAAAATAAACACTAGGAATATTCGAAGACACTGGAAAAACGTTTAATGTGCGAGATATTCGAAATATAGCATCTGCATTTTTTATTTTGTGTATAATAAGTGTAATAAAGTTGCTATTCGTGTAAAACCAACACTTTTTTGTGCGGCCCAACGTTAATTCGCTGAATTTAAGACAATTTCCGAGAAAAAACATTCGGAATATAATAAAGAGCGTTGGGCAGGACTTTTAGTTCGTGTTTGTCCTGCAAACTACTATCGAGGGTGCCAGATGTGCAGTTGCCTATTGTGCAAACTTTCACCCCTCATAGACTCGACCATGAAACGCTAGTTTTGTGGTAGGACATAGAAAATTCTCAGTGTTCTCAAGGTTAACGAAAAAAAAACCCTGAAAAATCGAGTGTTACACAAAAATGTGTTTCTGTGCTTTTATACAGTTGTAAAAAAATCAACAATTACGTCGGAATATCCCAAAAATTAATAATCAGGGAAATAAAATATTCCGCGAATTTTTAATACGACAGAAATGATTAAAGCAAAGTTAATGTTGCAAAGTTATTCTGTTGTTCATTTTTTCTCATTCGGACGATAAAGAAATTGAAACTGAAAAATAATGTCGATTTAAATACGTGAAATTTTATTTTAATCACAAACTTTGTAGATTAACTCGATTATATACAAACGATATCGTAATTAAAAAATAGGCAATAGAGTAAAAATTCAACGACGATTTTTGACAATCCTATTAATTTTGATCCTATTTTTTACAAAATAGGATCAACAAATTTCGTAATTTTTCGCAAGTTAATTAATAAAGAAAAATAAAATAAATCACAACTTAGTTTACTGCGTTTGATAACCGATAATCAGGGCCATTAAGTAGAGAATTAGCCTCTATTAGCCTCTTAAGAAGAAGTCGCTCGAGTCTCTCAATTAATCGACCTACTTTTCTTTTTCAAAGATCATTCACCTTGAGAAAAAGCAAACAAATCTATGAATTAATTCGCGATATGGTACTGCAAATATCGAGTTACGAAACTGTTTCGTAATAGATCAAGCACGTAATAATCTCACGTGTTAACACAATAAAAATAACTGGAAGATTTTGAGACCAAGTTAAATAACGAGTTTAGAAATGGGTTTGAGTCAAGTACCGGAGGAAATGATGTTCTACGGAACCTTAACAGCTGAGGAAAAGGGCAGAATACACCCTTGTACAAGAGCCAAATGGTACGTCTCCGAAATCTCGCATTACGTTCATTAAGGAGGTTGAAAAGCGCTTCACACTAGTAAAATCAGTGCTAAATTTTTAAAAGCGTTTCTACAATTTCAGATGTTTTAATAATCTGTTCCAAGGTGTTAATCACATAGCAGCATTAGTTCTTGATATTCAAATACATTCACAGCTGTGATATCAACAGTAAATCGATCAATATCTGCAAATTTCCGATGTTATGTTTTTTCATCCAGTTTTTTAAAAGGATAAACCGTAATATCAGTCCGATTATGACGATCAATAGCTCATTTTGTTTACTAAAAGATATTCTATCGATTGGCCGTCTATTTTTTAAAATCGTATTAGTAGTTCAAAAGATACAACCGTTTGTTTATCCTATCATAACCTAACATCAAGTATACAAATGGCTGTAACTTTTGAACGCCTGATACTATAGAAAATCCGGACGGTCAATCGATTAAGGATCTTCCACTGATCAAAATGAGCTATGTTTCGTCATAATCGGACTGATATTACGGTTTACCCTTTTACAAAACTATATGAAAAAACAAATTTTTTAGATTTTCGCTCGTTTAGTTATATGGAAAAGACTAAAAAGCTTGTTTTTCCCATTTAAGGAAAAACAAGACAAAACAAGCTAAAAAGCTTTTTTTCCCATTTAAGGAGATTGAACCACATAATGATAATGGTAATAAAAACATAATGGAGGCGCTTCACACTAGTCAAATCAGTGCTAAATTTTTAAAAGCGTTTCTACAATTTCAGATGTTTTAATAATCTGTTCCAAGGTGTTAATCACATAGCAGCATTAGTTCTTGATATTCAAATACATTCACAGCTGTGATATCAACAGTAAATCGATCAATATCTGCAAATTTCCGATGTTATGTTTTTTCATCCAGTTTTTTAAAAGGATAAACCGTAATATCAGTCCGATTATGACGACCAATAGCTCATTTTGTTTACTAAAAGATATTCTATCGATTGGCCGTCTATTTTTTAAAAATTGTATTAGTAGTTCAAAAGATACAACCGTTTGTTTATCCTATCATAACCTAACATCAAGTATACAAATGGCTGTAACTTTTGAACGCCTGATACTATAGAAAATCCGGACGGTCAATCGATTAAGGATCTTCCACTGATCAAAATGAGCTATGTTTCGTCATAATCGGACTGATATTACGGTTTGACCTTTTACAAAACTAGATGAAAAAACAAATTTTTCAGATTTTCGCTCGTTTAGTTATATGGAAAAGACTAAAAAGCTTGTTTTTCCCATTTAAGGAAAAACAAGGCAAAACAAGCTAAAAAGCTTTTTTTCCCATTTAAGGAGATTGAACCACATAATGATAATGGTAATAAAAACATAATGGAGGCGCTTCACACTAGTCAAATCAGTGCTAAATTTTTAAAAGCGTTTCTACAATTTCAGATGTTTTAATAATCTGTTCCAAGGTGTTAATCACACAGCAGCATTAGTTCTTGATATTCAAATACATTCACAGCTGTGATATTAACAGTAAATCGATCAATATCTGCAAATTTCCGATGTTATGTTTTTTCATCCAGTTTTTTAAAAGGGTAAACCGTAATATCAGTCCGATTATGACGACCAATAGCTCATTTTGTTTACTAAAAGATATTCTATCGATTGGCCGTCTATTTTTTAAAATCGTATTAGTAGTTCAAAAAATACAACCGTTTGTTTATCCTATCATAACCTAACATCAAGTATACAAATGGCTGTAACTTTTCAACGCCTGATACTATAGAAAATCCGGACGGTCAATCGATTAAGGATCTTCCACTGATCAAAATGAGCTATGTTTCGTCATAATCGGACTGATATTACGGTTTATCCTTTTACAAAACTGGATGAAAAAACATGACATCGGAAATTTGGAGATATTTATCGATTTACTGTTCATATGACAGCTGTGAATGTATTTTAATATCAAGAACTAATGCTGCTATGTGATTAACACCTTGGAACAGATTATTAAACCATCTGAAATTGTAGAAACGCTTTTACAAATTTAGCACTTATTTGACTAGTGTGGAGCGCTCCAACCTCCTTAATCTGCATTCATACTGTTGAAAATATTTTGAAAATTAATGTACACTGTAAAAAAAAATCTACTTGAAATTTAATGTACAAGTAATGGAAGATTTTATGCATAAACTGTAAAATTAATGTATGGCACAGCAAATTTAATAATTTACTTAAATTTTAATAATTTGGTTTAATTTTGCCACAAAAATATATTAATTACATTAATGACACAATTGCACATCAAATTTAGATGAGTTTATGCATTAAATTTTATTTAATATACAGTTATAAAATTCCAATACTAATTATATTATAAACACAACTTTTATGAAGTGTTTAGTATACTGTATATTTATTTTAGAACTATTTTTTCGTATATTGATTAATATTCGAATATTAATCTTAATATTAATTTTTTTTTATTAGTTTGTCACTCAATTATAGATATACAATGGCTGAATATTGTTTCGTTTGCATACAAAATTTGAGCTCGTTATCTCATGTTTTGCAAAAGTTAGAGCGATAATTTTTTCAAAATTGGAGAAAAGAAAAAAAAATACAGAATTAAGAAAGAAATCTGAAAAAAATTATATGCATTTGAAAAAATTAACAAATTATTTTCATTAAATATATAAATCATCATAAAAATTTAGGTTCACGGGTAATTTATTAAACAATTTGTTAACATTTTGAAATTATTATTATGCAACATCAATATTTTCACCAACATATTCGTTTTTTTTTTTTTTTTTTTTTTTTTTTCTTTCAAAATTTTATCCCATCGGGAAGTGGTCTAAATTTTTTCTGAATCTCACGCTGGTGTTAAAAAAATCTACTTGAAATTTAATCTACTTTTACTGGAAGTTTTTATGCATAAACTAGTATATTAAATTTAATATATTAAGTTTAGTATAGTATATTAAATTTAATATATTAAATTTAGTATAGTATATTAAATTTAATATATTTACTTTAATTTTACTGGTAAAATACATAAATTTTATATCACAATTGTATATTAAATTTGACGAGTTTATGCATAAAAACTTCCAGTTTTTTTTTCTAACGGTATATACTGTTCGTACATCCTTAAGACAAGATTAAATAACAAGTTAAGAAATGAGTTTGCATCGAGTATAAAAGTCGATTATGTTCTATGGGACTTTAACGTCTGAGGAAAAGGGCAAAATATAACTTTGCACTAAACTCTCGCATCACGTTCGCTATTCTGCATCTAATCCATGTACTTGGACTGCATATAGTGTTTCTAATACTATGCTGCATAACCTGTTGCTCTCTTCTCTCTATATGTACATAAATATACATATATATATCTCCTCGCACGAGGAGGCATCAAATTACTCGAGTCAACTGCACATCGACCCTTGCAATTGCTCAGGAATGTAACAAACATTTTGTTTTTCTTCTTCACTAAATTAGCATAATATATAGCAAGTTTCCTGTCGAGTTTCTATATTTTTATTTTTGTTTTTATTCTTCACTTTCTTTCTAAAAATCTTTTGTTTTTCTTCTTCAATAAATTTGCATAATATACAGCAAATTTTCTGTCGAGGTTTTTATTTTTATTTTTGTTTTTCTTCTTCACTAAATTAGCATAATATATAGCAAATTTCCTGTCGAGTTTTTTATTTTTATTTTCGTTTTTATTCTTCACTTTCTTTCTAAAAAAAAATTGTTTTTCTTCATCACTAAATTAGCATAATATATAGCGAGTTTTCTGTCGAGTTTTTTATTTTTATTAGTTTTTATTCTTCACTTTCTTTCTAAAAAAAATTGTTTTTCTTCTTCACTAAATTAGCATAATATATAGCAAGTTTCCTGTCGAGTTTTTAATTTTTATTATTGTTTTTATTCTTCACTTTCTTTCTAAAAATCTTTTGTTTTTCTTCATCACTAAATTAGTATTATATACAGCAATTTTCCTGTCAAGTTTTTTATTTTTATTTTTGTTTTTATTCTTCACTTTCTTTCTAAAAAAATTTTGTTTTTCTTCATCATTAAATTAGCATAATATACAGCAAGTTTTCTGTCGAGTTTTTGATTTTTATTATTGTTTTTATTCTTCACTTTCTTTCTAAAATAATTTTGTTTTTCTTCATCACTAAATTAGCATAATATACAGCAATTTTCCTGTCGAGTTTTTTGTTTTTATTTTTGTTTTTATTCTTCACTTTCTTTCTAAAAATATTTTGTTTTTCTTCATCACTAAATTAGCATAATATGCAGCAAGTTTCCTGTCGAGTTTTTTATTTTTATTTTTGTTTTTATTCTTCACTTTCTTTCTAAAAAAATTTTGTTTTTCTTCTTCACTAAATTAGCATAATATACAGCAAGTTTTCTGTCGAGTTTTTTATTTTTATTTTTATTTCTATTCTTCACTTTCTTTCTAAAAAAATTTTGATTTTCTTCACTAAATTAACATAATATATAGCAAGTTTTTTGTCGAGTTTTTTATTTTTATTTTTGTTTTTATTTTTAACTTTCTTTCTAAAAATATTTTGTTTTTCTTCATCACTAAATTAGCATAATATATAGCGAGTTTTCTGTCGAGTTTTTTATTTTTATTAGTTTTTATTCTTCACTTTCTTTCTAAAAAAATTTTGTTTTTCTTCATCACTAAATTAGCATAATATATAGCGAGTTTTCTGTCGAGTTTTTTATTTTTATTAGTTTTTATTCTTCACTTTCTTTCTAAAAAAATTGTTTTTCTTCTTCACTAAATTAGCATAATATACAGCAAGTTTTTTGTCGAGTTTTTGATTTTTATTATTGTTTTTATTCTTCACTTTCTTTCTAAAAAAATTTTGTTTTTCTTTATCACTAAATTAACATAATATACAGCAAGTTTTTTGTCGAGGTTTTTATTTTTATTTTTGTTTTTCTTTTTCACTAAATTAGCATAATATATAGCAAGTTTCCTATTGAGTTTTTTTTTTCGTTTGTGCAAAAGCTACGTTCAAAAAGTGCTGTAAATTTTATTGACCAAGAACGATGCGGGTATGAAAATGTCCTGAAGCCAAACTAGAGAGATAAATGTATATTTATAACTGCACTAGCTCATTTTATCGATACTAGGTAGCCAAAGAATTCGATACTCATGTGTCTTGTTACTTATTTTCAAAGAACGCTGAACATTCTCGTTGTACCTCGAATTCATTGATTCTAATATAATTATCGATCAGTGATTCCTTTAATTAGATTATGTCGATATGTGCCCTTTTTTCCATGATTTGTTTTTAACTTGCGAATATTTTTAGCTGTGTTAAAAAAAGTGCATTTTTATGCATAAATTGGGAAATGAAATTTAATGTGCAATTGTTATAAAAATCATTGTAATTTTGTAGTATAATTCCAGTAATTTTAGTTTTTACACATAAATTTAATATTCCATTTGCACATCAATTTTAGTTGCATACAAATTTTTAAAAAAGGATGTAAAGTAGAACTTTGCACGTTGTTTCCTCATTAATTTTTATTTTTCGCAACACCGCCTCTATGAGGAAGTTTCTTTATTTCATTTTTGGCATTCTCATAGAGAAAACTTGGCGAAAGATGAAAATTATTGACGAAGCAATGTGCAAAGTTCAACTTTGCATCCTTATTTTAAATACAAATTAAAGAAGTACGAAAACAAAAATTTTCATAAATTCAAAATTGTATAAAATCTAAACCGCTTTATGTATTTCGTTTAAATTTAATACCGATCGTCATTATTCATTGCTTTGTTCGTCAAAAACTGTTTAAGCTCATTATCTAAAAAATGGTGGCAGCTAGAGAACATACAGAGATTTTTTGAAAAATTCAATGTCTTATAAAATCTGAACCACTTTACCAATCTTCACCAAATTCGATACCTATTACAACTGGATGTTAATTTTACCTTGCAAAAAATTTGAGCAGGTTTGGTCGAACTTAACTTGAATAAGAACGAAAACAATTTTTTTTCGAAAATTCAAAATTTTATAAAATCTAAACCGCTTTATGTATTTCGCTTAAATTCAATACCGATCGTCATTTTTCATTGCTTCATTCGACAAAAACTGTTTAAGCTCATTATCTAAAAAATTGTGGCAGCTAGAGAACATACGGAGATTTTTGGAAAAATTCAATGTCTTATAAAATCTGAACCACTTTACCAATCTTCACTAAATTCGATATCTACTACAACTGGATGTTAATTTTACCTTGCAAAAAATTTTAGCAGGTTTGGTCGAACTTAACTTTAATAAGAACGAAAACAAAATTTTTTCGAAAATTCAAAATTTTATAAAATCTAAACCGTTTTATGTATTTCGTTTAAATTCAATACCGATCATTATTTTTCATTGCTTTATTCGTCAAAAACTGTTTAAGCTCATTATCTAAAAAATTGTGGCAGCTAGAGAACATACAGAGATTTTTTGAAAAATTCAATGTCTTATAAAATCTGAACCACTTTACCAATCTTCACCAAATTCGATATCTACCACAACTGGATGTTAATTTTACCTTGCAAAAGATTTAAGCAGTTTTGGTCGAACTTAACTTGAATAAGAACGAAAACAAAATTTTTTCGAAAATTCAAAATTTTATAAAATCTAAACCGCTTTATGTATTTCGTTTAAATTCAATACCGATCATCATTTTTCATTGCTTTATTCGTCAAAAATTGTTTAAGCTCATTATCTAAAAAATTGTGGCAGCTAGAGAACATACCGAGATTTTTTGAAAAATTCAATGTCTTATAAAATCTGAACGACTTTACCAATCTTCACCAAATTCGATATCTACTACAACTGGATGTTAATTTTACCTTGCAAAAAATTTGAATAGATTTGGTCGAACTTAATTTGAATAAGAACGAAAACAAATTTTTTTCGAAAATTCAAAATTTTATAAATTCTAAACCGCTTTATGTATTTCGCTTAAATTCAATACCGATCGTCATTTTTCATTGCTTTATTCGTCAAAAACTGTTTAAGCTCATTATCTAAAAAATTGTGGCAGCTAGAGAATATACAGAGATTTTTTGAAAAATTCAATGTCTTATAAAATCTGAACCACTTTACCAATCTTCACCAAATTCGATATCTACTACAACTGGATGTTAATTTTACCTTGCAAAAAATTTGAGCAGGTTTGGTCGAACTTAACTTGAATAAGAACGAAAACAAAATTTGTACGAAAATTCAAAATTTTAGAAAATCTAAACCGCTTTATGGATTTTGCTCAAATTCAACACCGATCTTCATTTTTCATATTTCTATTTGCCCAGAACTATTTAGCTCATTAGCTGAAAAATTGCGGAAGCTAGAGAACATACAGACATTTTTCGAAAAATTCAAAGGCTTATAAAATCTGCATTTTTCTTTCAATTTTTTCGAAAATGTATACATACGAAGGGAAGTTGCTCCTCTACCAGCGTTCCAAATTTCAGCTTGATTGTTAAAACCGTTTTCGAGATACAGCGTTTTGAATTTTAATTCAACATCCGGCCATTTTTTCTCGACTTTTTGGTCCATTCTGAGTGTCCTGACATGAAGATCTCGAAAAAAAAAATTTGTGCTTCCTCTATGAGGAAGCAAAAATTAATTACCCACTATATTTGCAAATATTCAACAATGTGAAGAAGAAAATTAAAAATCATATTTATGTTGCAGTGTAATGAGACCAGGAGATTCACCGCCGCCACTTTCAACCACAATTCCTTCGGGATACGACATTCCCGACGACGCGAGCGTAACGGGAAGAAATGCCATTATTCCAGCCGCAATAACAACGAGCGTAAAGCCTTTGCATCCGGAAGGCGAGAGCGATATCGAAGAGGCAGTTCCAATAGTCCACAAGAGCCTCCCAACGCCTGAACCTCAGCCGAAGATCGAGAAAAATGGCCTTGACCACAAGCTCATCGAGGAGAAAACACACGTCCACGATCCCGACGACGATCCTTGTATCGTTAAGTGCGTTTACTTCGCTCAACAATGTTGCGAATGCACAATACTGTAAATTAACTGTAAACCTTATTATTCGATCGTCTCGCTACTCTGCGTTTCAAGCTACAGACACGCGATATTCTCGTGTGCAATCGAAATTGCAAAAAATTCCAACCGGGGAATTTTAAGAGGCTGCAATTGCAATACAAAATCCGCAGAAATCTCCAAACGATTCTGTAATAAATGCATTTTACATAAAGTAAATCTACGCAGAAAAATCAGTTTAGAGTCGACAAAAATATTTTGAAAATTAATATACTTTTATATAGGGAATTTTTGTAAAGAAAAAACGTAAGCATATTAAATTTAATATGCAAAATGTGAAGCTGTAAAGAAATATTGAAGTATTTGTGTATTAGGAACTTTTTGGTTTTTCGTCTCTTCAAATTTACAGACTGAAAAGTCTCATTTAAACCTTCAATATTATATTAATCTTTAGCAGTTAATTTTTGCAGTTTAGACACGCGATATTCTCGTGTGCAATCGAAATTGCAAAAAATTCCAACCGGGGAATTTTAAGATGCTGAAATTGCAATACAAAATCCGCAGAAATCTCCAAACGATTCTGTAATAAATGCATTTTACCTAAAGTAAATCTACGCAGAAAAATCAGTTTAGAGTCGACAAAAATGTTTTGAAAATTAATATACTTTCATATAGGGAATTTTTGTAAAGAAAAAACGTAAGCATATTAAATTTAATATGCAAAATGTGAAGCTGTAAAGAAATATTGAAGTATTTGTGTATTAGGAACTTTTTGGTTTTTCGTCTCTTCAAATTTACAGACTGAAAAGTCTCATTTAAAATTTCTGCTAATAAAATGTTCCTACAATATTATATTAATCTTGAGCAGTTAATTTTTGCAGTTTAGACACGCGATATTCTCGTGTGCAATCGAAATTGCAAAAAATTCCAACCGGGGAATTTTAAGAGGCTGCAATTGCAATACAAAATCCGCAGAAATCTCCAAACGATTCTGTAATAAATGCATTTTACATAAAGTAAATCAACGCAAAAAAAATCAGTTTAGAGTCGACAAAAATGTTTTGAAAATTAATATACTTTTATATAGGGAATTTTTGTAAAGAAAAAACGTAAGCACATTAAATTTAATATGCAAAATGTGCAGCTGTAAAGAAATATTGAAGTATTTGTGTATTAGGAACTTTTTGGTTTTTCGTCTCTTCAAATTTACAGACTGAAAAGTCTCATTTAAAATTTCTGCTAATAAAATGTTCCTTCAATATTATATTAATCTTTAGCAGATAATTTTTGCAGTTTAGACACGCGATATTTTCGTGTGTAATCGAAATTGCAAAAAAATTCCAACCGGGGAATTTTAAGAGGCTGCAATTGCAATACAAAATCCGCAGAAATCTCCAAACGATTCTGTAATAAATGCATTTTATATAAAGTAAATCTACGCAGAAAAATCAGTTTAGAGTCGACAAAAATGTTTTGAAAATTAATATACTTTTATATAGGGAATTTTTGTAAAGAAAAAACGTAAGCATATTAAATTTAATACGCAAAATGTGCAGCTGTAAAGAAATATTGAAGTATTTGTGTATTAGGAACTTTTTGGTTTTTAGTCTCTTCAAATTTACAGACTGAAAAGTCTCATTTAAAATTTCTGCTAATAAAATGTTCCTACAATATTATATTAATCTTTAACAGTTCATTTTTGCAGTTTAGACACGCGATATTCTCGTGTGCAATCGAAATTGCAAAAAATTCCAACCGGGGAATTTTAAGAGGCTGCAATTGCAATACAAAATCCGCAGAAATCTCCAAACGATTCTGTAATAAATGCAGTTTACATAAAGTAAATCAACGCAGAAAAATTAGTTTAGAGTCGACAAAAATGTTTTGAAAATTAATATACTTTTATATAGGGAATTTTTGTAAAAAAAAACGTAAGCATATTAAATTTAATATGCAAAATGTGCAGCTGTAAAGAAATATTGAAGTATTTGTGTATTAGGAACTTTTTGGTTTTTCGTCTCTTCAAATTTACAGACTGAAAAGTCTCATTTAAAATTTCTGCTAATAAAATGTTCCTTCAATATTATATTAATCTTTAGCAGTTAATTTTTGCAGTTTAGACACGCGATATTCTCGTGTGCAATCGAAATTGCAAAAAATTCCAACCGGGGAATTTTAAGAGGCTGCAATTGCAATACAAAAGCCGCAGAAATCTCCAAACGATTCTGTAATAAATGCATTTTACATAAAGTAAATCAACGCAGAAAAATCAGTTCAGAGTCGACAAAAATGTTTTGAAAATTAATATACTTTTATATAGGGAATTTTTATAAAAAAAAACGTAAGCATATTAAATTTAATATGCAAAATGTGAAGCTGTAAAGAAATATTGAAGTATTTGTGTATTAGGAACTTTTTGGTTTTTCGTCTCTTCAAATTTACAGACTGAAAAGTCTCATTTAAAATTTCTGCTAATAAAATGTTCCTTCAATATTATATTAATCTTTAACAGTTAATTTTTGCAGTTTAGACACGCGATATTCTCGTGTGCAATCGAAATTGCAAAAAATTCCAATCGGGGAATTTTAAGAGGCTGCAATTGCAATACAAAATCCGCAGAAATCTCCAAACGATTCTGTAATAAATGCATTTTACATCAAGTAAATCTACGCAGAAAAATTAGTTTAGAGTCGACAAAAATGTTTTGAAAATTAATATACTTTTATATAGGACATTTTTGTAAAGAAAAAACGTAAGCATATTAAATTTAATATGCAAAATGTGCAGCTGTAAAGAAATATTGAAGGATTTGTGTATTAGGAACTTTTTGGTTTTTCATCTCTTCAAATTTACAGACTGAAAAGTCTCATTTAAAATTTCTGCTAATAAAATGTTCCTTCAATATTATATTAATCTTTAGCAGTTAATTTTTGCAGTTTAGACACGCGATATTCTCGTGTGCAATCGAAATTGCAAAAATTTCCAACCGGGGAATTTTAAGAGGCTGCAATTGCAATACAAAAGCCGCAGAAATCTCCAAACGATTCTGTAATAAATGCATTTTATATAAAGTAAATCAACGCAGAAAAATTAGTTTAGAGTCGACAAAAATGTTTTGAAAATTAATATACTTTTATATAGGGAATTTTTGTAAAGAAAAAACGTAAGCATATTAAATTTAATATGCAAAATGTGAAGCTGTAAAGAAATATTGAAGTATTTGTGTATTAGAAATTTTGGTTTTTCGTCTCTTCGAATTTACAGACTGAAAAGTCTCATTTAAATTATACGGTTTTTGCTAAAATGTTCCTACAATATTAGATTAATCTTTAGCAGTAAATTTTTGTAGTTTACACACTCGATTGCGATACATAAGTGGCTAGTTCACTGAAATCTGCAACAGATGCTCTGTAGCAAAAGAATCATACATAAACTAAATTTACGTAGGAGAAAAATCTTAGGAATGCGATCTGACAATAATATATCTGCTAAAAAGTATTTGAAAATTAATATACTCTTATAGGGAATTTTTGCAGCATCGTAAAATAATATGCCTAAGCGTATTAAATTATACAGTAATTTTGTACCGTTTGTGTATGAAAACCGATTTTTTACTCCTAAAATTTACAGACTTAAAAATCATTTAAAATACACGATTTCTGCTAAAAAGGTTCCTATAATATTATATAAATATTCTGTAGTAAAAACATGATCTAAATCTACGCAGAAAACGCATTTTTAAAGCGTATCGAAGATCATAGAGAGAAGAATTATATATTTTTATAGGAATTTTTTCAGAACAGAAACGACATTTTTTAGCTTTGTACGAAAATTTCAATTCTTGTGAAATTAAAAAAAAACGCGTTCTCTGCACGAAAATTTCCTATATTACTATGTTAATTTTCATTTAGTAAATTTTTTGCAGACACGTCAAGTACCTATGAATTACTATAGTATAAATAATTTTTTTTAATAGTTCCACTATAAATACTGTTAATAAATTGATATTACGCGGTAGCTGTGATTCGCACAAAATCATCGCTTTGAAGGTGCAAATTGTTATATTTAAAATGATTGCGATAATTAGCGATGAAGTCGTAGGAACGAATTACAAGAAAAAAAGGAGTATGCGAGAAAATTGAACTGAAATTTTACCGACTATTAATCATAACAGAAACGTGAATATTTCAAGTATTCACAAAGAAAAAAAAATTGTCGATTTGAATGTGTAAACCGACATTCCGTCCAGAATGTCCAATCGATGGGATCAATCGTAACGATAAGCTGTTTAAATAATTAACGCGAGTGATAGATTTATTGTAAAACGACGAATGTATGTATAATAGAAACCATCAATGCTTTTTTTTTATGACGAAAGAAATTTTTATGTAACAAAAATTAATAAGTTTTATTGTATATTTTTACCTCAATGGTAATTACAATTCTATTCGTACCACCGTGAATTTTCATAATCGAGAGTCTCGTGTGTGATTTTCCTATAATGCAAACATATTTTCCCCTAAAAAATGCGCTTTTTTTTATTCCAAACCCTCAAAATTTCTAACACTTTTTTTCCGCCGTTTCTCCGACATTTTTCGCGCTAATTTATTATAATATTAATATAATTGAATATGCAGCGAGTGAACAGAAATGGCAATTCATTGGAATAAAATTCTGAGAAACAAGCGGTAATAATTATTTTATAAGATTAATTATTCCACTTTTTATTTCCAAATTATTTTTTAAAAGAATTAATATTTTTTTTTGCACGAAGAAAACATTTTTTTTCGTGTATTTTATTCGAATGTTGCCATTATCTGATAGTGAATGAAAATGCAATCTTTAAGTGCATTTCACTCATTCTCTCTCTTGAAATATATTTACATGGCGTTTTATAATCGAGACGTGGTTGGGAAATGCTTTTTTTTTTGTCCCGGCTTCATTATATTTATGAACGCGATTTCGCAGCCACGTCTAAAAAATTCCCTTCAATCGCTATTATAATATCATCGAATCGTATTAGATATTTACAAATTAATCAAATTCGATCTACACTTCGAACGCTTTTGACAATAATTCATAAAAACGTTCGTTCGACACTATTTGCACAATATATGCGTTCATCACAATTGATAAGCTAGAAAAAAAAAGCTCCGGGACTCGCCCGATTTTTCGTACAATTTTGCATCGATTTACAACAATTAAAAAAAGAAAATTGTCACGCAATTTTCATTTTTTGGGATTTTCATTGAAAAATGTAAATTCTTTGTCAAAAAAAAAAAAGAAAATCGTCACGCAATTTTCATTTTTTTTGGGATTTTCATTGAAAAATGTAAATTCTTTGTCAAAAAAAAGAAAATCGTCACGCAATTTTCATTTTTTTTTTTTTTTTTGGATTTCCATTGAAAAATGCAAATTCTTTGTAAAAAAAGAAAATCGTCACGCAGTTTTCATTTTTTTGGGATTTCCATTGAAAAATGCAAATTCTTTGTAAAAAAAAAAAAGAAAATCGTCACGCAATTTTCATTTTTTTTGGGATTTTCATTGAAAAATGTAAATTCTTTGTCAAAAAAAAGAAAATCGTCACGCAATTTTCATTTTTTTTTTTTGGAATTTTCATTGAAAAATGCAAATTCGTTGTAAAAAAAAGAAAATCGTCACGCAATTTTCATTTTTTTGGGATTTTCATTGAAAAATGTAAATTCTTTGTCAAAAAAAAGAAAATCGTCACGCAATTTTCATTTTTTTTTTTGGATTTTCATTGAAAAATGTAAATTCTTTGTAAAAAAAAAAAAAAGAAAATCGTCACGCAATTTTCATTTTTTTTGGATTTTCATTGAAAAATGCAAATTCTTTGTAAAAAAAAAAAAAAAAAGAAAATCGTCACGCAATTTTCATTTTTTTGGGATTTTCATTGAAAAATGCAAATTCTTTGTAAAAAAAAAAAAAAAGAAAATCGTCACGCAATTTTCATTTTTTTGGGATTTTCATTGAAAAATGTAAATTCTTTGTCAAAAAAAAAAAAAGAAAATCGTCACGCAATTTTCATTTTTTTTTTTTTTTTTGGATTTTCATTGAAAAATGCAAATTCTTTGTAAAAAAAAAAAGAAAATCGTCACGCAATTTTCATTTTTTTTTTTGGATTTTCATTGAAAAATGTAAATTCTTTGTAAAAAAAAAAAGAAAATCGTCACGCAATTTTCATTTTTTTTTTTTTTTTGGATTTTCATTGAAAAATTCTTTGTAAAAAAAAAAAAAAGCGGCACGATTGTCAAATCTTCAAAATGAAGATATATAAAAGATGTATCTCAAATATTTCGAATATTTTGCTACGAAAAATTCGATATCTTAAATACATACGAAATATATGTAAGTGAAATTATATGCAAAGACGAAATTTTTTTCTGGTACAAAAACCAATGAATTTTTTTCTGTATATCTACTATATTTTTGAGATATATTTATATTCAATTGGGCTTCGATTTCGAGCAATTGTACGATACGAGTGTTTGGAAAGTTTTTTTTTCGTCGTTGATGCTTTTCATCGACGAAATATTTGCGTTACGTTAAATAATAACGACTAGATACTTTATTCGTAACTAATTGTAGGTCGCGATGGGCAGCCCCAAACCTACGCACACACACATTCTGTTACTAAATGATTATGTACTTTCTCTAACGATTATTTACCACGTGGAAAATTCGGTATGAATTATCATTTAAGTTAAACCTTCGAGTACCAACGATTTTTGTGCTGGCATTAAAAATACAAACAGTAGCTAAGATATAAGATAAATCTTAGCTGGAAAAAACTGCGCAGTTTTTCAACTTTTTAAAAATTAATTACAAAATCTAATTTAAAACACAATGGTTAAATCAAATATTTCGTGACAAATGAAAATTGTGATAATTTCTTTTAATTTCGACTGCCATTCGAGAATTTGGGATTCCAACAAAATCCAAAAAAAAATCTACTTGAAATTTAAGGTAAAATTACTGGAAGTTTTTATGCATAAACTGGTATATGAAATTTAATATACAAAATGTAAAATTAATGTATGGTACAAAAAATGCAATAATTTACTGTAATTTAGTAGTAAAAGTATTTGAATTTTAAGAATTTTCTTTAATTTTACTACAAAAATACATTAATTTTTTTAATACAATTGTATATTAAATTTAATATACAAGTGTGATGTAAAATTAATCTATGGTACAAAAAATTCAATAATTTACTGTAATTTTGCAGTAAAATTATTTGAATTTTAATAATTTTCTTTAATTTTACTGCAAAAGTACATTAATTTTTTTATACAATTGTATATTAAATTTAATATACAAGTGTGATGTAAAATTATTTGAATTTTAATAATTTTCTGTAATTTAGCAGTAAAAGTATTTGAATTTTAATAATTTTCTTTAATTTTACTGCAAAAGTACATTTATTTTTTTAATCACAATTGTATATTAATTTTATATTACGAGTTTATGCATAAAAACTTCCAATCTTTTCTAACAGTGCTGTAATGCAACGAAAAATGAACAAGGATTATCTTTAATATCGTTTGGTAACATAACGACAAAATAAACACGTCAAAATTACACATGACAAAATAACCCAACAACAAAATAACACACGACAAAATAACCCAACAAAAAAAATAACCCACGACGAAATAACCCAACAAAAAAATAACACGACGAAATAGTCCATTTTTTGGATTATCTTGCGTGGAGTTATTTTGACGTGCCAACGATTAATATTTTTATAAATTCGGGAAACTATTTACGTCACTGGTACTTTAAGGTTTAACTTTTCTCGATAAAGATTTTGAAAAATTCTTAAGGATGTTCGACTGTTTCCTAAATTTTCATAATTGTTTCATTAAAGTTTAATGCATTAAATAACAATAGTAGAGAGTAGTTTGAATCGAAGCATGTACATTTAACCCAGAGAAAGATTAATAGTGCCGGATTTGCATACAGATCAACTAATTAACGTTACTTTCCAATGGGATGCATTTTCATTCAGTTTTTTCCAAGAATAAATTTTAATTTTTTTCCCAATTTTGATGAGCGATGGCTCATTTTCTTTCTTAAAAAATGTCTACAAATTGACCGGCTGGATATTTGATATTATTGATCGTTTAATAATTATAGCGTGTTGTTTAACAAAAATCAAAATACTTTCATAAACAAATAGCTATAATTATTAAACGATCAATAATATCAAATATCCAGCCGGTCAATTTGTAGAGCATCTTTTAAAAAAGAGAATGAGCCATCAATCATCAAAATTGGCTTAAAATTGTAGATTATTCTTGGAAAAAACTGAAGGAAAATGTATCACATCGGAAAGTAACGTTAATCGGTTAATCTTTAAGCAAATCCGTCACTATTCATTTTTCTCTTGATTAAGTGTACGTGCTTCAATACAAATCAACGCTCCACTAAAGTTATTTAATGTATTAAACTTAAGGTAGTTCTGTCGTGAAGGCAATTCAAACTCATATGCATGAATTTTTGACATGTTGTAATTTAGCTACTCAATTTTACTTGCACAAAATCTTGAAGGCTTTTACCGAGTATTTGAATGAACAATTAAAACTTGAAAATCGTTCTTTTTACACGGTGCTTACGGGAAGACTGAAAAAATTGATCTTTAAATAAAAAATTAACATACTTAGATCAAAGATAGAGAAAAAATAAAAAGTACTACGGATTCGCAAATCATTCAGGAATTGATGCATCATGAAAAAAGGTGAAGTCTCCGGAATAATATTTAAATGAATCAAGATCAAAGTGCACGATACCGGGCCAAATGACGTTTCCTAATCTAATTATCGTAAAAATTAAGTCAAATCCGCCCTAAACATATCAACTATTTACAAATAATCGTTTTAATCTGATTACGACAATTTCGAAGGATTCTCGATTGTTTTTTATATTATTATTGAGGCAGTCAAAGCGATGCGTATGATTATTTTTTAATGTCATATAGACTCTGAGATTTATGACTCCGGCGTACCGACAAAATTACCTTAAATTAAACAATTACTAAAATTTAGCACCGATTTTACTAGTGTGAAACAGTCGAACGTCGTTAATATCGTATGGGCAGAGAGTACAATTCCTTGGAACAGAAGAAAAAGCCTATAAGTACATATTTATTATCGTGTTGAATATCGTGTTCGGACGGGGCTATCGAGATAAACTCTCAAATCGTAGATCCTGTTATGAGTCGTAGACCGGAAGTGGATGACCCTCGGAATTAAAAATCCATCTGTCCAAGTCTATCGACTGTTTCGTGTCGTCGAAAAGCAGATACAGGTACTTTAGAGTCTCCGCGAACCAAAAACTCTCGGTCATATCTCGCGGTCGTGTATTCTGCGTACTTCGCACATTACCGATGCTCGTATATCCGTTTTCCACTTTGGTGTAATTTTCAAAACCCTGAAAAAGAAAAGAAAAAAATATGAAAATTTCATATTAAATACCTTAAAGCGTGAAATATGTGAGCCATTCCATCACGATTTGAAATTTTTTACAGGATTGGTTAGATCCTCAAATGTACCAGATTTTATTTTTTTTATTTTTCTATGCAAATTTTTTTTTTTAATATTAAAAAAAAATGAAATATCGAATGCCATAATTTAAAAATCTGGAAAAATTCTGAAAAATACGTTGTTGAATATAAAACGTTTCTGGCTTGGAGCTAAAATGTGGAAAATTTTTCTTCATATAATTTTTAAGCTTTTTTTTTTATAAAAATTAATTAAAAAATTGTCGCGATTATTTTTGCTCAAGATGACTAAATTTAATACACGAAATTAGTGAATATTTATATAATTAATAAGACTTTCATTTGGCTTTGAGCAAAGACGCGCATAACAAGAGAAATTTCGAATGTGTATCATCTAAAAATTAAAAGGGACATAATTATTTAGAATAATAATAAAAGAAGGTAATAATCATCGAAAATATATGGTGGCCACTAAAAACAGTTAAAAAAATTCTCAGAATTTTTTGTGACCAAGTAATAATTTTCCTGACCAGTTAAAAAAATCCCTGCATTTTACCTGATCAGTCATAAAATACCTTGAATTTTTTCTGATTTCCCTAACGAATTTAAAAATTCTCTGACGTTTCCCTGTCCAAATTATAATTTCTCTGACAAATTGTAAAATTCCCTGAAGTTTCCCTGTCTAAATTATAATTTCCCTGATTTCTCTGACAAATTAAAAAATTCCCTGCCGTTTCCCTGTCCAAATTATAATTTCCCTGAATTCTCTGACAAATTGTAAAATTCCCTGAAGTTTCCCTGTCTAAATTATAATTGCCCTGATTTTTCTGAGAAATTGTAAAATTCCCTGACGTTTCCCTGACCAACTCATAATTTCCCTGATTTCTCTGACAAATTGTAAAATTCCCTGAAGTTCCCCTGTCTAAATTGTAATTTCCCTGATTTCTCTGACAAATTAAAAAATTCCCTGCCGTTTCCCTGTCCAAATTATAATTTCCCTGATTTCTCTGACAAATTGTAAAATTCCCTGAAGTTTCCCTGTCTAAATTATAATTTCCCTGATTTCTCTGACAAATTAAAAAATTCCCTGCCGTTTCCCTGTCCAAATTATAATTTCCCTGATTTCTCTGACAAATTAAAAAATTCCCTGCCGTTTCCCTGTCCAAATTATAATTTCTCTGATTTCTCTGACAAATTGTAAAATTCCCTGACGTTTCCCTGACCAACTCATAATTTTCCTGATTTCTCTGACAAATTGTAAAATTCCCTGAAGTTTCCCTGACCAAATCATAATCTCCTTGATTTCTCTGACGAATGAAAAAATCCCGGGCTTTTCCCAAATTTCCCAGTGGCCACAAGTTGGAAAATAGGGCAAAAAAGTCCAGGATTTAATGGTACAATTTTTTTTAGTTTTCTCTGCGTATGATTTACCTGAAATATCTGCCAACCCCAATCCTGGTAAGTTTTATTGCCCGTCAAGTACCACATATAGAAGAGGCTCTCTATGAATTCCGGTCGCAGTAAATTGTGCGCATCGTTTGATTTTACGTACATGTCCATCTGATTTTCCTCCTCGTTTTTCTACCGATTAAAAAGTAAAACATTGCGAAATTGGTTGATAAAAGGCGAAGATAATTTTGATGATTTTTGTCTTACCTGCATTACATTAAAGTACGTAATTTCTGGAGAGAGAAACGTTGGTTGAATTGCATAAGTTTGATAACAAGTACGAACGAGTTCCTTAGCAAAATCCATGTGTTCGGACAGCAAACCATGATGAGCGCCCAATGCAAGAGTTCCACTAAGATAGCAGGTCAAATGATCCTGAAAATACAATTAAAATCATCGTTACCATAGACAAATTCGAAATTATAGATTTGCTAAAATGAGGACCATTAAAATTCTACCATTTTGGGCTTCATGTCTTTAGTCGCTCCCACGAGTTCAGCAATAAAGAGAAAATTACTGGGAGCCGTTTTTCTCACGAGATGCCTTTGAGTACCGGAAATTCCAGCCATGTAATCGTCTCGTAAACTGAAGAATAAAAATTTCATACATTTCATTGAATGCAGTTGCTAATTAGTCGTATTTTACATGTGTTAGCACCAAACGATTAAAAAAAAACCATAAAGTTTATGTTATTGATTAATTTTCCTTGCCAATTATATTAAAATCTGTTGAAAATTTAGGAAAATGTCATATAATTAAAATGTTGTAAAACTAGTTTAGAATTTCAATTACTAATAGCATTGAAAAACAAATTTCCTGACCAATAATTGAGAAATTTCTCAATAAATAATAATAATAACAATTTATTGAATAATTACCGTAATAAATTATTAATAATAATAATTAATATTATTATTATTAATAATTTATTATAGTAATTATAATATATATTATAATAATAATTATTATTATTATTAATTATTATATAATAATTTATATATATATATATATATATATATATATATATATATATTTATAATAATTATTAAAATATAATATTTATTATTATTATTATTATTATTATTATTGAGCATTTTTAACAGAAACACATTTATATTTGTGAACCTTGTGAATATGCATGTTTTATTTGCATTACTTCTTATCTCTCAATTATTTAATAACCAAAAGTGATGTGAATGATTTTTTACGAATAATTAAACGAGAAACTTACTAATCAATAGTTTTTCCAGTTTGCAGCCACTGCTTGAGAAGATACTCGTAGTAACTGTCGCCACGAGCACCCAGTGTAATTGTTGCGTATTCTCTAAATTGGCCAGTATTGGCATTTATGAATATCGGTACTAGGCCATCGAATTTTTCTAGATTATGAACATGTTCGGAAACCTTCGCCGCCGCAGCCTGTTTAAAAAAAAGATTCTCTTGAATTTGAAACGAAATGAATAATTTATTAAATGATCTGGAATAAATCCTCTAAAAACACAAATATTTTTTTTTACTACCAAAAAATACATTATAAAAACAAAAGAAATTATTAATAAATTTGCACGTTTATTAATCGCGTTCTTCTCGTTTTAACGCTATATTTTACTTTACCTCGAACCTCGGTTGGCCAGTGCTTCGACTTAGATCCCTAAATTCCAACTGGATCGAAGTTACTTCGCTGGTGCTGCTATCAGGACCCCATTTCGGACTATGTGCACTTCTCGTGCCGAGATTCACGTCAGAAAATGGAACTCCCGATCTCGTTAAAAATGCAGGCAACGAACGATCGCCCAAATCCGTCTTAAATCATTTTTAAACGCAAATGTTAAACCTACCAAATGTTTTTTCTTCTTGCTTTCTCGTAGAGGAAGCTTTGTTTTTTGTTAAGAAATTTTTTTTTCGAGATTTTCATGTCAGGACACGCAGAATGGTCGAAAACGTCGAGAAAAGTGGTTTAGAAAAAATGTCCGAATGTATGTATGTGTTAATTCAAACCGCCGTATCTCGAAAGCGGCTTTAACAATCAAGTAGAAATTTGGCACGCTGGTAACGGAACAACGTCCCTTCCTATGTATAAATTTTCGAAAAAATTGAAAAAGAAATTCAAATTTTATAAGCTTTTCTATTTTTCGAAAAATGTCTATATGTTCTCTGGCTTCCGCAATTTTTCAGCTAACGAGCTAAATAGTTCTGGAGAAATAGAGAAATGAAAAATAGAAGGTTGGTATTGAATTTGAGAAAAATTCATACAGCTGTTTAGATTTTATAAAATTTTCAATTTTCGAAAAAATTTTGTTTTCGTTCTTATTTAAATTAAGTTCGACCGAATCTGCTAAAATCCTTAGCAAGGTAAAATTAACATCCAGTTGTAGTAGATATCGAATTTGGTGAAGATTGGTAAAGTGGTTCAGATTTTATAAGACATTGAATTTTTCAAAAATTCTCGGTATGTTCTCTAGCTGCCACAATTTTTTAGATAATGAGCTTAAACAGTTTTTGACGAATAAAGCAATGAAAAATGACGATCTGTATTGAATTTAAGCGAAATACATAAAGCGGTTTAGATTTTATAGAATTTTCAATTTTCGAAAAAATTTTGTTTTCGTTCTTATTCAAATTAAGTTCAACCAATCTTGCTCAAATCTTTAGCAAGGTAAAATTAACATCCAGTTGTAGTAGATATCTAATTTGGTGAAGATTGGTAAAGTGGTTCAGATTTTATAAGACATTGAATTTTTCAAAAATTCTCGGTATGTTCTCTAGCTGCCACAATTTTTTAGATAATGAGCTTAAACAGTTTTTGACGAATAAAGCAATGAAAAATGACGATCTGTATTGAATATAAGCTAAGTACATAAAGCGGTTTAGATTTTATAGAATTTTCAATTTTCGAAAAAATTTTGTTTTCGTTCTTATTCAAATTAAGTTCGAGCAAACCTGCTCAAATCTTTTAGCAAGGTAAAATTAACATCCAGTTGTAGTAGATATCGAATTTGGTGAAGATTGGTAAAGTGGTTCAGATTTTATAAGACATTGAATTTTTCAAAAATTCTCGGTATGTTCTCTAGCTGCCACAATTTTTTAGATAATGAGCTAAAACAGTTTTTGACGAATAAAGCAATGAAAAATGACGATCTGTATTGAATTTAAGCTAAATACATAAAGCGGTTTAGATTTTATAAAATTTTGAATTTTCGAAAAAAATTTGTTTTCGTTCTTATTCAAATTAAGTTCGACCGAACCTGCTCAAATCTTTAGCAAAGTAAAATTAACATCCAGTTGTAGTAGATATCAAATTTGGTGAAGATTGGTAAAGTGGTTCAGATTTTATAAGACATTGAATTTTTCAAAAATTCTCGGTATGTTCTCTAGCTGCCACAATTTTTTAGATAATGAGCTTAAACAGTTTTTAACGAATAAAGCAATGAAAAATGACGATCTGTATTGAATATAAGCTAAATACATAAAGCGCTTTAGATTTTATAGAATTTTCAATTTTCGAAAAAATTTTGTTTTCGATCTTATTCAAATTAAGTTTGAGCAAACCTGCCCAAATCTTCAGCAAGGTAAAATTAACATCCAGTTGTAGTAGATATCGAATTTGGTGGAGATTGGTAAAGTGGTTCAGATTTTATAAGACATTGAAGTTTTCAAAAATTCTCAGTATGTTCTCTAACTGCCACAATTTTTTAGATAATGAGCTTAAACAGTTTTTGACGAATAAAGCAATGAAAAATGACGATCTGTATTGAATTTAAGCAAAATACATAGAGCGGTTTACATTTTATAGAATTTTGAATTTATAAAAAATTTTGTTTTCGTACTTCTTTAATTTGTATTTAAAATAACGATGCAAAGTGGAACTTGCACATTGCTTCGTCAATTATTTTCATCTTTCGCAAAGATTCCTCTATGAGGAAGCCAAAAATAAAATAAAGAAACTTCCTCATAGAAGCGTCGTTGCAAAGGTGAAAATTAATGAGGAAGCAATGTGCAAAGTTCCACTTTGCATCCTTTTTTATTACTTACTAAATTTTTTTAAAATACTTACAGCTTTATCTAGGAATAATTTATCACCGGATAGATGATATGCCGCCAATAAACCTCCTAGAACTCTAATGGTAACTTCGAATAAATTTACATCCTTATTGTTACTAAAATCTAAACTTTCCTCGACCCAAGTTCGCGCCTCTGCAAATTCTGTAATAGTAATAGCAAATTTAAAAAAACAAAATTTGATTATTAATATTTTAACAAGACGCTATTGATTAATTATTGCATTTTTTTAACACTAATTTTCTCACGAATTTACCTTTATTTAAGCCCATTATATACATCGTATCGAGCGAATCGACGATTGTAAGACCAAGATTAAACCAATCGTGATATCCCTTAGATATTGGCTTGACATTGTCGTGTCCCCAAGCATATTTCTTGTATCCCTCCCACGAATGCTTAAATGCTTTTATCACAGCTTCTTGTCTAGGATTTTGAGGACCTGTTTAATGGAATTCAAAGAATTAATAACTTGCCATTTTTTGTACTTATAGATGCTCACATTTTGGTAATTTTAATTAGTGTTGGAGGAAAATTATATATAATTCAATTAAATTTTTATTATTATTTATATTATATTATTATATAAATATTATAATTATTATATTATATTAATGGATTTCTGCTTTATGTAACTTTTAATATAGAGTAAAAGCATGAAAATTCCAGATTATAAGACAAATATATATAAATAAAACAATTTGTATTTTTTTATTTTTTTTATTTTGTTAAACTTGCTTTGCCAATTAAAACTTACCACTAAATTTCATTGCATTAGGCTTTGGCTGTGGAGGTTCGCCAATCTGATCGTCATCGACCTGATTAATTTCTGGTTGAAATTCTGGTTCCTCAATGACTTCACCGCCGGCAGCAGCTCCGACTCCTTGTTCACCATTTTCCACAAGCAATTCTTCTGGCAACTTGTTGGCGTCATATTTTTGTGTCTCAGGCACTATTTTAGCATTTTCGTAGTCTCCCTCATTCTCCAATATAGTATTTTTAGTCTGACCAGGGAGCAGATAGAAAGTCACCAACAAAATAGTCATAACGACAAAGTAAAAGACATTTCTTTGGAACCTGGAAAGTTGATTCCATTGCTGCAAAATTAAGAACAATCAATTACAATTTTTATCTGAATACAACATTTTTATTGTTTCATCAATCAGATATTTATATATTTATACAAAAATATATATATGTATATTATATTTTTAGATTTATACAAAAAAATATATATATATATTATATTTTTAGATTTATACAAAAAAAAAAAATATATATATATATATTATATTTTTATATTTATACAAAAATATAACTATAGATTCCAATTCAATTTTATTTGGATTTTTTAAGACCTGACAAAAGCAACCAAATTGTATTATTAATCCAAACTCAAGAAAATACAAATACAATAAATTTTTGGTACCACATTTTTTTGTTCCGCAATTGCAATTTTACTCCCATTTTAAAAACTTTGTTTTTGCATCGATTAATCAGAAATATGTAAATAAATACACAAAAATAAAATTATGGGTTACGATAGAATATTAATTGGAATTTTTGCTAATAGACAACCTGAGGTTTTGCAAATCCATTAATTGCCCTCATCTTAATATTAATAATAGAATAATATAATAATATAATCATATTATTAATTCAAACTCAAGAAAATCAAATACAATAAATTTTTGCTATATATATTTTTCCTCCTTAATCGAAATTTTACTCCAATTTAAAAAATTTTGTTATTGCACTGATTAATCAAAAATGTATAAATAAATACATAAAATGAAATCATAGATTATGATATAATATTACTTGATTTTTTTGCTAATAAAAAATCTGAGGTCTCGTAAATCCATTCATTGGCTTAATCTTAATATTAATAATATAATCGTATTATTAATCCAAACCCAAAAAAATTAAAATACAATTAATTTTTGCTACCAAATTTTTTTCTTCCGCAATTGAAATTTCACTCCAATTTAAAAAACTTTGTTTTTGCATTAACCAAAAATGTTCATAAATACACCAAAAAAAAATGAAATTATACTCCAATTTAAAAATAGGTTACGATAAAACTTTATTTAAATTTTTCGCTAATAGACAATTTAAAGTTTCGCAAATCCATTAATTGGCTTTATTTTAACATTATTAATATAATAATACAATAATATAATCATATCATTAATCCAAACCCAACAAAATAAAAATAAAATAAATTTTTGCAACAAATTTTTTTTCTTCCACATTTGAAATTTCACTCCAATTTAAAAAACTTTGTTTTTGCATTAATCAAAAATGTTCATAAATACACAAAAAAATGAAATTATATTATAATTAATATTATATGAAATTACATGAAATTAAATTATATATTATTTGAATTTTTCGCTAATAGACAATTTGCGCTTTTGCAAATCCTTTAATTGGCTTTAATTTAATATTATTGATATAATAATACAATAATATAATCGTATCATTAATCGAAACCCAAAAAAATAAAAAACCAATAAATTTTTGCTACCAAATTTTTTTCTTCCGCATTTGAAATTTCACCCCAATTTACAAAACTTTGTTTTTGCATTAATCAAAAATGTTCATAAATACACAAAAAAAAAATGAAATTATAGGTTACGATAAAACTTTATTTAAATTTTTCGCTAATAGACAATTTAAAGTTTCACAAATCCATTAATTGGCTTTATTTTAAAATTATTAATATAATAATACAATAATATAATCGTATTATTAATCCAAACCCAAAAAAATAAAAAACCAATAAATTGTAGCTACCAAATTTTTTTCTTCCGCATTTGAAATTTCACCCCAATTTACAAAACTTTGTTTTTGCATTAATCAAAAATGTTTATAAATACACAAAAAAATGAAATTATAGGTTACGATAAAACTTTATTTAAATTTTTCGCTAATAGACAATTTAACGTTTCGCAAATCCATTAATTGGCTTTATTTTAAAATTATTAATATAATAATACAATAATATAATCGTATTATTAATCCAAACCCAAAAAAATAAAAAATACAATAAATTTTTGCTACCAAACTTTTTTCTTCCGCATTTGAAATTTCACTCCAATTTACAAAACTTTGTTTTTGCATTAATCAAAAATGTTCATAAATACACCAAAAAAAAATGAAATTATAGGTTACGATAAAATTGTATTAGAATTTTTCGCTAATAGACAAATTAAGCAAATCAATTTATTGCCTTGTTATTAATATTAATAATATAAATAAATTAAAAAAGGAAAAAACGACAGATTTTTGGAGTAACAATTAATTCTTACCCTCCAAAGACTCCTGGAAGTTCCTCTGGTAAAAGATGCGCCCTCGTTAATGCTCAAACTGATGTAATCGGTTTTTCCGATATCTCTCGGTGACAACATGATTATTTGTTTGAGGGTTCCGCCGAAGCGCGTTTATCGGGGGGTTAGGTGCACCAGGATTTTATTAGGGAAGATCTAGGAGGCGGCAAAGTCTCCGACTCAGGAGCGCGCAGCAGCACCGGCCTCGTTTGCAAACGCCACATTTATAAAATCCTACTATGAAACTTTGTTTAGACACGTCATGAAGACGTACGAAGTTGGTGGTCAACACGTTAGAGTTATTAGTTTCCGTCAGAGTACATATGTACTTTTGGTGCCGCCGGTTTCGCTGTCACCCCGGCAGGCACACCCCTAGTTCCCCTACGTTGCTAGCACCTCTATTGGGAGAAATTTTATCAAAAAAAGGGGTTGCACACGATATACAACAAC
Organism: Ephialtes manifestator; assembly: GCA_963970395.1. NCBI lineage: Eukaryota > Metazoa > Arthropoda > Insecta > Hymenoptera > Ichneumonidae > Ephialtes > Ephialtes manifestator. The sequence goes on along the minus strand of OZ019977.1, from coordinate 28,796,281 downwards.
ACGATCGTATACGACTTCCCGTAATAACCGAGAAACCAGTGCAGTGGACTGAAACAGTGACGTAAAGCTGACACGTGACCGTCATATGACTGTCACATGACGTGAATATGAACATGATGGTGACAGTCATATGACAGTCACGTGACGAGTGTTAAAATGACGAACATGAGAATAATGACCAAGAGAAAAATATTTCGTGACCGTCATTTTACATCTATATTGATGTAAGTAATGTTGGACATGTTACATGGCGTGAAAATGAACATGATGGTCATGTGACATGACGTAAAAATGAACATGATGGCCATGTGACATGACGTAAAAATGAACATGATGGCCACGTGACATGACGTGAATGAATATGACGGTCATGTGACTTGACGTGAAAATGAACATGACGGTCATGTCACATGATGTGAAAATGAACATGATGGTCATGCTGCATGGCGTGGAAATGAACATTATGGTCATGTTGCAGGCCGTGAAAATGAACATTATGGTCATGTTGCATGCCGTGAAAATGAACACGATGGTCATGTGACATGTCGTGAAGATGAACATGATGGTCATGTGACATGGCGTGAAAATGAACATGATGAACATATGACATGCCGTGAAAATGAACATGATGGCCATATGACATGACGTGAAAACGAACATAATTGTCATGTTACATGGCGTGAAAATGAACATGATTGTCATGTTACATGGCGTGAAAATGAACATTATTGTCATGTTACATGTCGTGAAAATGAACATGATTGCCATGTTACATGGCGTGAAAATGAACATGATTGTCATGTTACATGGCGTGAAAATGAACATGATGGTCACGTGACACGATGTGAAACTTAACATGGTTGTCATGTCACATGGCGCGAAAATGAGTATGATTGCCATGTTACATGTCGTGAAAATGAACATGGTTGCCATGTTACCCGTCGTGAAAATGAACATGATTGCCATGTTACATGTCATGAAAATGAACATGATGGTCATGAGGCATGCCGCGAAAGTTAACATGATGGTCGTGTGACGTGACGTGGAAATGAACATGATGGTCACGCGACAAGAGAAAAATATTTGGTGACCGTCATTTTACATCTATATTGATGTACGTAATGTTGGTCATGTTACATGGCGTGAAAATGAACATGATGGCCACGTGACATGATGTGAAAATGAACATGATGGTCATGTGACATGACGTGAAAATGAACATGATGGGCATGTGACATGGCGTGAATGAACATGATGGCCATGTGACATGACGTGAATGAACATGGCGGTTATGTGACATGCGTGAAAATGAACATGACGGTCATATGACATGACGTCATGAGCATGACGGTCATTGTTAATTAGAAAAATTGGAAAAAATGAATATTACGTCACATGTCGTCACGTGACGGTCATAATGACACGTCACTGTCACAAATCGAAAATGACGATTATTTGACATCGCGAGAAACAACCGGAATTTGCTGCAAGTCGATGTAATTGGGTACATCATAAATACGAGCCCATGGATATGGATTTTCATAAAATTCGGTTTTATGAAATCGTTTTTATGAATGGATACTTTGAATTAATTTTTTTGCTCTCCAATTGTGATGTAGAATGATTTATAATCAGAAAGTTAAAATTAAAGTTTAGGAGATGTAATATTACTCGGTCGGTAAGGAAAACTGCAATGGCTTCGCAGACGTACTTTCATTGCTGACCAATAACAATTGGAAACTTGATTCTTTTCGAGAAAAAAAATTGGTACATTATGCTACAAGGGCGGAAAGTTCGTGCGCCCGTGTGACATACGACACTTTCTTTTCGTGATATGTTACTGCTCGGTCGGTAACAAAAACTGTAAAGCGTTGTTCGCAGCCACAATTGATGTTTCCAATAAAAAACGAGAAGTACTGACTGCGTTTTAGCACTCTACAGTCAATACTTCTCGTCTTTTATAAAAAAAATTAACCCTTGCAGAGAAGAGTCGAGACGAAAAGTACAGCAGCGGGCAGAAAACTGCTGCAACACTTTTCCTCCCGATGCGTTACTTTTCCTCCCGCCGGTAAAAAATCGACAAGTTTCCACCCACGTCACAGGCATGAAATGTGGTTTTTTTTAGCGTACTAAGTCGATGGAAAATCCACATAATTTTTCATACCGACCGAGCAAACACACACACACACACATACACACGTGATCTACTATACCGACTGAGTCTCCACGAGTAAGACAGAGATAACGCTATACACAATCGCAGCAAAAGCTCTCATAAAATCATCTAACACACACTAATTAACAAACGCACAACGAAAAGACTTACCGAAAAAAAAAGGAACGTCACAGTTAAACATCTTCACTGTCGCGTCGCGGCGTATATGAAAAAAAAAGAAGAAAAAAAAAGAAAAAATCGCGCCCGCGCATTTGGAAAAAAAAAGAGCGAGAGAGACAGAAACGTAGTGGTTGCACTCTCTGAAACTCCTGACGAGTGGCGCCCTGGCGGTGGTCTTTTGTGCCTCGGACCCGCGGGTGTCGGCCATATTTTCTCTCGTGGTCGCTCGGGTCTCTCGCCTACGTGTGTGTTGAGCTCTCTGTTCGGCGTTAACGCACGGAGCAAAAATTGGTGATGCTACGAGCGAGTCAAACGGTTAACGTGTGATTATTAAAAAAAGAGCAAGTTAAATAAGTGACGGACAATGGCTAAAAAAACCAACAATTCATTAGGAAGACGCGCGTACGGCGGGAAGCCCTACGACGCAAACAACGTGAGTACTTTTTCTTTGGCATTGAGAGACGGAGAAGACCTCCCGCGATATAGAAAATCCCCGAACGAGTAGTCGTTTCTTCTCACTCGCACACGTTATCGCTAACCATTTTTTCTCTCACTCTCACTCACGCGTCTTTTCACACACGTTTTAACCGATCCTTTCCCGCATATCTTATTCTTCCAACGGTTATTCACTAACACGCGAGCGCGCGCGCGCGCTTGCCCGCCTTTCCCGAAATAGATAACTCGTAGTTATAAACCAGGCGTAATCGAGGCGATACTTCGATACGACAGCCAAACGAGAACAGCACCTGCATTACCTCACTCTGCATATTTCCGCTAAATTCTCACCGTCTCATGTCAGAATCACTCTTCTTGATTGAGAGCGAAAACCCTTTAGTGTCTTAGTCATGCGTCAAAGTGATGACCTTTCAAAATCAAATCCAGGAGTACGAGTCTAGTATCTTCATATTTAGACATGCGTCAGATGTATGACACTTTGAAATGAAAACGAGAAGTGCCAGTCGAGTATGTTAATTTTTTTTAGACATAAGGTGATTTTATGACACTTTGGTATGAAATTGAGAAGTACGAGTCAAAAATCTTAATTTTTGAGACATGTGTTGATTCTATGACATTTTGAAATGAAATCGAAGAGTACGAGTCGAGTATCTTAATTTTTGAGATGTGTTGATTGTATGACATTTTGGAATGAAATTGAGGAGTTCGAGTCGAGTATCTTAATTTTTGAGACATGTGCCAATTGTATGACATTTCGGAATGAAATCGAGGAGTATGAGTCAAGTATCTTAATTTTTGAGCCATGTGTCAATTGTATGTCACTTCAAAATAAAATCAAGAAGCACAAGTCGAGTATCTTAATTTTTGAGACATGTGTCAATTGTATGACACTTCAAAACGAAATCAAGGAATAAGAGTCGAGTATCATAATTTTTGAGCCATGTGTCAGTTGTATGACACTTCAAAATGAAATTGAGGAGTAAGAGTCGAGCATCATAATTTTTGAGCCATCTGTCAGTTGTATGACACTTCAAAATGAAATCGAGGAGTACGAGTCAAGTATCTTAATTTTTGAGTCATGCTTTAATTTTATGACACTTCAAAATGAAATTGTGGAGTATGAGTCGAGTATCTTAATTTCTGAGGCATGTGTTAATTGTATGATACTTCAAAATAAAATCAAGAAGTATGAGTCGGGTATCTTAATTTCTGAGCCATGCGTTAATTGTATGACACTTCAAAATGAAATCAAGAAGTATGAGTCGAGTATCTTAATTTTTGAGACATGCGTTAATTGTATGATACTTCAAAATGAAATCGTGGAGTATGAGTTGAGTATCTTAATTTATGAGCCATGTATCAATTGTATGACACTTCAAAATGGAATCGAGGAGTACGAGTCGAGTATCTTAATTTTTGAGCCATGTGTGAATTGTATGTAACTTCAGAATAAAATCAAAAAGCACGAGTCGAGTATCTTAATTTTTGAGACATGTGTCAATTGTGTGACATTTCAACATGAAATTGAGCAGTAAGAGTCGAGTATCATAATTTTTGAGCCATGTATCAGTTGTATGACACTTCAAAATGAAATCGAGGAGTACATGTCAAGTATCTTAATTTTTGAGTCATGCTTTAATTTTATGACACTTCAAAATGAAATCGTGGAGTATGAGTCGAATATCTTTATTTATGAGCCATGTGTCAGTTGTATGTCACTTCAAAATAAAATCAAGAAGCACGAGTCGAGTATCTTAATTTTTGAGACATGTGTCAATTGTATGACATTTCAACATGAAATTGACCAGTAAGAGTCAAGAATCATAATTTTTAAGCCATGTGTCAGTTGTATGACACTTCAAAATGAAATCGAGGAGTATGAGTCGAGTATCTTAATTTCTGAGGCATGTGTTAATTGTATGATACTTCAAAATAAAATCAAGAAGTATGAGTCGGGTATCTTAATTTCTGAGCCATGCGTTAATTGTATGATACTTCAAAATGAAATTAAGGAGTGAGAGTTGTGTATCTTAATTTTTGAGCCTTGCGTTGATTGTATGACACTTTAAAATGAAATCGAGGAGTACAAGTTCGAGAATCAATGTCTCTGATCATTAGATCTCAAATTTTTTAGTCATCCATCAATTGTATGTCCTTCTAAAATGATATAAAGGAATAAGAGTGAATTAGCAATGTCTCTGATCATTACCTTTATTTTTGAGACACGGCTCAATTATATGTCACACTGAAATGAAATCAACGAGTAAAAGTCCAATATCAATGTCACTCATCACTCCTTTAATTTCTGAGTCAATTGTCAAATGTATGTCACTGCAAAATACACTACAATTTCAACTGAAACACAATGAGAAAAATACTCAGATTTGTATAATACTGACAATTGATGCAAACATTTCTTGTGTATGATTGTTATCCTCTTTACTCTTTTTTTACTGTTCCTTAATAATATTGTTTCATTATACTGTGATAAAACTTTAAAGTTAAATAGAATCATTATTACAATTAGTTCTATATACATATATGTAATAAATAAAAATAAATAAATTTACTTCTTATTTTATTTCATAAACAATAATTTATATATTTTTATTTAGAAAAAATTTTTTAAAAATGTTACATTATCCTGTGATAAAACTTTATAGTTAAATAGAATCATTATGACAATTAGTTCTATATATATATAGGTAATAAATATTTAAAAAATGTTTAATGTAATTTTGGAATAATTGAGTATCAATGTCGTTTTTGCATTTTTTTGCAGTCTTTTGTCAAAAAAATGGCTACCAAAGTTACGGATTTTATACCGCAACGATCGTGGATAAGCAAGTGGTTTAACTCGTCGGAGGATAACGGAGAGACCAACGATAATGAAAATCCTGAGGAAGGCGACACTGAGGAGGAAGTACAACCACCGGCATCCAAAAGACCCAGGATTAGGATGGACGTTACGCACCCTCCTGGCACATTCTCCATTCGGGGTAGAGGAAGTGAAGCGTCGAATGATAATCATTCAAGGAAGGATCCTTTCTCGCACGACAACGAAACTGTGAGAGAAATGGCTTGGATCCTTTTGGGAGGAAACTATAGAAGATGTTGTAGAAGTACATTTTGTTTGGTTTTAATATGAGAGCTTTTCTATTAACTCTTTCAGCTGGAATTATATTGTACAAAAATTTGAGGTATAATTATATTTTATTATTTTATAATTATATTGTAATTAAATTTTCGGTTTAAAATTGAGTTACAATATAATTATATTTTATCATTTTATAATTATATTGCACTTAAATTTTCGGTTTAAAATTGCGATACAATATAATTATATTATATTATTTTATAATTTTATTGTACTTAAATTTTCGGTTTAAAATTGCGATACAATATAATTATATTATATTATTTTATAATTTTATTGCACTTAAATTTTCGGTTTAAAATTGAAGTACAATATAATTATATTTTATTATTTTATAATTATATTGTACTTAAATTTTCGATTAAAAATTGAAGTACAATATAATTATATTTTATTATTTTATAATTATATTGTACTTAAATTTTCGATTAAAAATTGAGGTACAATATAATTATTATATATTATTTTATAATTATATTGTAATTAAATTTTCGGTTTAAAATTGCGATACAATATAATTATATTATATTATTTTATAATTTTATTGTACTTAAATTTTAGGTTTAAAATTGCGATACAATATAATTATATTATATTATTTTATAATTTTATTGCACTTAAATTTTCGGTTAAAAATTGAGGTACAATATAATTATATTATATTATTTTATAATTATATTGCACTTAAATTTTCAGTTTAAGATTGAGATACAATATAATTATATTATATTATTTTATAATTATATTGTACTTAAATTTTCGGTTTAAAATTGCGATACAATATAATTATATTATATTATTTTATAATTTTATCGTACTTAAATTTTCGGTTTAAAATTGCGATACAATATAATTATATTATATTATTTTATAATTATATTGCACTTAAATTTTCAGTTTAAGATTGAGATACAATATAATTATATTATATTATTTTATAATTATATTGCACTTAAATTTTCGGTTTAAAATTGAGGTACAATATAATGATATTATACCAAAAATATAGATAAAAATATAAGCCAGTTAAAAACCAGTGAAAATTCATTCAATGATTTTTCACTGAATTTGATCTTTCAAATAACTTCTTTGGCTATCAATGAATTTGTGACAGCAGCAAAAATCTAAACACAAATTGGTATAATTGAAAATACTAAGACTATTGATTTTAAAACAACAAAAATGGGACATAATCTTCTGTTACGAAATCAAAAATCACAACATCTCTATAGTTTACTCCTAAATCTCGTTACCTCTTATTTTTGAGAGATAGAGTGTAAGATTGTATAAATTTGTAGCAGGGAGAAGACTTTTTGGAACCTCCTGTGGCTGGGCCTAGCGGAGTGCGAAGATTCGTCGCGTCTACACCGGCAATTAATACTCAGAGATTAGAGTTAAATTCTCTGATACCATCGCGAAACAACAGGACGAGCAACGGAGCGGACGATAATTCAGAATCCAGCGAAAGTACCAGCGGCTGTAGTTCCCTCATTCCACAAACAAATCGACAGGAGGCACCAACAAATTCGGCGTACAATTCCAATTTGGCGAGCAGAAAGAGAATGATAGACGAAAAAATGTCGTTCAGTAAGTTTTTTTTCTTCTTATTATTATCATTATTAAAGAAATTTATTCCCCTCTTGATTAATAACTTGGAAATTGACAAAAGAAATAGTTCAAGAGTAATCTAAACTAAAAAAAAATTCCTTTCTAATGAAATTCTAAAATTCTAAAAAATCTAATCTAATAGATTCATAGAAAAAGAATTAATAAAATTCCTATAAGTTGTCAAATAAAATAGGGAAAAAATTATTTAAATTTCAGTGAAATTTCACAATAGAATTGAGAGATAAAAATATAGTTTAATAGATAATTGCAAAATAATAACTATTAACTAAATTATACGAAATTTACTTGCAAAATTACATAATGAATAACTAATTGCCGGCTAAAAATGATCACATCATTTATTTTATTATTATTTTTTACTTCCTCATAATGAAAACTTAATGTTTGTGAATTTTTTTTTTAATAAGATTTTCAGTAATGCTAGATATAAAAATTGGACTTTAAATTTTATACCAATTTTAATTTTACGACTTTATACCACTTTTGCTTTTCAACTTCATTGAAAAAAAATCTGAGACGATAAAAAACAAGAATTTTATAGAAGATTGAATTAACAAAAATCAGAGTTGTAAATCCTTAATTTTTATAGAAATAAAATTGAATGACTTTGTAATTGTGTTTTTATAATAATAACTTGTAATGATTATAATATGATGTGTAAACTTTTAAATAGAGACAAGAAATATCACAAATCTGTTTCTTTTTAATATTATATTAAATACAGAGTTGTAAATCTCCATCAATTCATGAGATATAATTTACAGTACAATTTGTTTTGTAATTATGATTTCATAATAATAATATATAGTGATTATAAAATAGAGTGTAAACATTTAAATAGCTGAAATAAATACTAATTTTCGCTTTAATATTGCAAGATATAGTGGAAAAAATTGAAGAAATAAGTAATGCATTACTTTCTTAATGCATTACTTATATTTTTTTTCATTTTTTCAAAAGGATTACCGTGAATTTTTATTGACAAAATAATAATTTTTGCAGCCATTCCAAAGTTTAATCATCGTATTACAATCGCTACATGTTATTATTATAAAATCATAATTATATTATTTCTATAAGTATTAGGCATTTACAACTCTGTATATTATGTTGTAATTGTGTCCAGCAATAAATAATAAATAATAAATAATAAATAATAAATAATAAATAATAAATAATAAATAATAAATAATAAATAATAAATAATAAATAATAAATAATAAATAATAAATAATAAATAATAAATAATAAATAATAAATAATAAATAATAAATAATAAATAATAAATAATAAATAATAAATAATAAATAATAAATAATAAATAATAAATAATAAATAATAAATAATAAATTTCTTCGTTTACAGCCAATCATTTGCAATCCCCACGCTGTCTTTTTCTGGAGAGCGGCAGCAGAGAATCATTAAGCAGCCGTCGTCCAAGTTTCAACGCTTCGATGATGACAAACACGTTGGACCGTACATCAGCGCTATCCTCGCCGTTTTACACGGGAAACGTGACATTCGGTGGTGCAAACGCATTGAGTCACTACAAGCCAAGTCGTTCTCTCTTCAACAGTACGAACGAGTTCCAATTGAAGGTACCGCGAAGAACGAGCGTCCAGGTAAAGCCTTCAAATTCCGCATGTATAGATTCTTCGGGTATGAGCCAAACGGCAAAGCGAATACTCGAGGCGATGGAATATTTTTCCTCGCCGATATCGGACGCCAAAAAAATTCCAATTAAAAACACAGCGAGTCCCGCGAGCGGTCGAAAAAGATTGCGAGATGACGAAACCCAAGGAGCAACTGCGCGCGTGGGTCTTCGTCATTTAACGAGAGAACTTTCCGTTCCAACTGTACCGGAAATGCTGAAACTTCGCAGGCGTCAAAAACTGCAGGACACGACGTTAGCCGCGAGAAAAATCGTCTCAGCATCAAGCAGCAACAAACATCCACCTTCGGCATCGATAACGCCAACAAATGCCGCGCAATCCGAAGAATATCTGGAAAATTCCGCGCCAATCGAAGAATATCAATTGCGTCGCGATTCCGCCAATGAAACTCCCAAATTTCACGGTAAATTACGAGCGAAATTGAAGAAAACCATCGAGGATGAAGCGCCAGCGCCAAGCGTTAATCTCCCGAGAATTTCGTTACCGATAACCTCGTTGCCGAACTTCGCGCCACTTCCAAAGTACACGAAACCTCCGATTACTACCACGGATTACGAGAATCTGAAAAATCCCACAAAAGATACCTTCAAATTTGCCAGTCCAATTAAAATCAGCAAAGCCACTTGGAACCTCAAGTCGATAAATAATTTTAGCTTCAGCAAACCGCTCAACGCTGAGGAAGGAAGAGATCCTGACGAGAGTCGAGAATTTGATAATTCATCGAAGACCGTAAGCGTCGATTCAAATTCCTCATTTTTCGCGCCACCCGACGGAGCCGCCAGTAATTTTATGTGGCCGAATTCATCGACCGCGCCGCGATTAAAAGTCAAAACGAAGCCCAAAGATAAGAAGGAAAGTAATTCAATAGCGAAAGAATCGTTCGAGCTCAAAACCGGAAGTGTTATGGATATTCTTGGCTCGAAAACCGCCACTTCCGTCGTCGCGGATTCCTCAATCTCGTCTCCCCCGAAATCCAATATCCACAGGACATTCGCGCTCAAAAACGCACCGGAAATTTGGGAATGCGTTGATTGTTACATCAAAAATGACGCGAGCGAGAAAATATGCGTTGCCTGTAAAGCCTCGAAGCCCAATGGAACCGGAAGTAAAATCTCAACGCCCGTCGCTTCGTTAACGAGCAACGCTGCAAATCCGCAGCCACGAAACGACAATTTTGGCGCGCAATTCAAAATGAACAGCAATCAATGGGAATGCCAATCTTGTTTGGTTAGAAATCAGCAAAACGATGCGAAATGCGTTTCCTGTTCCACTCCGAAGCCTGGAGAAAAATCTGCAACACCTGCGGAATCTCTGCTTGCAGTTTCTGCCGCGAAATCGTCTCTCATGGATAAATTCAAAGCTCCAGAAGGTTCTTGGGAATGTCCTGGTTGTATGTTGAGAAATCCAAGCGCTGTTATAACTTGCCCGTGTTGCAAAGCCGCTAAGCCGAGTTCTTTGAAAATTAGCCCTAACAAAACGAGCGAAAAGTCTGGCAAAGCATCGGAAAAAAATTCCGACTCAAACAGCCTCGGATTAATGGATAAATTTAAACCCGCGTCGAGTACCTGGGAATGTTCTTCGTGTATGGTTAGAAATAACGATAGCGCGAACTCCTGCGTTTGTTGCTCCAATCCAAAGCCTGGAAATAACGAGAAAAGCAACGCTAGCGCTAAAAACACGGAAACGCCGATTACGACCTCGTCATGGGGCGATAAATTCAAAAAACCTGAAGGAAGTTGGTCCTGCGACTCGTGCATGGTTCAGAATAAATCTGAAGTCACTGAGTGCGTCGCCTGTGGAGGTTTGAAGCCGGGAGCGAGCGCAAAACCAGCGGCGGCTGGATTTTCCTTCGGAATTCCAGCGAATTCGCAGAACTTCAGTTTTGGCATTGACAAAGCCAATGAAAAACCCGCGAAAACGAGTCAAACGTCGTCCAATGGCTTCAGTTTCGGCGCTAAGACTTCAAACAGCGAAACCGAAAGCGCGGCTAATAAATTCACCTTCGGAATTCCCAAAGACAGCGAAACTGCGGCTAAATCCACGGAAATAACGCCAAAACCAACGGGATTCGTTTTCGCCGCTCCGAAAACAACGGGCGACGATGGAGGCTTCAAGTTTGAAGCCAATAAGAAGAGCGATGATGCGCAGACGACGAAGAACGAAGAAAAAAAGGCTGAAGCCACTTTTTCCTTTGGATTACCGAAAACTGTGGAAACGCCGAAAGGATCTGAAAATAAGAGTATCTTTGGTGCTCCTACGACAGCGGCTAATGGAAAACCGCATTTTGTCTTCGGTATTCCAAAGTCCGAAGCTCCAGCACCGGATGCCAGTAAAACGACGCCAAAAATGACGTTTGGTGTTCAATCGAGTGAGAGTTCGTCGGAAAAATCGTCGATTTTCGGTAGTGAAATAACGCAAACGACGAGCGTAAAAGATTCGGTGAAATCCGACTCTTTTTCATCAAAATCCAGCGCCACTGGAAGCGAACAAGCAGCGTCAACGATAACGTCGTCGTTCGCGAGTCCAAATTCCGCTGGATCCAGCGCAGCGACGAATCTTCCATCTCAAAATCGCGCGCCCTTTACATTCTCCGAGCCAAAGTCAAAAGTGACCACTGAAGCATCGATCGCTCCGAGTTTCGGTCAAAATTCATTGTCAACCCCGGCAGCTTCTTCCAATTTTGCTAATCCCAGTAAAAGCAACGAAATAGCGTCGTCAGCTTCGCCGTTTGGAGTCGCGCCGAGTTCTTCGCCGTCTCCTTCGCTCGCTGCAGCATCTGGTGATGGAAAATCATCGGCGACCTCTTCGGTTTTCCCTGTTTTTCCGACATTCAATTCACCGTCACCGGCTTTTGGCGCGCCGACTGCAGCGCCATCTTCGCAACCGCTTTTCGGCAACAATAATACAACGGCACCGGTTTTCGGTGGTGGCGCAGTTCCGAATTTCGGTACAACCGTAAATTCCGGTGAAACGCCGAGTATCTTTGCTAAGCCACCAATCGCAACGGCTGCGCCAGCGAATCCGGGAATTTTCACTTTTGGCACTGCTGCTACATCGCAGCAATCAGCAGCTGCAGCTGCACCGACGCCCGCGCCGTCATTCAGCTTTACCGGAAATGCGACGCCCGGAAATGCAGCTTCGAAATCGGTGTTTGCCTTCGGCGGAGCAACTGCAACACCTGCCGCAACACCGGTCGCCCCACCTAGCGAATGTTTCGGTGGCGCACCTACAAACACCGCCGGAGCTTTTGGCACACCCGCTGCCCAAAATCCCGCGCCTTCTCCGTTCACATTTAACGCACCGCCGAAACAAGATCCGCCGAGTTTTGGACAAGCAACCGGTGCGATTCCGAGCATGTTTGGAACGCAAACACCTGCGCCGAGCATAGGACAAACGCAACCTGCACAACCAGCGTCCACGGGATTCAATTTTGGAGCCGCCGCGGCTGCACCTGCTGCTGGAGTTTTCAACTTTGGAGGTGGAATGGTGAGTTTTTTTTTCAATGGAAAATGTTATTTGCTATGGTAAAAGTTATTTGGAATAGGGAATGTTATTTGCTATGGAAAAAGTTATTTGGAATAGGGAATGTTATTTGTATGGAATAAGTTATTTGAAATTGGGGATGCTATTTGCTATGGAAAATGTTATTTGGAATAGGAAGTGTTATTTGCTATGGAAAACGTTATTTGAGATAGGGAATATTATTTGTATGGAATAAGTTGTTTGGAATTGGAAATGTTATTTGCTATGGAAAAAGTTATTTCGAATAGGGAATGTTATTTACTAGGGAAAAAGTTATTTGGAATAGAGAATATTATTTGTATGGAAAAAGTTATTTGGAATTGGGAATGATATTTGCCATGGAAAAAGCTATTTGGAATAGGGAATGTTATTTGTATGGAAAAGGTTATTTGGAATAGGGAATGTTATTCGTATAGAATAAGTTATTTGGAATAGGAAATTTTATTTGCTATGGAAAAAGTTATTTGGAATAGAGAATGTTATTCGCCATGGAAAAAGTTATTTGGAATAGAGAATATTATTTGTATGAAAAAGTTATTTGGAATAGGGAATGTTATTTGCTATGGAAAAAGTTATTTGGAATAGGGAATGTTATTTGTATGGAAACCGTTATTTGGAATAGGGAATGTTATTTGTATAGAATAAGTTATTTGGAATAGGGAATGATATTTGCCATGGAAAAAGTTATTTGGAATAGGGAATGTTATTGGTATGGAAAAAGTTATATAGAAAAGGGAATGTTATTTGTATGAAAAAAAGTTATTTGGAACGGGGAATGTTATTTGCTATGGAAAAAGTTAGTTGGAATAGAGAATATTATATGTATGGAAAAAGTTATTTGGAATAGGGAATGTTATTTGCTATGGAAAAAGTTATTTGGAATAGGGAATATTATTTGCTATGGGAAAAGTTATTTGGAATAGAGAATATTATTTGTATGGAAAAAGTTATTTGGAATTGGGAATGATATTTGCCATGGAAAAAGTTATTTGGAATAGGGAATGTTATTTGCTATGGAAAAAGTTATTTGAAATAGGGAATATTATTTGCTAGGGAAAAAGTTATTTGGAATAAGGAATTTTATTTGCTAGGGAAAAAGTTATTTGGAATAGGGAATGTTATTTGCTATGGAAAAAGTTATTTTCAATGGGAAATGTTACTTCCAATAGGAAATGTTGCTTTCAATGGGAAATGTTATTTTCAATGATAAATGTTATTTCAAAGGTGAAATGTTATTTTCAAGGGGGAATGTTATTTCTAATGTGAAACGTTATTCGCAATGGGAAATGTTGTTTCTAATGTGAAATATTATTGGCAATGGGAAATGTTGTTTCTAATGTGAAATGTTATTCGCCCTGGGAAATGATATTTGCAATGAGAAATATTATTTTACAATGGGAAGCCTCTAAAAATGAATCACAGTCATATTTTATAATTTTATTTATTCGCAGTCGCAACCAGCAAGTGCACCGTCCAGTGGCTTCAACTTTAACGCGCCTTCGCCCTCTCCAGCTATCGCATTTGATCCTCACACACGACCGTCGTTCAATTTTACTGGCGGCAGTGCACCTACAGTTTTCAAGTGAGTATCCCGATATTTTCTCGACAATATAAACGTTTTAAACAGATCCTGTTGAATATCCAAAAAAAAACACAAATACAAAATATTCAAAACCTCAATTGAGAGACGCTCAAAATGTTGATAATTTCACAGATGTTTCAATAACCCAAAAATCTGTACACCAATTTTTATCAATTTTTTTAAACCACGATTTCGTCGACTTAACATTTTTATTAACCCTTTTACGTCACCTTTGCGTAAGTGACGCACTTTTTTCAAATATCAAATACAGAAATCAAATACAATGTAATTGTTATTATTTTTCAGCGCGACACCGCAGCCCGCAACAACGAGGAAGATAAAGAAGGCCGTAAGAAGAATGCCCCAGCGATAGACGCTGAAAAACATGAAGAAAAAAAGAAAAAGGACAGTTAAACACGCGTTGACACCGTTCCATTGTGTGCGTGTGTGCTTTTTACATGTGTAATAAATACCCGAGCGGTGGCGAACGAATAACGGTGTAAAAGAATGACTAAATAGAGTCAAGAAAAGCACCAGAAGTGCGAGAAACGTTGAGACACGTATACATAGAAATAATCGACGTTACGACGCGACAATGACGAACCACATTACGACGGATGACGAACAGTGGTGGTGGTGGTGCTGGTGCTCAAAACAAAACAAAAAAAAGAAAAAAAATCAATGCCTAGCATTTGTGTAATATAGTTAAACGCGTGAACGACGCTGCTTTTAAAATGAAGCAAAAAAACACATGAAAAGTAAGAGAAAATGAAAAAAAAAATAACAAAAATAACAAAAAAAACACACACGAAATATACAGCCGGCTAAAAAACAAACTGTGCTCGAGTACGACCAACGCTTGTGTTCGATAACGCAAGAGAACTGTAAATTATTAATTATTTAAAATAATATACAATAGTAAACGGATTTAAGTGAAAAAAACAAAGGGCTAGACGATGCGGAGGTGGCGCCGCGACTCGAGATTATCGCAACCACGTTTTTTTTTTCTTCTTTTTTTATTTTTATTTTTTATTCGAACTAAGACGAATTTAAGGAGGCTTCGCACTAGCAACCGACACTGTGACCGAAGCGAACTGCAATATTTTTCCTTTTGTTGCCGGACGTTGTTTAAGACGTAGAAAAAAAAACGCGAGGAGTTTTTGAGGATTACGAGAAGAGGCGAAAGATACGCGCGCGCGGGGAAATAAAAATCGGCGGGTAACGATACCCGACTCAGGTAAGTATATAGGCCTTTATCACTGAATTCGCGACAAATACGTAATCGTGGTTGAAGCTGCGAGCGTTAAGGATGTTCGACTTTTTCACACTAGTCAAATCAGTGCTAAATTTTTATAAATAATTGTTTCATTAAAGTTTAATGCATTAAGTAACAATAGTAGAGAGTAGTTTGAATCGAAGCATGTACATTTAACCCAGAGAAAGATTAATAGTGCCGGATTTGCATAGAGATTAACTATTTAACGTTACTTTCCAATGGGATGCATTTTCGTTCAGTTTTTTCCAAGAATAATTTCTAATTTTTTTCCAATCTTGATGAGCGATGGCTCATTTTCTTTCTTGAAAGATGCTCTACAAATTCACCGGCTGGATATTTGATATTATTGATCGTTTGATAATTATAGCGTGTTGTATAACAAAAATCAAAATTCTTTCGTAAACAAATAGATATAATTATTAAACGATCGATAATATCAAATATCCAGCCGGTCAATTTGTAGAGCATCTTTTAAAAAAGAAAATGAACCATCAGTCATCAAAATTGGCTTAAAATTGTAGATTATTCTTGGAAAAAACTGAAGGAAAATGTATCACATCGGAAAGTAACGTTAATCGGTTAATCTTTATGCAAATCCGTCACTATTCATTTTTCTCTCGATTAAGTGGACATGCTTCAATACAAATCAACGTTCCACTACAGTTATTTAATGCATTAAGCTTTAATGAAACAATTACCAAAAATTTAGTTCTGATTTCACTAGTGTGAAACAGTCGAACATCCTTAAAACATATTTCGCTTGTAAAGAAAGAAGAAAGGAAAATAATATCTCGCAGATTTGCCAATCAGCTCGTCCACCCTTAAGGATTCGGGGCACATACATTTTCAACCAAAAGTTCGATTTTATTAGAATCTAAATACTTCGCAACACGAAAAAGCAAAATAAACTTTATCGAAGATACAAAAAATATTGATTTTTTTAATAATAATAATACAGTCTAAAAGATACTAAAAATTATTTTCAAAATTATTACCTCAATTTCAGAAAACAAGCTGGGAATTTATAAGCAGAAAAAATAGCATTTTCCATAAATTTCGAACATTTTTTAAAAATTGGTTTATTTGAAATTTTTTTCGAATTTATTCCGTAAGCAGAACAAAAAAATTGCGTTTTCCATAAATTTCGATAAACATTTTTTAAATTATTTTATTTGAAATTTTTTTCGAATTTATTTCGTAAACAAAAAAATACGCCTTTTTCATAAATTTCGATAAACATTTTTGAAATTAGTTTATTTGAAATTTTTTTCGAATTTATTTCGTAAGCAGAAAAAAAAATAGCGTTTTCCATCAAATTTCGATAAACATTTTTTTAATTAGTTTGAAATTTTTCTGGAATTTATTTCGTAAACAGAAAAAAAATAGTGTTTTCCATAAATTTCGATAAACATTTTTGAAATCAGTTTATTTGAAATTTTTTTGGAATTTATTTCGTAAGCAGAAAAAAAATTAGCGTTTTCCATAAATTTCGATAAACATTTTTAAAATTAGTTTATTTGAAATTTTTTTCGAATTTACTTCGTAAACAGAACAAAAAAATAGCGTTTTCCATAAATTTCGATAAACATTTTTGAAATTAGTTTATTTGAAATTTTTTTCGAATTTATTTCGTAAGCAGAAAAAAAATTGCGTTTTCCATAAATTTCAATAAACATTTTTGAAATTAGTTTATTTGACATTTTTTTCGAATTTCGTAAGCAGAACAAAAAAATTGCGTTTTCCATAAAATTTCGATAACCATTTTTGAAATTTTTTTCGAATTTATTTCGTAAACAGAACAAAAAAATAGCGTTTTCCATAAATTTCGATAAACATTTTTGAAATTAGTTTATTTGAAACTTTTTTCGAATTTATTTCGTAAGCAGAAAAAAAAAAATAGCGTTTTCCATAAATTTCGATAAACATTTTTTGAATTAGTTTGAAATTTTTCTGGAATTTATTTCGTAAACAGAACAAAAAAATTGCGTTTTCCATAAATTTCGATAAACATTTTTTAAATAAGTTTGAAATTTTTCTGGAATTTATTTCGTAAGCAGAAAAAAAATAGCGTTTTCCATAAATTTCGATAAACATGTTTAAATTAGTTTGTTTGAAATTTTTTTCGAATTTATTTCGTAAGCAGAAAAAAAATTAGCGTTTTCCATAAATTTCGATAAACATTTTTGAAATTAGTTTATTCGAAATTTTTTTCAAATTTATTTCGTAAGCAGAAAAAAAATTAGCGTTTTCCATAAATTTCGATAAACATTATTTAAATTAGTTTGTTTGAAATTTTTTTGGATTCTTATTACATAAAACAATGTTTGTAATATTTATAATGATTTTTAGAAGATGTTTCTATTATAATCTAATCGGATTTTTGGTTGCAAATATTTGGCTTTAATATTCCAAATTATTTCGCAATAATCGATTAAAACGATTTTCCAAATTTTCTAAGCATCGCTTAGCGCTTGATGGACACTTAAAACCAACGAGATTGAGAGCTCAGATTAGTAATTGTTGCGAGATTCGTGAATTGGCTATATCAAGTGGCAATTGACCACTAAAAGGTAGACATATATTATTAATTAAAACAATTCCGAACAAATGTAATATTCTATTTTAGTTAGGACCTTTCCCAAAGGGTTTGGCCCTCAACGGCGATTCCTAGAGCGCCAGACCCAATAGGAAACAAATAAATAAAAAACAAAACAAGAAAAACTAACGATAACATTTGCATATTAACACAGACACAAAAAAATACACGATTAAAACAACAACAACAAGAAAAACATAAACACCAACAATGTAAAATACATTAAAATGGCATTCGGGATAGTACAAAGAGACACGATTACCGAACGTTTGTATTGCGTAGTCGAAATTTTATATTTTTTTTATAATGAAAAATGAAACGAATGAAGATAATCCTGTGAGAGAAACAAAATACTGAATGCCATTTTTTGTTAGGATTAAAGTTATAATAATGTTGCGTGTTTTATTCATAGTAGAATGAGCGCGGGGGGAGGGGGGGGGGGGGACGACGACGAAGAGTCTACCGAAATAATAATCTCAAACTTTGGAGGAGAAACGGAAAAGATTTTTTTTTTTTGTTTTCTTTAATCCCTCGTTACACGATTTTTCTTTTTTTCATACACACAATTTTTCTTTCAAGAGGCAGTGACATTTTTTTAGGTCCACGAAAAATCTTTCGAGTTATTTTTGCTAGCGTTTTAGTCAGATGAGCTAAATTCGAAAAAAAAAAATAAGTTTTTTATGAATTGTGATTTTGTGTAATGAAAAATATGACTTTTTTTGTTGTTATTTTATTATAATTTTTTTAAGGATAAACTACGATTTATTAATTAATTTTACAGAATTTTTTTTTATAAATAAATGACTAGAAATCGATTGAAAAAAAAGCTTTAAATTTATTGTTGAAAAGACACTTTTTTTTAATTCGCGAAATATTGGTTATTCAAATTTAGCTAATTTGACTAATTCAACGATGTGTTAACTACCTTAATGTCGAAACGATTACGCGGGGGTCAATGACATAATCTTTGCCTCCTTCCCTCTAAAAATACAGCAAATATATGTAGTTTGGCAAAGCGTATAAGTCGATTTATCGGATCGGAGAGGATTTTAATAATTTCAAGAAAATAGCCACTAGTTGTGTTATAACTATCTCTATAGCGTTGGCTTAAATAACGAGAAAGGATTATAAGAATGATAATTAAGGAGAAAAGAAAAGAAAATAAAAATAAGAAACATTAACAATGATCACGACTACCTGAAAGAAGAAGAAGTCAAACTTGTCTTCAAACATTGTGAATTTCCCTTTTAAAATCATTTTTAAATTATTTTATTATTCTTGCAATATTTTATAATGATTTATCAGCTCTAATAATTCCATCCACTCATAGCCAATTGTTTAAACATTTTGTATTTAGTGCAAAAACAATATTTATTGTGCAAAAAAATGTAATATAGTTAAGGAAAACAATTAGCAAATTTCTTCCCTTAATTACTTTAGCTTACTATATTTTTTTTGCATTATTAAATAATAAAAATAATCATTTTGGCACTTAGATTTTAAAAAATCGGCTATTTTTTAAATTATTAGAGCGAAAAAATCATTTCTAAATTATTTTATTATTGTGATATTTAATATTGATTTATTAGCTCCAATAATTTCATCTACTCATAGCCAATTGTTTAAACATTTTGTATTTAGTGCAAAAACAATATTTATTGTTTAAAGCAATTAGCAAATTTCTTCCCTTAATTACTTTAGCTTACTATATTTTTTTTTGCATTATTCAATAATAAAAATAATCATTTTGGCACTTAAATAGATTTAAAAAAATCGGCTATTTTTTAAATTATTAGAGCAAAAAAATCATTTCTAAATTATTTTATTATTGTGATATTTAATAATGATTTCTTAGCTCCAATAATTCTATCCACTTTTTGCCAATTGTTTTAACATTTTGTATTTAGTGCGAAAACAATATTCATTATTTAAAAAAAAAATATAATATAGTTAAGGAAAGCAATTAGCAAATTTCTTCCCTTAATTACTTTAGCTTACTATATTTTTTTTTGCATTATTAAATAATAAAAATAATCATTTTGGCACTTAGATTTTAAAAAATCGGCTATTTTTTAAATTATTAAAGCAAAAAAATCATTTCTAAATTATTTTATTATTGTGATATTTAATAATGATTTATTAGCTCCAATAATTCTATACACTTATGGCCAATTGTTTCAACTTTTTGTATTTAGTGCTTAAACAATATTTATTGTAAAAAAAAAATTTAATATAGTTAAGAAAAGCAATTAGCAAATTTCTTCCCTTAATTACTTTAGCTTACTATATTTTTTTTCTATTCTTAAATAACAAAAAGAATCATTTTGGCACTTACTACAAATTGAGTTTTTTAAATCGGCCATTTGTTTAAATTATTAGAGCAGAAAATCATTTCTAAATTATTTTATTATTGAGATATTTTATAATGATTTATTAGCTCCAATAATTTCATTCACTCATAGCCAATTGTTTAATCATTTTGTATTTAGTGCAAAAACAATATTTATTGTTTAAAGCAATTAGCAAATTTCTTCCCTTAATTACTTTAGCTTACTATATTTTTTTTTGTATTATTAAATAACAAAAATAATCATTTTGACACTTACTACAAATAGAGTTTAAAAAATCGGCTGTTTTTTAAATTATTCGAGCAAAAAATCATTTCTAAATTATTTTATTATTGCAATATTTTATAATGATTTATCGGCTCTAATAATTCCATCCACTCATAGCCAATTGTTTAAACATTTTGTATTTAGTGCAAAAACAATATTTATTAAAAAAAAAAAAAGTAGTATAATTAAGGAAAGCAATTAGCAAATTTCTTCCTTTAATTACTTTGTTTTGAAAATAGATTTGAAAAAATCGGCGGTTTTTTTAATTATCAGAGCAAAAAATCATTTCTAAATTATTTTATTATTGCAATATTTAATAATGATTTATTAGCTCCAATAATTCAATCCACTCATAATTGTTTTAACTTTTTGTATTTAATGCGAAAGCAATATTTATTGTTTAAAAAAAAATGTAACATAGTTAAGGAAAGCAATTAGCAAATTTCTTCCCTTAATTCCTTTAGTTTCCTATCTTTTTTTTTGTTTTTTTTTATTAACAATAAAAATAATTTTGGCACTTACGACAAATAGATTTTTTTAAATCGGCTATTTTTTAAATTATTCGAGCAAAAAATCATTTCTAAATTATTTTATTATTGCGATAATAATTTATTAGCTCCAATAATTCCATCCACTCATAGCCAATTATTTAAACATTTTGTATTTAATGCAAAAACAATATTTATTTTTAAAAAATGTAATATAGTTAAGGAAAGCAATTAGCAAATTTCGTCCCTTAATTACTTTGATTTGAAAATAGATTTGAAAAAATCGGCGATTTTTTAAATTATTAGAGCAAAAAATCATTTCTAAATTATTTTATTATTGCGATAATAATTTATTAGCTCTAATAATTCCATCCACTCATAGCCAATTATTTAAAAATTTTCTATTTAATGCAAAAACAATATTTATAGTTAAAAAAAAAATGTAATATAGTTAAGGAAAGCAATTAGCAAATTTCTTCCCTTAATTACTTTAGTTCACTATATTTTTTTTTTTGTATTCTCAAATAACAAAAATCGTCATTTTGGCACTTTTTACAAATAGATTTAAAAAAATCGGCTATTTAAAAAATTATTAAAGCAAAAAAATCAGGTAAAAAAATATTGCTATTAAAAAAAATCTTTTTCGAAATTTTGATTCTTCTTCTTCTCTTCCGATTCTTAAGGGTAAACGTCGTTATTTTCTGTTAAAATTAAAAAAAAAAAAAAACCGTGAACATTCTCTGTCTAGGCTGTGTTTGTGGACGTTTCTGCCTTTCGTCGGGATAGGCAAAAATGAAGAATCCAAATTAATCGAATACTTGTATCGATCACTGCCCCGGGAGGTAGTACTTTTGTATGAAATCTCGCATATGGCCTTAAAGAAAGAAAACTATAAAAAAAGAAAGAGGATGAAAAAGATTGCAAACGGTAACTGCTTAATGTGCACGTTACAAAAGCCAGAAAATTGTATGAACTTGGATAATCTGACGACGAATTCGCCGCGAGAAGAAAACTTATTGGAATTGTTTTGTAGCATCGTTTTTGTACTCTCCACTTTCTCTTTCTCTCTCTCTGCCCCTCACTCAATAACTATCGCTGTAATAACGAGAATACGAAGCCTTGAAAGCAAATTTAACGTTTAAAACCACCAAAAAAAAGCTCGAAAATTAATACACGATATCTCAAAACCACTTTGCAGTCGAATCGTTTTGACGACGTGGAAAAACACCACAGATATACTGTTTTTGCTAATAAATTAAATAAATTAAATCGCTGCTAATTGGAAAAACGAGAAATCGTGTATTGTCAAATTTTTCGAGTCGTCGATATTAAAAAATCGTCCTTGGCCAGTTTAAAAAAAAGATTGCGTATCCTAAATCAAATGAATAATACTGTTAAAAATAAATTGTGTTATTTTTCATTGCGAGAAATTTTTTTTACAGAAACTCTTATATTAAATTTATATAAACTGATAAGTAAAATTACAAAAGTTTCTACTAAATCTTATAAAAATTAGGAAATTTAGTATAAAAATGCGTAATTTTACTTTCCATTTAAAAAAAATTAAATATATAAGTTTATGAAAATTTTCGGTAATGAAAAATCGCAAAATTTTTTAAGGCAGTAGTCTGCTTTAGAAGCCGAAAAAAAAGCGTTTTTTCATCAATTTTTTTGAAAGGGAAGGAAATGATTGCGGTAAACGAAATTTTGAGACGATAGAGTATTATATTCAAGCTTTAAAAAACAATTTTTATTATTAAAAATTATTGAAATTTTCCAAAGTTGTAACGATTTTTCTGGGGCGCCTGGAGTCTGGACTTGTAAATCGGTGCCGGTGATGGAGGTCGTGCGATGCATCTGAAACAGTCGAACCAAATTTTTTTTTAATTTTTATAAGTTCCTTTTCTATATGAACTAAAAAAATACCGAAGAAATGATGAAATTCCAAATTTTTTCGAAGTTTGAAAAAAAAAATTCACTTTTTTGAAAAAAAAATTCACTTTAAGTTGCAAAACAAGTAATTTAAATCGTACTTTTGTCCAACTTTTTTAGTTCAAATAGAAAAGGAACTTATAAAAATTTTAAAAAAATTTGGTTCGACTGTTTCAGATGCATCGCGATTTACAAGTCCAGACTCCAGGCGCCCCAGAAAAATCGTTACAACTTTGGAAAATTTCAATAATTTTTAATAATAAAAATTGTTTTTTAAAGCTTGAATATAATACTCTATCGTCTCAAAATTTCGTTTACCGCAATAATTTCCTTCCCTTTCAAAAAAATTGCTGAAAAAACGCTTTTTTTTCGGCTTCTAAAGCAGACTACTGCCTTAATATTTCAACAAAAGAGTCCGAAATCCTGTGTCTCCTCTCTCGGGGATTCTATCGAGCGGTATAAGCGCCTTGTTCATTAAAAAAAATGTGGGAGTTTGTTATAAAATAAATCCAATGACTGACTGTAATAATATGAATTAAAAAAAAAAATAAAAAATAATAACTAAAAGACAAAAAGTACCTACATATTGAGGGAAATACAATGGGAGAATGTTCACCGTATGCTTCAGGTGCTGTGCCGAAAATGCGAAATCTCCAGCGTTCTCGCCACAAACGTGTTGTTAGTTATTAATTATTATTATTATAATGGCTAGGCCAATTCTACTACCAGCGAAAAAGATAAATAAATAACGTTGTTTCTCAACATAACTGCCCACCCACATATTTATATTTCGAAGTTTGCGAAGAGGCGCTAAAGGGGCTTAAACCGTCGACGGTTTAAAGTTTCTTTTAAAGTGACGTTGAGAAGCATCGTTCCAGTAAAACTATCTCTAAATAAACAAATAGGGTACTCAGACATACGACTAATTATCATTACATTCATTATTGTGAATATTATCCTCCTGTCTCTATCCGTAAAAAAAATTACGACTAATTAGTTCCGTACGAAAATGATTAAAAAGAAAGAAAAAAAAAAGAAAAAGGCGATAGAACAAGAGAGGAGGAAAGTTCTACACGTTGAGTTTACCTTTTTGATTTATCATTTTTTCTTTCTCTTTTTTAATTTACTTAGCTAGAAGAAAAAAAAAAAACACCAAGATTTTTTAGAACGATACTTGGCGAGGTCTGAACCAAAGAATTTTGTAATATCTGTACTCGATTATTAATCGTGCTGCAGTTTGAAAGAAACTTTGTCACGAAAGAAACACTATTTTTCTCGTGATTGTATAAAAGAATTTAGAATTAATTGTACACAAATGGAAAAATGCTAAAAGCATCGGGAAGCTACGCGAAATTATTGTGGCTTCGTTGAGAAAAAAATTCTTTGGATCATGCCGATATTATTATTAATTAAAATACAAAGTGAAGAAAAGAAAAAAAAAATACACAGTACTGCTGCTATGATATTATAATAGTTTTGTTAGTACTGCGATTTTTTTTTTTTTTTTTTTTTGGCGGGTTAAGATTCGATAAACAGCAACAACAATCTTGTATTTCTGTGAAAAAACGAAACTAAACAAACTTTATTCTTTCTTTATCTCATTTCTGTGATTAATTAACAAAACAAACACCCTCAACAGTTCCTTGGAGATAATATACGGAGATTTTTAAGGGACCCGCAGAATTATTACACTCGATATACTTGCGGTATCGTTATTTAAAAAATAACAAAAAAAAACTGAAAGAAACTACGATTGTCAAATAGAGATATTATTGAATAATATCGATATCGTAACGATTAACGCTGGAACGGTTGGGGTAATAAATTACCCCTAATTTTTATCGAACAATCTTTTATTATACGATTTTTTTAAATCACTTTCACATTAATAATAATGCTGAAAAGTTTTCAAATATTTGCTAAATAAGACAATATGAAAATTTTGAAAAATGGTTAATCGTACACAAAATATAAGCCAAATAATTTTATTTTACAAAAAACTTCATTTTAAAAATTGTTGAGCAATTTTTTAAAATATTTTCTTATTAACAACTTTTCATCATTATTATTAAAATAGATATTAAGAATATTTAATATTCTTAATATTAAATATTCTTAAAAATAAGAATATTTAATATTCTTAATATCCTCGATAATTTTTACCAAATTTTTATCTTATCAAGAACTCAAGAAATATTAAAATTCCAATCGATTATTGGAAAAAAAAAAATGATGTATAATTTTCTTGTTTATAATAAACAGAAAAAACAGTCGGCCCTCAAAGAAAATTTCATTGAGAAAAAACTAGCTTGATAATTAGCGGGGTAACTATTTACCCCAGATTACCGTTCGAGTTTTAAAATAATCGACAACCGCGAGTGTAAAAAAAAGAAAAAATGTGCCGACTAAGCGACCGAGAAATCGTTGAAAACGTATTAAAAAAAACTGTATGAAAATTAATGATACTAGTTCAATAAAATACTGAATATTACGACGACAGAGATAAAATAACTAAAAAAAAAAAGCAAAAAACCCGTTTATCGTGCGACGAATTATGCCCTTAGTGGTGTACGGAATGAGGGGAGGCGAGCCTTAAGGTTAATTAGTCAATTTACCGCTTGTGGCACGAATTTTATTCCGAGATTTACAACAAAAAAACGTTCGTTTCTTTTTTTTCTTCTTCTTCTTCGTCTCTTTCCTTCTTCAACTAGTTAAAATGCCGCTTAAACTTGGGGGATATGAAACATTGACACGTACAACATAGGTAATACAAGGGCAATGTGGACAAGTCAGATATACAATTTAGATATACAATTCGCTTACAGCTGCGGCAGTTTGCAGCTGAATAGTCGCCGTCTCTCTTTCTCTCTTTTCGCTTTTTTTCCTTCCTCCCACATTCATTGTTTCTGGTTTCGTCGTTTCTTCCTCATGTCTCTCGTGTTTTTTAAATTTTATTTTCGCCGCGTTCACTCAATGATGTGATTTCTTTTTATTGGGTGGGGATAGGCCTCGTGCGCTTCCCAGAGAGGTGCATTTACTAATTAGTTGTTAATAATAATAATAATAATAATAATATAATAATAATAATAATAATAATAAGACTCGTTGACTGACAAGCGAAGCAGCCCAACCTCTCTGGGCAGCCCGAACAATCATTCGCTATTCATATCACTTCTATCATGATACTATAATTTAGGTACAATCTTAATTATTCAATTATTAATGAGAATATTATTAATTATGTTTTATTTTTTTTTTGTTGTTGTTTGCATGAATTAATTATAGTTGTTGTTTTTTTTTCTTTTTTTTTCGTAATTATTGTTATTTTTATAAAGTCCCTACACTAAGAATCGTCAGACATGAAGGAATTTTGGGATTTCAGCTCCTCCAGCGTTTGTATTTGCTGACGGAGAAATAATATCCTGGAA
This sequence comes from Ephialtes manifestator, assembly GCA_963970395.1. Lineage (NCBI taxonomy): Eukaryota > Metazoa > Arthropoda > Insecta > Hymenoptera > Ichneumonidae > Ephialtes > Ephialtes manifestator. The sequence continues at coordinate 28,769,592 of OZ019977.1, read as the reverse complement.
CATTGGAAAATATGGGTTTATTAGCATACGAATATTACGGATATTAGAGACATTTTTGTCCTGCAAGATCTACTTTTTTGGGTGATTTTGTTGGAATTTGGTAGCCAAAATATTGAGATAATTTTTGTATAATTTTTTTTAAATTATTAGTTATATTTAAAAAATTGTTTAGCAATTATTGCAAATATGGAGCAGGTTTTTTTCAGAGTGTGAGACTCGAATGTAGTTAAGGATTCCAAGAGATTTTATTTAATATTGTGAGGAAGATTTTTTGTGCAGATAAGTTTAAAAATGCTCGAATTTGGACAATTTTTAGACACGTTGATTGAACGTTTCGCTTACCTTTGTTCCTGCAGTGTAGCCTGAATTTCGGTCAGCCTCACTATCGATCGTGCAGTCTTGAGTTCGGCGGATACTCGCGTACACTGTAAACTGCCCATGGTGTGTGCTTCTTCGCTAAGCTTTTGTGCCTTTAACGAAGAAATATAGAGAAACGGGAAATATTTATTATCGTTCATTTAGAAGGAATTCGCTAGGATACATCGTTAAAAATATTCGATAATTTAATTTAACGTAGTGAAAGGTTTAGTAGAGATCTAATTAGCATTATTAGCAAATTAGTAGTGCGGAAATTGGATATTTATCGACAGCTTGATTTTTTTTCATGATATCGAATTTTAACCTTTACTATCATTCTTAAGTCGTATATTCTACCACAGAAAATACCCCCTTTCAACCCGTTTTACTGTGATTTAAAAAAAGAGTCACTTTTGTCCATTTCTGATTACAGAATTTACAGATCTGACTTTTGGTTGGAAAATATACCTCCAAATTTTTTTTCTTCAAGATATCGAATTTTGATCTTCACTATCGTTCTTAAGTCATGTATTTCACCATAGAAAATACCCGTTTTAACCCCTTTTTACTGTGACTTTGAAAAAAGTGCCTTTTGTCCGTTTCTGATTCCGGAATTCGCAGATTCGAATTCCGGTCGAAAAATACATCTCGAAATTTTTTTTCTTCAAGATATCAAATTTTGACCTTCATTGTCATTCTCAATTCGCATATTGTACGTCAAAAAGTACCGGTTGCATGCCTTTTTACGATAATTTTTGAAAAAGTCACTTTTGGTCGGTTCTGATTTCAGAATTCATTGATCCGAATTTTGGTCGAAAAATCCAACCTAAAGAACCTGAATTTTGTTTTCATCAAGATATCAAATTTTGGCCTTCATTATCGTTCTCAAGTCGCATATTGTACCTCAGAAAATACCGGTTACATGTATTTTTACGATGATTTTTTAAAAAGTCACTTTTGGTCGGTTCTGATTTCAGAATTCATAGATCCGAATTTTGGTCGAAAAATCCAACCTAAAGAACCTGAATTTTTTTTAAAATTTATTTTAAATTTATTTATTCTACAGTGAACGGGACAAGTCCCTTGTACACATTGAAGAAAATGGCAAAACAATCATTTACTCTTATAACAATTTACATTTACATACTTTAAACTCTATACAATGAAAAAAACAATAAAAATTACCTAACTTACGGAACATCAATAAGTGATATATATTGGTTTAGGGCGCACAAAAATATAGACGGAGGAGATATGAAAAAATCTAACCACACTGAGGCAGTATTTCCATCCCGAAAAATTCGAGTTAGCGGCTCATTAAAACCATAATTAGTTCGGTGAACTTGCGAAAAAGTTTCATCAAGATATCAAATTTTGACCTTCACTATCGTTCTCAAGTCATGAATTTCACCACAGAAAATGCCCGTTTTAACCCTTTTTCCTGTGATTTTGAAAAAAGTGTCTTTTGCCCGTTTTTGATTCCAGAATTCGCAGATCCGACTTCCGGTCGGAAAAAACACCTCGAAATTTTTCCCTTCAAGATATCGAATTTTAATCTTCACTATCGTTCTCAAGTCGCATATTGTACACCAGAAAATACCCGTTTCAACGCTTTTGCTTCCTCATAGAGGAAGCTTTGTTTTCGTGAAAAAAAAAAAAAATTTCGAGATTTTTATGTCAGATTACTCAAAATGGTCTAAAACATCAAGAAAAGTGGTTTAGAAAAATGACAATTTTTACAGTTCCCTGGACTATTAATGATGTGTTATGCATCTGCATATATTTTCCAATGATTTTTTTAAATTTTCATCGACTCTTAAGAATATTTTATTCGTCCAGATATATTTTTGTAACATTTTTTAAGTCCGCTGAATTAATAATCATATATTATTCGTGCGTACAATTTTGGCAACGATTTTTATGCATCGAATTGTAATTTTATCCAGACGTAAAATCTTATTTTCCTCCTCCGGAAATTGCTAATAAAAATACGAATGAATAGTAGATAGGCGATTAAAATTGATTGTAACGACTATCGATTATCTTTACATTAAAATTGATTATTTTTGGTGGGGTCCAAAATGGTCTAAAACATCAAGAAAAGTGGTTTAGAAAAATGTGTGTGTGATGAAAGGCCAAAAATGCATTTGACAGTAACTTTTAAACTATTCGATCGAATCAGCTCAAATTTAAACAACATGTGCAGTACTACTTAATCTTCAATTGGTATAAATTTCGGGAAAATCTATTGACACATTTCATTTTTATAAGAATTTTTAAATTTTGAAAAAAGTTCATAAATGCTCTAGCTCGAACGAATTTTTAACTATCGGGCTGAAACTTCGTATTAAAATTCTCCAAAGTGATGCGACCTTTGGTATTGAATTTGGGCGAAATCGGTAAAGCGGTTCGGTTTTTATGAGATTTTGAATTTATCGAAAAATTTTCGTTTTGCTCTAATTCAGGTAAAATTTCAAATAATCGACTGAAATTTTCTACAAAGGAAAAATAACATTCAGCCCTGCTACGTACCAAATTTGGTGATGATCGGTAAAGCGGTTCGGATTTTACGTTAATTTGAATTTAAAAAAAATTGATTTGTTTCGCTCTGCATTTCGTAAAACATCAGAAAATAAGAATAAAATAAAACAAGAATGCAAAGTAGAACCTTGCACATTGCTTCCTCATTATTTTTCGCTTTTTACAAAGCTTCCTCTATGAGGAAGCCAAAATTGATTGACATACTTCCTCATAGCTTTGTAAAAAGCGAAAAATAATGAGGAAACAATGCGCAAGGTTCTACTTTGCATCCTTGTTTATTGTGATTTTAGAAAAAGTGTCTCCTCCGTTTCTGATTCCAAAATTCACAAACCCGACTTTCCGTTGAAAAGTTACAGTAGCGATAGATTAATTTTCCATTAGATATTTGACTATAGATTACACGATGACTCACCTGCTTTTCCAGGATGTCTGCGGGAAATGCACGCACATGTTGCGTCAAGTCTTCCCTATAATGATTTGCGAGGGAGGGTGTAAGGGAAGGTGTAAGCGGTGGTTGAACTCTCGAGAGAGCCTGAAGACCACCGCCGTTTCCGAGACTAGCCAAGGATCCCAGGCTGCTCAGTCCCTGCAACGAGCTCAGACCCTGAACACCGGTATTCGCTCCACCTGGGCTCGTTACTGAAAAGAACAAAAAAATATTAAAAAATCCATATTTTTCTTTAGGTTCTTCTAAACCAAGAGCCAGTAAAAATCTTTGGATTTTTACGTTTCCGTGCGTCGATGCAATCCTGGGTTTCCGAATGCGTCGGTGTTGGTGGTCCTTCGTTCGAGACATTGCCACTCGTGTCGACTTTTAGTGGCGCCATAATATCGTTACCACCGGTACTGCCTCTATCTCCTCCATTGCCCGACTGCTAAGAACAAAAAAACGTTTATAAAAACGCTCAGAATCAAATAATTCGTTTTGTTACCAATATATGAGACATCCCTCCGAAATTTATCCACCCAAAAAATGACCCCACCAAATATTGTTTCGTGCCTCCGTTACCTTCGAATATGGTAATTTTTTCGGAGTATTAAAGTCCCTAGATCAAAGTTTCTTTTATTTTTGTTATGAATTACGTTTCTTAAATGTTCAATATTTTTAGCTCTGTTAACCTATTTCAAGAAATACTTGAAATCAATTTTTTTTTCACTAAAACCTCACAGATTTCTGCGTTGAGAAATTGTCATTATATTCTACAGAAATATGATATATTCTGGAAAATTACCGCGTCGGTCATTTTTCGAGTGGCTGAAATTTTTTGGTAAATAACGATAACGATAAACATTCATTAATTTAATCGTTTGCTACTTTAAAACGTGACACGTGAGTCGAAATAATGAAAATATTAATATAAAAATTAGCGGGACGTACTTGTCGCGACAAAAAAATCGCTGTCTGTATAGTTTGAAGTGCTTTTTGCGGCGTGATGTCCTGTTGCTCCTTGTTGCCGGTTATTTGTGAAATAAGCCTTGGTAAACTGGCGAGGGAAACCGGTGGCCCCGGAGTGTTGCTATTGCCTGGTTGTTGCTGTGTCGGCGAACTTAGTTTACCAGGAGTTTGTGGTGTCGAAGGTGGGTGTGATGCAAGTCGAGGTAACGCTGAAATTCAAGACAAATTTCGAACTAGGGAAAATTCGTAGCAATTTAGTATCGATTAATTTTATATTAATTGCCCAAATACGATTTAAACATTTTTCTGGGCTATTAATTATCGTGCTATTTCTCCGGACGTATTTTTGCAACGATCTTTTAAGTTCTTGGGATGAATAACGTCGTGGTACACCTGGACCTCGAAGAAAACCGACCGATCAAGCCAGACCTCGAGGATAACGTCGTGGTACACGTGGATCTCGAGAAACACGGTCCGGTCATCAGATACTCAGTCTACGGTCTTTCGGAGTACATATTTTGATTAATTTATAACGGGCTCTCGCAAGAATGTTCGGACGAAGCTCGCGGCGCCATCTGTCGAGCGACTGAATCAAGCTAACTAGGGACATTTATTCGGGGAAATTTTTGCGAAGATCAGTTTTGCGAACTCCGGATCCCACCATATTTTTGTGTCTCGATTATCGATCAATCAACAGTTCGATATTTTTGCGCTTTATTTTGTTGAAATCGATTAATTTCTTGATTCTCTATGGTATAAATCTATCGTACACGTTTACACAACAAATAGACGAATTGAGTTTTGTCATTAATGATATTACATACGCGTAAATATACCTAAAATGAACCAATGGATCAATTATAAAATTAAAAATTTTAAAAAAACTCCCGACTTAAAAAAAAACTATATAAAAAAAATTTGATTTTATAAATTCAATATTCATAAAAATTAATCTGAAAAGGATAAAATAATTTCCGGTATCGTTTTAGTGAACAAATCATTTGAATAATAATAATTTATTTACTGCTGTCAATACAGTCCGGAGACGTCTTCTTCTGGGTTGGCAAATGTCCTTATTGTACATAATCATTCTTTTCTATAAGTGTCCAGACGCCAGCGCGTCTCTTGATAGGCAATAGATGATTACGATATTTGAGGGACGTCTCCCGACAGTATTGACAGCAGTAAATAAATTATTATTATTCAAATGATTTGTTCACTAAAACGATACCGGAAATTATTTTATCCTTTTCAGATTAATTTTTATGAATATTGAATTTATAAAATCAAATTTTTTTTATATAGTTTTTTTTTAAGTCGGGAGTTTTTTTTAAATTTTTAATTTTATTTTTATTTCATACTTTTTAAAGTTCATCCTTAGGTGAATATGTACATTTACATGACAGCAGACCAGGAATGAGGTAATGGCTAGACGTGTAAGATATAAAAAAAAATATTTTCAAACGGGCTTTTTGAAAAAACACTCTTACCTCAGCGAGTTAGTAACTTATTGTACCGAAATATGTCTAATAACCATTTTATTCACTGTCAGAATTGATGTACCAAATTTGGTTAAGCCATTTATTGTGAATTCGGAGAAAAGTGGCGAAATACATTAATAGTACACAGCAGACGATGGATTTGCTTGAGATGACTAATGGCGGTAAAATCAATATTTTCAAACAGGTTTTTCAAAAAATACTTGTAATTCAGCGAATTAATAATTTATCGTACCGAAATATGTCTTAGAACCATCTTTATCACTGTCAGAATCCATGTGCCAAATTTGGTCAAGCCATTTGTTGTGGTTTCGGAGAAAACTGGCGACAAAGAAATCCGAATCGATCAGCTGATCACCGTGAAACGCATAACACCCGTCTTTTTGCCCGGCGGGCAGTCGGGAGTAAAAATGAAGAAAACGTAAAAAAAATCTCTTCTAGCTTTTTTCCAAATGAGCGGTTTAAAAAATCGATTACACGATCATTTGGGTAACATACAGGTGTCCGAAAAGCGCACTTCTCTTACGACGAAACTCTCCCTACACAAAGTCTCTAGCACACTACAGCTCTGAAATCGTTATTAAATCGCAGACTCGGTGACGAAAGTTAGTGAGATCTTTAAACGAAGTTCTCCAATCGAAGCCTCAAAAACGCTAATCTACTTTCTCCTATACAAATATCTCAATTCATATCTCCACATACATACTCATTGAGATTTTTTAATGTATTATGTATACGTTAATTATCCGTTTATCGTTTATACGACGATATTTTGAGACATATTTTAGCACTCGTTACATGAATCTTCAACACTTTTCCGTCAGATGTCTCTGTCCTCCGTCGCTTATTCCCGCGAACTAATGGTGACTTCTGATTGGCAAGTTTCTACGCTAGTCGTATAAATTGTGCGCCAAATGTTTTGCAATATTACAATGTAATATTTGAAAATACAAATTGAAATCTACAAATTATCATACATTCAAGCTTCTTTTTGTTTGTACCTACAAATCACAAAATTCACATGGTTAATAAAAAAAATCCAAGCGGGCGCCAAAATACAGTTAGTTTGGCTAGTTAGAGATACTCAGTGGCGAATTTTGGCGTTTTTAGGAACCCTTTTGATTGGCTACTTCCGCGACAGCTTTTAGCAACTCGAGATACTGTGCAATCTGGCAACCTTGATGAATAGTCTAATCTTGGTCTACTTATTAGTAAACCAAAACCACAGATTTTTTTTCTTATTACCAAAGTTAAGACGATGTGCTACTGCTCGGTCGGTAACAAAAACTGTAAAGCGTTGTTCTTGGTCACAATTAACGTGGTGTGTTAATGCTCGGTCGGTAACAAAAACTGTAAAGCGTTGTTCTTGGTCACAATTAATATTTCAGGCCAAAGACGAGAAGAACTGACTACGTCTTGGTACCCTGCAGTCAGTACTTCTTGACTTTTATTCGAAAAATCAACCGTGGCGAAGAATAACATTTCGGGAAGATTCAGCTATCTCACTCGCACTTATAGCGATCTGAGAGCGACAAACGATATGTAACACATGACCTTAATGTTTCAGAAAAAAGACGAGAATTACTGACAGCGTCTTGGTACTCTGCAGTCAGTACTTCTCGACTTTTATTCGAAAAATCAACCGTGGCGAAGAATAACACTTCGGGAAGATTCAGCTATCTCACTCACACTTATGGCGATCTGAGAGAGACAGACGATATGTAACACATCACCTTAAGGGGATGCTGGAGTAGATTTTGATACAGACTTTGGTCGGCAAGTTTCCCGATTAGGACAAAAGATACCGAAACTTCCGAAAAGGAAAATCGCCGCACACCATATGTCAACAAACTTTTGCTGTAAGATATAATTGTTTCTGGAAATTAGATATGTAAAATCAGACCAGACGTCAATTCTGTGATGGAATTCTCCACAAGCCAAATCCATAATATCATTGATCTATGCAACCAACCGTTACTAAATGTCAATCGAAAACCGAAACACCCAACTCTCACTATTTATCAGCGACTCGAGAGATTGGCTAATGATAACTTAGAACTAGAATAGTGGGATAAACAAATTCCCGAGATGATACAAAAATATAAACTACCCCATCCTCATAATTCCAGGGCTGAAGGACCCAGGTCGATGGCCGATTGGCAATATAGCTTTATCAAAATCCGTTTGAATGTACTGTATTATGTCTGCGTCCAACAAAAATGTACATTGTATTGTCAATAAATTCTTTTACTACTACTACTCTGTGATGATTTCTAAATATTCCAAAACCATCGGAATGTTAACTACACAAGCCAAATCCATATATAGTGTATACTAAGTTCGCATTGCAAAGGTTCGGAGCTTTTTCAAAAATGAACATTTAGCGTAAGGAGTTGTGGGGACGGATACACGAGACAATGGGGTCAATGTTTGAACGATAGTTTTTATTTAGACTATGATATCACACAAAGTATATGTTTAATTTGCACTAAGAAACTTTTTTTAATAATGAACGCAACAGCTGTGGCGGGAAGACGCATAGCTCAATGAACTAGTTTTTATTATTTGGCGTTGGCACCCTGATAACCCGGAAGTCCGAAGCGTTGCTAGCGCCATTAGTTGCGCCCAGGCGCGCTGAACCGCTACAAACAGACTACGTCGGCGCCACCTGTGTCCTAATGGGGAATCTCAGACTCAACTAATCCGCCTGCTGGTGGAATTTGCCCGTTCCATTCGTCCTACATGTTCCTTACTGTATGACCAGTGGGGTCTTCCCATTGGCGGTCTTTTTGGGCCCTAAACAATGTTCTCTCTCATAACTTTAACTCTAAAGATACTAACATTTGAGCGTTCCTGTCGTGAAACAGAGTATACTGCCTTGATGAATATTTGACTGATCTTTCGCGAAATTATTACAGTAGAGTATCCGACTATCGTTCGGATAATCGAACATCAATATTTTGTGAAGGAGGAGGGAGGATACGAAATGCTTAAAATATTAGAATATATACGTATAATATAATACATATATGTATAATATGTATATATTTATCGAATATTAATATTCTTAATATATCAGTGTTAGTATATATTATATATTCCGCCGGGCTCTATATACAATATGTTATTTTCTTGGAAAAAAATCGAGGATTTTTTTCGGTTTTTTCGTTCGGAAAACCGAAAATTCGGATAAACCGAATCGCTGTTCGGATGATTGACGCTCTACTGTATATAGCATTAGATTTCAAGCTTTCCGGTGTATAAATCCGGATAGTGGGTAGTGGAGACGCTATATGCCTTTAAAAAGAATACTCCATTACTGTGAGATATACATCACAGTGCAACCTACGGTGAAACTATGAATGTTGAATGAATATTTGACTGATCTTTCGCGAAATTATTAGAGTAGAGTATCCGACTATCGTTCGGATAATCGAAATTTGGATGACTGGACATCAATATTTTGTGAAGGAGAAGGGAGGATACGAAACGCTTAAAATATTAGAATATATACGTATAATATAATACATATATATATATAATATGTATATATTTATCGAATATTAATATTTTTAATATATCGTTGTTAGTATATATTATATATTCCGCCGGGCTCTATATAATATGTTATTTTCTTGGAAAAAATCGAGGATTTTTTCAGTTTTTTCGTTCGGAAAACCGAAAATTCGGATAAATCGAATCGCTGTTTGGATGATTGATGATTCGGATAAACCGTCGTTCGGATGATTGACGCTCTACTGTATATAGCATTAGATTTCAACCTTCCCGGTGTATAAACCTGGATAGTGGATAGTGGAGACGCTATATGCCTTTAAAAAGAATACTCCATTACTGTGAGAAATACATCACAGTGCAACCTACAGTGAAACTATGAATGTTGAATGAATATTTGACTGATCTTTCGCGAAATTATTACAGTAGAGTATCCGACTATCGTTCGGATAATCGAAATGCGGATGATCGAACATCAATATTTTGTGAAGGAGGAGGGAGGATACGAAACGCTTAAAATATCAGAATATATACGTATAATATAATACATATATATATAATATGTATATATTTATCGAATATTAATATTTTTAATATATCATTGTTAGTATATATTATATATTCCGCCGTGCTCTATATAATATGTTATTTTCTTGGAAAAAAATCGAGGATTTTTTCAGTTTTTTCGTTCGGAAAACCGAAAATTCGGATAAATCGAATCGCTGTTTGGATGATTGATGACGCTCTACTGTATATAGCATTAGATTTCAACCTTCCCGGTGTATAAACCCAGATAGTGAATAGTGGAGACGCTATATGCCTTTGAAGAGAATACTCCATTACTTGTGAGAAATACATCACAGTGCAACCTACGGTGAAACTGCAAAGCCGGAACCTTGTGAATGCCTCTAGCGGTTGGCCTTATGAAACACCCATATTGAACGAATATATTTTCTGAAGAGAGTTGGCCGACACGTTTTATAACCAGTGGCCAGATTGGAGTACCCTTTGGGTGATGGCAGGCCCTTGACACACGATGAAATATTTCGCAAGCGAAATGTCGCCGTCCACAGGCGTCGCTAGCGGTCACCTGCTCGGTAGACATATATACATATATGGAGGATTCCACGGGACTTTCGCCACCCCCCAAAAAAAAAAAATCTCAAATTTCATCTAAAAATCAGGTTCAGCGGGTGTCTATTGATGGACCAAATTTCAAAATTCTAAAAAAATAGTTGACTGGAATATGCAAATTTTTTTCTTTTTTCTTGTTGGCAATAAAAAAATGCACATTTTCGTCTTTTAATGATTTCGATACGATCAATAGTTTCTTAGATATTACAGATTAAATGAAAAATGATAAAAAACGGAAAAATTTGCATATCCGGTGAAATATTTTTTTAGAATTTTGAAATTTGGTCCATCAATAGACACCATTGAATCTGATTTTTAGAAAAAATTTGACATTTTTTTTTTGTTTTCGGGGTGGCGAAAGTCCCGTGGAATCCCCCATATATATATTTGAAGTATATGTATACTGCTCAGAGTTGTAAATGCCTAATACTTATAGAAATAATGATGATGATACGATAAGCTCTATAATTATAATTTTATAATAATAACAGCCCCTGCTTCGCCAATCACGCTAAAAAAATCGAACGCGTACAGCACAAATTTCTACGCTTAGCTGCTTATAAACTGGGGACGTTAATGATGCGAGATGACCACAACTATTCGGGTATAGCTGAAACACTTGGTATTCCAAGCTTGTGCTCGTTGAGACAGCTGAATGATCTAACCTTCCTGTTCAAACTAATCAATGGCTTCGTAGACTGCCCGTACCTTCTCAGCAAAATTCCAATATTAATACAAAAAATATCGCAGAGGAGAGAACAGATCTTTCGGGTACCAACAGCAAGAACGTTAATTGGGGAAAGATCAGCAATAACAAGGTTAACACACCTAGCTAACACCACAGGAGTTGCACAGTTCTTTGGAATTTCAATTGGAGTCTTCAACGCAAGCATGGGAAGAACAATTCTACAATTCGAATAACACCGCTCTAGATGGATACAATGCTTATAAGAGACTCAAACCCCAAATCTTAAATTTATTGTAAGGATTCCCTGTGATAAATCTAGTGCAAAAGGAAATAAAACTGTAAAATATTACTTGAATAAATTATTATATACATATATGTAAAAGGGTTAAACCCGTAAAGTAAATAAATAAAATAAAAAACATGTAGCGATTGTAATACGACGATTAAACTTTGGAATGGCTGCAAAAATTATTATTTTTCAATAAAAATTCACGGTAATCTTTTTGAAAACATGGAAAAAAATTATTTCTTCCATTTTTTCCACCATTTCTTGCAATATTAAAGCGAAAATTAGTATTTTTTTCAGGTATTCTAATGTTTAGAATCTATTTTATAATCACTACATATTATTATTATGAAATCATAATTACAAAACAAATTGTACTGTAAACTATATCTCATGAATTAATGGGGATTTACAACTCTGATACTGCTGTACGCCGCACGAAAGATTGAATGCACGTTGAATGTTTTAGAATAAAGACAAGGTAGGAGCGTAAGGGTCGCTTAATTGCAGCTTTCCAACACGCAGCGACAGCAGAATTTTTTGGAATAACGAAAAAATGTAATTTCCCTAAATTCGACGCATAGCCAATCAGGTTGATTAAATTTTTTACACTGAGCACTGAAAGATCGTGTGCTAGGAGTCTGCATAACAACCATAACAACCATAACATTCGCAAATTATATTGAATTCGCTAAGTATATATAACATATCGATCACGTTACCGCCAGCGCCACACCGCGGAATAATGTAAATGACGACAAAATGCGAGCGAAATCACCTTATTACAAAACCATCTAGTGTCGGGGGCTGGGTGGTGAGACCCAACCAAATTGGAAAGAAGAAGAAGGAGTCCTAACGGGGAACCTTCATTCACGCTCTTCTCGACCTACTCTGATTGCGAACAAACTGCGTAAACGTACTTTACAAACTACGTGCGCTTCTTTAGTGCTATCGCCAATACAACAGTCTTAAAAAATGCGAAGAACCTCATGGAATCGGCTTCCACGCTGTTCTTTTGAATGTGATGTCTAGAAATGATTATATGGGACGAAATAGGTGGGTTGATAGTTCGAGCGGTCATATTGGTTGTCGGTAGATTTACAAAATTACGATTTTATTTATTTTTCAAGTGATTTCATCCCTAAATACGAGCGGACGATGATGCGCCTATGTTAATATTATAATCATGTGCAATTTGAAACATATTTGTAATATATTAACAAAGTAGTTTTTACCGTTTTTAAACATATTTGTAATATATTAACAAAGTAGATTTTACCGTTTATAAACATATTTGTAATATATTGACAAAGTAGTTTTTACCGACCAAAGTCGGTGTCAAAATCTACTCCAGCATCCTCTTAAGGAGAAGCTGGAGTCGAGTGCAGAAGCAGGTTTTTACCGACCGAAGTCGGTAAAAGCTTTTTCGTAGTACTGATTATTCTTCGTTAATACGCTACAGATATGCTTCAAATTATACACGATTGTAGTATCAACATAAACAAGTGGACGTACATTCGAATATTGGGTGAATACGTACAATGAATGAAGATATTCGTATATTACTAAGCCTGGATCATCGCGGGGATCGCAAACAGACTACGTGATCGTAGTTTCGGTTTTGCGTGGATTCCTTTTGTGTAATTGACTTTTCGACGCTCGCAGAATATTCAGAGAACGCTAAAGAATGGACGTACATTTCGATTTAACGTATGTGAAATCCAGAATCTTTTATATCGTACCAAACAGGCGATGCTGTCAAACCCTGGCGGCCATTTTGATTTCGGGAGGTTTAGTATTATACGATTTTTTTCATTTATTGTACGTTTTCACCAAATATTCGAATGTACGTCCACTCATTTATGTTGATATTACAATCGTGTACAATTTGAAGCATGTTTGTAGCGTATTAACGAAGAATAATCAAAACTACGAAAAAGCCTGTTTTTACCGACCAAAGTCGGTAATAAAATCTACTCCAGCATCCTCTTAAAAGGACATTTTTTATAATAACAATTACGGACTTACCTGTAGCAAGAAGGACAGGTCCTTGTGGCAGTGGATCGTGAGCACTCGAGGTTAAAGGTTCTGAGGTGGGTGTGGAGTCGCCTGGAGAGATATCCATGTCCTGAGCCTGACGCTCCACTCCCACCTCCTCCCTGCAAGACTCTCTTTCCCTCTCGCGCTCTCTTTCGAGACGTTCTTTTTCGCGTTCGCGTTCACGTTCGCGTTCTCTCTCGCGTTCCCTAGCCGAAATTTCGTCCCTGCTGCTTCCACCGCTACTGCCACTGCACGAGCCCCAGTACTCGCGTTTGTCGGACGATTGCCGCGACGATTTGCCGCTATCTCGCGCATTGCTACCGCTATTCGACCGCGAGTTGGAATGTTTATCATGACCTGTCGACACAAAATATATTTCTATTAATTAACTATAATAGTACAAGATATTTATTCGACAGAATAATTACACAGTGTTCTCATGTAAATTTTACACTTAAAACCAACGCATTCTCTGTCGAATGTGTGATCGAACGGAGTTGAAGGCCCGTGATTTTTTTATTTTTGTTTGTTTTTTTACATATTCTCAAATTGTAGTTAAAGTTGTTAGTATTTCTAATATTGTATGAGTAGGAGATTTAAGTACTGGATATAATATTGACAGGACGACTATTGCATAATAGGGAGATAGTTTCTAGTCGAGAGAGGGTATTAATTAACATTTTTTCTGGAGCAAAATAATCAAGCTGAGAAATTTAAAAAAAAACAAAGTAGAACCTCGCACACTGTTTTCTCATTATAATTTAGCTTGAAATTTAGTAAAATCTAGAAAATAATTCTATAGCTTTTGGCTCCCAATCAATCTTAATTTTAACTTCATTTATTAAATATTCACTTTGGAATCTTGAAATTTATACGAGAGTTTAGGTGGTTTCTAATTTTTTTTAAATTCGATCTCATAAAATATTAATGGCTCTGGTGATTATAATGAAATTTACTACAATAATGAGGTTATATCTGCTCGACTCCCATGCAATCTTTTAGTTGAACACGTCGAGCCATTTTTGAGTTATAAACAAGAGGAGCAAATTTTCATTAAAAAAAAAGTTGTTGATTGAAAATTATAACTTTTGAACTACTTTGTCGATTCTCCTCAAATGCAATACCAATTAACCTTAGTAGCAACTGCAACTGTGGAGAAATTTTCAGATCGTTGGGTTACCATTTTCACGAGTTACTTTGTTTACGTCGTTTTTCAATAAAAACAAATATTGAACTGTAATAAAATATTAATGACTCAACGAATCTCAATTAAATTTATAACGATGAAGAATTAAGAATTGCTTTATTTGCGTGTCAAGTTTCAGCCTAATCGTCCTATCCATTCGCTAGTTATAAAAGATTTATTAATTTTATATCTATGAAACACAGACAAACGCATCGAGCCATTTTTTCTCAATCATTTTTCTCGATAAATCCTCGACAATTTTTATTGCACAAAAACAAAGTTTTTTCTATGAGGAAAACAAAAGTTTACATGAAATAACGATATTTTCCTCATAATTGAGAAATAGAAAAATGGTACGTAAAAACTTTGCAAATTGCTTCCTCATTATTGCTGGATTTTTACAAATCTACCTCTATGAGGAAGCATGTTAATCTATTTTGGCTTCCTCATAGATGAAGCTTTGTAAAAATCCAACAATAATGAGGAAGCAATTTGCAAAGTTCTACTTTGCAGCCTTGTTTTAAAAAAATTTAAATGGCATTAGTTTTGAACCCCTTGACAGATTCTCGCCAGATTCGAACTGATGCTTAGTTTACCCACACTCTACTTGTGGACCAAATTTGAGTCCGATATCTTAAAAATTGCGGAAGTTAGAGCACGAAAAAAAAAATTCAAAATGCCATAAATTTTAAACCCCTTAACGGATTGACGTTAAATTCACTCCCAAACTTTATTTAATAACAGTCCACTTGTGGACCAAATTTGAGCCCGATATCTTAAAAATTGCGAAAGTTAGAGCACGAACAAAAAATGTCAAAAAATTTAAAAATGCCATAAATTGTGAACCCCTTAAGGGGAAGCTGGAGTCGAGTGCAGAAGCAGGTTTTTACCGACCGAAGTCGGTAAAAGCTTTTTCGTAGTTTTGATTATTCTTCGTTAATACGCTACAGATATGCTTCAAATTATACACGATTGTAGTATCAACATAAACAAGTGGACGTACATTCGAATATTGGGTGAATACGTACAATGAATGAAGATATTCGTATATTACTAAGCCTGGATCATCGCGGGGATCGCAAACAGACTACGTGATCGTAGTTTCGGTTTTGCGTGGATTCCTTTTGTGTAATTGACTTTTCGACGCTCGCAGAATATTCAGAGAACGCTAAAGAATGGACGTACATTTCGATTTAACGTATGTGAATTCCACAATCTTTTATATCGTACCAAACAGGCGATGCTGTCAAACCCTGGCGGCCATTTTGATTTCGGGAGGTTTAGTATTATACGATTTTTTTCATTTATTGTACGTTTTCACCAAATATTCGAATGTACGTCCACTCGTTTATGTTGATATTACAATCGTGTACAATTTGAAGCATGTTTGTAGCGTATTAACGAAGAATAATCAAAACTACGAAAAAGCCTGTTTTTACCGACCAAAGTCGGTAATAAAATCTACTCCAGCATTCCCTTAACGGATTGACACCAAATTTAATCCCAAACACTATTTGATAACAGTCCACTTCTGGTCCAAGTTTGAGCCGGATATCATAAAAATTGCGGGAGTTAGAGCCCGAGCTGACATTCTCCAAAAAATTCAAAATGCCATAAATTTTGAACACCTTGATGGATTAACTCCAAACTCAATCTCATACCTTGTTTAACGACAGTTTACTCGTGGTTCAAATTTCAGCCCGGTATCTTAAAAATTGCGACGGCTATCGTGCTAACAAAAAATTGTGCACACACACACACAGACATTTTTTCTAAACCACTTTTCTCGACGTTTTAGACCATTCTGAGTGTCCTGACATGAAAATCTAGAAAAAAAATTTTTTCACAAAGACAAAGCTTCCTAAAATTTGCAAAGTTTACTCACTTGACCTAGAGGAATAGTCATTGGATTGACGCTGTCTACTGTCCGCTCTGACGATCCATTCGCGTGGTTTTTCCCACTGTGAGACTTCGGTCTTGCAGTTGTAGTAATACTTCTTGCCCGACGAGCTCATGTGCTCGGACCAATCGCCAAACCTCGCAGTCCTTTCCATGGCACCGCCACCGCCGCCTCCGCCACCGCCGCCGCCGCCGCCCCGCTCATCTCCTCGCTTATCCTAAACATATCGTTCTAAAATTTCCGGAAAAATTGAATCGTCGGGAAGGGTAGGACGATGCTATTTTTTCCATATTGTCTCATTTTCTTTTTCTCGTTCTCACATTTAACTTCAAAGACTTGACCATATTTACCACAACGTAGATTTTTATAAAAACGAATAAGAACATTTTTTTTTAATCATTCAAGTTTCATGTTAAAAATTCTAAAATATGAAAATTCTTGTAGTTTACTTGAAAAAAAATTGCTTACAGATGAAAGAATGAGTTACTTTTTTTTTGTAGAGTTAATTTTGTAAAATGTAACGAATTCTCTGACTGGATTTGCGGGATTGGTTGTTTTTTTTTTCTTTCTTTTTTTTGCTATTTTATTTTTTACTCACCTGACAGGAATTGTGTGCTGGCTTTCGCTGTGATGACGAATCTCTCGACGAATTCGATGACAATTTTATGGGATGTAAAATCTGATGAGCCAAAAATACGTTTAATGCCGCGATAATAAAGTTTGCTGTTTGTTTCGATTATTTGAAATATAAAATCGACAAGGACTAGAGGTCTATTCATTTATATTATCCAGTAGCCCTTGGAAATTTTCGTGTTTTTCCGTTAGTCAGCATTTAAAATGAATTACAATGATTATTCAATAAAATTGTTATTCAAGTTCTTATGTCATTAATTCTTATCGATGGGAAAATCATTTTTTTTACCTCGCCACCTCCTCCCCCACCGCCCCCGCCGCCGCTCCTATCATGGTTGGTCCTGTGCTCTGAATCCCTGCTCTCTCTGCTTCTCTTGTCCTTTGGAGATCGTGCACAATCTACATATTTAATTAAAAGGAAAAGAAATATATTTTTTGTCTTAGGGAAAAATGAGACTGTTATTTTGAGCAACTAAAATGTGAAATAAGTGAGAAATTACTGAGTTTATTAGAATATTATCTGAAAGTTGCGCTTAAATAAGTAAATAAGTAAATATTATTTAAATTTTTAAATATCTAGTTACTTTATTTACTTTATTTTACAGGACATGTATTTTTTTCATTTGTAAGTTTGCTAGAGTGAAAAGCTTAACATTTATAAAAGTGAACAATTTTTGCAGTATATAAAAGAAAAATAACAAAATAACGTTTCGTATATTTATTGAATATATTTAATATTGTTAGAAGCTGTACGTTTTTACTTATATATTTTTTTCAATGATTGTAACATAGAATTAACCTGTTTTCTAATATTTCCATGAACAATGTAATGTAATTCAATCTTTGATATGTAAATTATAATATACTATAAATGCACTTCAAAATTTTACTTCTGATAGACAGCCATTGCTTTACATATCATTTTCGAATCTTAAATAATATACATAACGTAAAAAGCATCAATTATTATTTAGGAACAAATCGCAAGTACAAATGAACAACATTGAAAATCTGGAAATCCAATAGTAACGAAAGTTCTTGAAATTCAAATTACAATCTATTATTTACTTTTTATTATGCATCTTTTCAAATAAAATCAACACAAAATAAGTACAAAATCAACACATATTTACAATATATATAGACAGTCTCATAAAGTTTTTACTGATTCTGGCAATTTAAATCTCATTTATGAATTTTAAATAATATACATAATGCAAAAAGCATCAATCATTCGTAAGGAACAAATCACAGGTACAAATGAACAATAATCAAAGCCTAGAATCATCTGATAGTGACTAAAGTTCTTGAAATTCAAATTACAGTCTACATATTTTTTGTTATGTATCTTTTCAAATAAAATTAACACAAAATGAGATATTTACAATATGTAGATAGTCTCATAAAGTTTTTATTGGTTCTGGCAATTTAAATATCATTTATAAATTTTAAATAATATACATAATGCAAAAAGCATCAATTATTCTTAAGGAACAAATCTCAAGTACAAATAAACAATATGCAAAGCCTGGAAATCCAATAGTGACTAAAGTTCTTGAAATTCAAACTATAATCTACATATTTTTTATTATGCATTTTTTCAAATAAAATTAACACAAAATGAGATATTTACAATATGTAGATAGTCTCATAAAGTTTTTACTGATTCTGGCAATTTAAATATCATTTATGAATTTTAAATAATATACATAATGCAAAAAGTATCAATTATTCTTTAGGAACAAATCAAAAGTACAAACAAACAATAATCAAAGCCTGGAATCATGTGATAGTGACTAAAGTTCTTGAAATTCAAATTATAGTCTACATATTTTTTGTTATGTATCTTTTCAAATAAAATAAACACAAAATGAGATATTTACAATATGTAGACAGTCTCATAAAGTTTTTACTGACTCTGGCAATTTAGATATCATTTTTGAATTTTAAATAATATACATAATGCAAAAAGCATCAATTATTCTTAAGGAACAAATCAAAAGTACAAACAAACAATAATCAAAGCCTGGAATCATGTGATAGTGACTAAGGTTCTTGAAAAGTAAATTACAGTCTACATATTTCTTGTTATGTATCTTTTCAAATAAAATCAACACAAAATGAGATATTTACAATATGTAGACAGTCTCATAAAGTTTTTACTGATTCTGGCAATTTAGATATCATTTTTGAATTTTAAATAATATACATAAAGCATCAATTATTCTTTAGGAACAAATCACAAGTACAAATGAACAATATGCAAAGTCTGGAATCCAATAGTGACTAAAGTTCTTGAAATTCAAACTATAATCTATATACTTTTTATTATGCATCTTTTCAAATAAAATCAACACAAAATAAGTACAAAATCAACACATATTTACAATATATATAGACAGTCTCATAAAGTTTTTACTGATTCTGGCAATTTAAATCTCATTTATGAATTTTAAATAATATACATAATGCAAAAAGCATCAATTATTCTTAAGGAACAAATCAAAAGTACAAACAAACAATAATCAAAGCCTGGAATCATGTGATAGTGACTAAAGTTCTTGAAAAGTAAATTACAGTCTACATATTTTTTGTTATGTATCTTTTCAAATAAAATAAACACAAAATGAGATATTTACAATATGTAGACAGTCTCATAAAGTTTTTACTGATTCTGACAATTTAGATATCATTTTTGAATTTTAAATAATACACATAATGCAAAAAGCATCAATTATTCTTAAGGAACAAAACCCAAGTACAAATCAACAATATTCAAAGCCTGGAATCATTGAATAGTGACTAAAGTTCTTGAAATTCAAATTACAATCTACATATTTTTTATTATGTATCTTCTCAAATAAAATCAACACAAAATGAGCACAAAATCAACACATATTTACAATATATATAGACAGTCTCATAAAGTTTTTACTGATTCTGGCAATTTAAATCTCATTTATGAATTTTAAACAATATACATAATGCAAAAAGCATCAATTAATCTTAAGGAACAAATCACAAGTACAAATGAATAATATTCAAAGCCTGGAAATCCAATAGTGACTAAAGTTCTTGAAATACAAATTACAATCTACATACTTTTTATTATGTATCTTTTCAAATAAAATCTACACAAAATGAGATATTTACAATATTTATAGACAGTCTCATAAAGTTTTTACTGATTCTGGCAATTTGGATATCATTTATGAATTTTAAATAATATACATAATGCAAAAATCATCAATTATTCTTCAGGAACAAATCCCAAGTACAAATGAACAATATTCAAAGCCTGGAAATCCAATAGTGACTAAAGTTCTTGAAATACAAATTACAATCTACATATTTTTTATTATATATCTTTTCAAATAAAATCTACACAAAATGAGATATTTACAATATGTAGACAGTCTGATAAAGTTTTTACCGATTCTGGCAATTTAGATGTCGTTTTTGAATTTTAAATAATATGCACAAAGCATCAATTATGCTCAAGATTCAAATTACAATCTACATATTCTTTATTACGTATCTTTTCAAATAAAGTAAACACAAACTGAGATATTTACAATATGTAGACAGTCTCATCCAATTCTGGCAATTTAGATATCATTTATGAATTTTAGATAATATACATAATGCAAAAAGCATCAATTATTCTTCAGGAACAAATCCCAAGTACAAATGAACAATTTTCAAAGCCTGGAAATCCAATAGTGACTAAAGTTCTTGAAATATAAATTAAAATCTTCATATTTTTTATTATGTATCTTCTCAAACAAAATCAACACAAAATGAGCACAAAATCAACACATATTTACAATATTTATAGACAATCTCATAAAGTTTTTACTGATTCTGGCAATTTGGATGTCATTTATGAATTTTAAATAATATACATAATGCAAAAATCATCAATTATTCTTCAGGAACAAATCCCAAGTACAAATGAACAATATTCAAAGCCTGGAAATCCAATAGTGACTAAAGTTCTTGAAATACAAATTACAATCTACATACTTTTTCTTATGTATCTTTTCAAATAAAGTAAACACAAAATGAGATATTTACAATATGTAGACAGTCTGATAAAGTTTTTACCGACTCTGGCAATTTAGATGTCGTTTTTGAATTTTAAATAATATGCACAAAGCATCAATTATGCTTAAGATTCAAATTACAATCTACATATTCTTTATTATGTATCTTTTCAAATAAAATAAACACAAAGTGAGATATTTACAATATGTAGACAGACTCATCTGATTCTGGCAATTTAGATATCATTTATGAATTTTAAATAATATACATAATGCAAAAAGCATCAATTATTCTTCAGGAACAAATCCCAAATACAAATGAACAATATTCAAAGCCTGGAATACCAATAGTGACTAAAGTTCTTGAAATACAAATTACAATCTACATCCTCCTTTATATTCTTTATTATGCATCTTTCAAAACAAAATCAACACAAAATGAGATATTTACAATATATAATGTAGACAATCTTATTAAGTTTTTACCGATTCTAGCGATTTGTATGCGTAACATTAAAATTGATAGAATTTGACAATATTTACCGGAATACTTGTCCCTAGAGGAGGATAACTTGTAGTCTCTGTTTTCTCTCTCCTTCTTGTAGAGGGGTTTGGCTGCGTAGCTTCGCGGGCTGTCTCTCTCCGCTCCCATAGCCATCCCCAAGCCTCCAGCAGGGCTGTACGAGTTGCCATTTGGCGAATCTCGCATCCGCCCCTCGTAACGACCATCCGCCGACGCCGCTGTCGAGGAATAGCCACCCTTAGAACTGCTGTACTTTGCGTTCTGCAATGAAAATCAACGCAAACGCTCAAACAACATTGCAAAAGCCACTGGAATATTTTGCTCCAAACAAAAAAAGAAAAATCAGCAATCACCGCGACAAATGACAAAGAAACTTTTTTCAAGACTCCATTTAATACAAAACTAGTATAATTATCCATTTTATCTCCTCAATTCCCTGCGAAAATCATGTTTCACAGAGTTTCTTACACCAAACACTAACAGTATCAACATTAACCCAAGGACTATTGATTTTCTTGAAAAGTGAGGTTATGTTCATGACTCTGAATTGGTAATCAAAGAAGCTATTGTTATTCTCACAAAACAATCTAAACAAACAAGTTTGCCTATCATATTAAAGACTTCTGAACAAGAATAAAAGTATTACATGTGTTTTAGACCAGTGGAATTTGTTGTTACGATTTGAATTTGGATGCATCGTTGGCGAACAAGTCGAGCAATTAGAAAAATATTGTTGTAGATGTTTGGCAGCCCAGAAATCATTAACAATAGCCAATCATCGAAGAATCAACAGTTCAATTGTGCGAATTTTCCTTAAAATCACTAAAAGCTCATTGAATTTTCACTTTTTTCATCATAGAAACAACAGTTACAAAAACATGGACGTTTTTTTGTATTTTTTTTTCACACGTCATTAAATCGTCGTATTAATGATTAAAGCGAATATCGAGGCTCGCGAAAACGTTAAGAGGAGGCTCGATAATAGAGACGATCGGAAAAAAAATTGCTTTGACTATGTGCATGAGGGTGAAAGACTCGAGAGAAAGAGAGAGAGAGAGAGAGGGGAACGAAAGAGGGGGAGAGAGAGAGAGAGAGAGATGGAGAAAGGAACTCAAGTTTTTCCAGAGTTTGACGTTACGAAAATGAATTTAGCGTTATCAACTGTTAGTCAAATAAAAGCTTTAGCTTTTTCTCGTCATCGTCGACGTATATTTACCTGGTAGGGATGGGCCTGGTGCTTTTCGAAGTACCTGAAAGCATAGACGAGAAAAACGATTATTCCTGGCAATGGTGGATAGAGTTTGAGGATTGAGAAGGGACAATTTTGTCAAGGAGCGGATATGTATTTTTTGAGGATTGTTCAATGATTTCGCGGCTATGGATTCGAGAGATTCCGGAATTTTCATTGTTTTCTCGAATTTTTTGGGAATCGTGGAAATACGAGGGAAATGAAAGAGGACGAGGAAATTTAGAGGTGTGAGTGAGGTTGGTTGTGTCAGGGACTTTTTGATGCACGGGGGGCTTGTATTTTTGACGTCGATTAAGCCTACCCATCGCTGATCCTTTGTGGTTTCCTCGCATGCATTACCATCAATGCCGGTGTCTGTGGTAAATTCGCGCCCTCCGAGGTTTCTTTTGAGCTTGGTCAATGTCATAAAAACAACATTAACGCTTATTTAACAGTCAACTTTCTTCCTACCCGGACGCCATGTCACATACGTGATCGGCCCCTGGCGGTCTGCTCGGACGTTCGCGGCTGCGCTCACTCTGTCCAAATCTACTCGAGAACCAACGGAATTACAGACACTGAGAGAGAGAGAGAGAGGGAATCTGTTTCTGTTGTCAGCGTTTCAGGAGCGGCTTATTATTTCTGCGCCTTACTCTTGATTGATAAGAAATTTGATAAAATACTTTTTTAAATAAAATTAATGGGTTGAATTTTTTTTAACGTGTTTTAAGGCTTTGGAAAATGTATGAAGTATAATTTGGATGTTGCCAGCTTTTCAGGAACGTCACTAATTATTTCAGCGCCTTACTCTTGATGGATAAAAAAATTGATAAAATACGTTTTTAAATAAAACAATTGGAAAAAAATTTTTTATAGCGTTTTGAGGTTTTGGAAAATGTACGAAATATAATTTGTATGCTGCTAGCTTTTCAGGAACGTCGCTAATTATTTCAGCGCCTTACTTTTGATTGATAAAAAAATTTGATAAAATACTTTTTTAAATAAAATAATTGTGTTGAATTTTTTTTATAGTATTTTAAGGCTTTGGAAAATGTATGAAGGATAATTTGTATGTTGCTAGCTTTTCAGGAAACGTCGCTAATTATTTCAGCGCGTTACTCTTGATTGATAAAAAAATTTGATAAAATACTTTTTTAAATAAAATAATTGTGTTGAATTTTTTTATAGTGTTTTGAGGCTTTGGAAAAATGTACGAAGTATAATTTGGATGTTGCTAGCTTTTCAGAAACGTCGCTAATTATTTCAGTGCCTTAATTTTGATTGATAAAAAAATTTGATAAAATACTTTTTTAAATAAAATAATTGTGTTGAATTTTTTTATAGTGTTTTAAGGCTTGGGAAAATGTATGAAGGATAATTTGTATGTTGCTAGCTTTTCAGGAAACGTCGCTAATTATTTCAGCGCGTTACTCTTGATTGATAAAAAAATTGATAAAATACGTTTTTAAATAAAACAATTGGAAAAAAATTTTTATAGCGTTTTGAGGTTTTGGAAAATGTACGAAATATAATTTGTATGCTGCTAGCTTTTCAGGAACGTCGCTAATTATTTCAGCGCCTTATTTTTGATTGATTAAAAAATTGATAAAATATTAAAAAAATAAAATTATTTAAAAAAATTTTTAATAGTATTTTGAGGTTTTGGAAAATGTATAAAGTATTATTTGTATGTTGCTATCTTTTCAGGAACGTCACTAATTATTTCAGCGCCTTACTTTTCATTGATAAAAAATTGATAAAATACTTTTTTAAATAAAATAATTGTGTTGAATTTTTTTAAATAGTGTTTTGAGGCTTTGAAAAATGTATGAAGTATAATTTGTATGTTGCTAGCTTTTCAGGAACGTCACTAATTATTTCAGCGCCTTACTTTTGATTGATTAAAAAATGGATAAAATATTTAAAAAATAAAATTATGTACAAATTTTTTTTATAGTGTTTTGAGGTTTTGGAAAATGTACGAAATATAATTTGTATGCTGCTAGCTTTTCAGGAACGTCGCTAATTATTTCAGCGCCTTACTTTTGATTGATTAAAAAATGGATAAAATATTTAAAAAATAAAATTATGTAAACATTTTTTTTGTAGTGTTTTGAGGTTTTGGAAAATGTACGAAGTATAATTTGTATGTTGCTAGCTTTTCAGGAACGTCGCTAATTATTTCAGCGCCTTACTTTTGATTGATTAAAAAATTGATAAAATATTTAAAAAATAAAATTATTTAAAAAAATTTTAATAGTGTTTTGAGGTTTTCGAAAATGTATGAAGTATAATTTGTATGTTGCTAGCTTTTCAGGAACGTCGCTAATTATTTTTGCACCTTACTCTTGATTGATAAAAAAAATTGATAAAATACTTTTTTTAAATAAAATAATTGTGCACAATTTTTTTAATAGTGTTTTGAGGTTTTGGAAAATGTACGAAGTATGTTGCTAACTTTTCTGGAGCGTCGCTAATTATTTCAGCGCTTTACTCTTGATTGATAAAAAATTGATAAATTATTATAAAAAATAAAATAATTGTGTACAATTTTTTTAATAGTATCTCGTGGTTTATTATTATTATTTACCTGTAATTTTCTTGAACATTTTATAAATAAAAATGAATTGCGAAAACAAATTTAAAAAAAAATCTTATGGCTTTTTAAATCAAACTACTTATTGATTTTTAACTATTTTTTTTCATAAGGAGTTGGCATTATTATTATTTATCTATAAAAAAAACACTTATTAAGAAATTGCTCAATTTTTTCTTATCGCCCAATCAGATTCTAGTATTATTCTTACAATTTATTCACAGTTATACTAAAGACTATAACTATACGTAAAAAAGGCATTTTACATCGACTAAATAAATAAATAAATTTGAAAAATAAGTAAATTTGTAAAGCTAGTTTGAAATTGTTAAGTACACTCCTGCTAAGGCCCAAAGAGTGTCTCCGCTCACGGCCAAAAGATTTTTTTTCCTCGTATATATAATATAGCAAAAGTAACTTAGTACCAAAGAGTAGCAGTGGCAGCAGCAGCAGCAGCAGCAATACTCATAGCAGGGGCAACAGCCACTTTGAGCGTGTCGTGAGTTGTGTTGACTAAATTCTCCTTCGTCACACGTACGAGACACACAATTGTTTGCTATTTTCTCGAGTATACACAGAGAGTGACACGCCGACGCCAAAGAGGAAATAAACGAGCAACTTCGCACCTGATTACGACAAGAGATTCATCCTCGTGTTTCAATTTTACGCTCGGTGTAAACCTTTCGGTGGAAATCTTTTGTTCAATAAACCTTCGCGTGGCACGAGCTGCTTAGCTGCTCTCGAAGAAGACGAAGAAAAAGAAGGAGAAGAAGAAGAATTGTCGCGAAATCTCGCGATCCTCTTTGTCATCAAGTTCACGTTGTTCTTAAGGGTCACGATGAACGCTATGCAGCAGGGTAAGTCAATTCGGAAATAAGTTTATGTCATAATCGTCGAATTTCACTTCCGTTTGTTGACAATAGTGAAAAAAATGGACTATTGTCAACAAACTCACTATAATCAACAAATGGTCTCTATTCAACAAATTGACTATAATCAACGAATGATCTCTAGTCAACAAATTGACTGTAATCAACAAATGGTCTCTATTCAACAAATTGACTATAATCAACAAATGGTCTCTATTCAACAAATTGACTATAATCAACAAATGGTATATATTCAACAAATTGACTATAATCAACAAATGGCCTGTTTTAAAAAAATTGACTATAATCATCAAATGGCCTGTATTTAACAAATTGACTACAATCAACAAATGGTCCCTTCAACAAATTGACTTTAATCAACAAATGGTCTCTATTCAACAAATTTACTATAATCAACAAATCGTCTCTATTCAACAAATTGACTATAATCAACAAATGGGCTCTCTTCAACAAATTGACTATGATCAACAAATGGTCTCTATTCAACAAATTGACTATAATCAACAAATGGTTTATATTCAACAGATTGACTATAATCTACAAATGGACTATAATCAACAAATGGATTATAGTCAACAAATGGATTATAGTCAACAAATGGATTATAATCAACAAATGGACTATAGTCAACAAATGGATTATAGTCAACAAATGGATTATAGTCAACAAATGGACTATAGTCATCAAATGGATTATAGTCAACAAATGGATTATAGTCAACAAATGGACTATAGTCATCAAATGGATTATAGTCAACAAATGGACTATAGTCAACAAATGGATTATAGTCAACAAATGGATTATAGTCAACAAATGGACTATAGCTATAGTTACTTTTTGTTGTTGACTTGTGATATAGTCATCAATGTTTGTTAGATTTGCAGTTATAGCCAATACGCTATAACGTAATATACAACTATAATGTATAGCCATTTGTTTATATCAGTCTTCAGCTTTTGATTTTTTAATTTCTACGACCTCCAGCAAAAAAAAAAAAACTATTGTTGTAATTATCTTGTATTTATTGTAGCACTGAATAAAAACATATGCAATTTATAATTTGCAGGAAAATAAGTATAAACTTTTATAGTTGGAGGAAAAACATGCGATGAAGCGATAAATATTCACTCTGTTAATTGTAGCTATAGTAATTTTGAATTCTTAAAATGCGAGACTCCAAAATTTGGGTCTTTGAAAGTTCCAAATTTGATACAAATCTTTGGATTAAAATTTAATAATTATGGAGAATTACATTTTTACTTTTTTCCATTATGTTCACAGAAGCAAAAATGGTCTGTCCTACCCAAGACACAGATATTAGCAGTTCCCTGTTGCTGCAAGTCAATAGTGGAGTGGACAGCAGATTCGTCGACTGGTGCAATGACGAATCGACTGAGGAAAATATGCCCTGGTTGGAAAGCTTTGATACAGCTATGCGCAGAGCTGTTGGTGGAAACAGCTATTGCATCCTTCGACATCTGCTTGCAGCATATTTGGGGTGAAATTCGCAAATAAAAACATTTATCTGTCTTTTTATTTTTTCCTCGTCATAGAGGAATATTTTATTTTTGCTCCTTCATAAAATTCTCTTTACATTTCTTTTTTTACTTTTGAAATTAAATTAGAGATTAAATAAATAAATAAATATTTTATTTTTGCTTTCTCATAAAATTCTGTTTACATTTTTTTTTTTTTTTTGTTTTGAAAAATGTGAAATCGAATCGCAAACATGTGTATATTATTCCCTCTATTAAGGAATATATCTTCAAAACGTTGAATCAATTATTATCATTTAATTAACTACACATAAGTTTCATTTGCTTCTGTAATATAAAGTGTTATTGACAAAATACGGAAAACGTACTTTTTTTAAATAGAATTATTATTTCCAATCCATAATTTGAATACGAAAAGTTTAACATTTTCTTATCTCTTCAGGATCATCACTAAAGACGCAGCAATTCGTTGCTCTAAGCCTTATCAAGCAGCCAAATTGAGAGATCACATGAGCGCCACGTTAATGTTTTTTCATCTTTACTGACTGGACATGAAAGATGTAAATTAAAAACAAAAAATTACTATAATATATTCTATATAATATCTTAAAATGAGCGTGAGATTTTTTAAATTATATATATAACGTAGAAAAAAATGCTTCATGAATAAATTAAAAAATAAATTACATACAGAAGCAACAAAAAATATCATTGTCATTAATTGACTGTTTATTTGCAGCGTATAGAAGATCACAATCCCTATTTGGACAAAATGTCAGAGATTATTGGTATCTACATGGAAACTGAGCTTCGAGCCGCTAAAACTCTGGATACGGAATCGCTGTCTCAAATTGCCGCAAAATTACTAGCGGTTCTACATATTTATTTAGGTATGCACATTTATTTTCGCAGAAAATCTATTTTTTTCGCTGAGTTAAATGTAAAACTCGATAAATTGTTTCTGTTATTTTTTTCAGACAACTCCGAGGAGCATATGTTTAGAGTACTATTGAGATCGAAACTCCTCTCAAAAAAGTACAGCAGGATCTACGAGTCAATTTTCGAGTAAGTATCGCTCTTTAAATCTTTTTGACAAACTCATTTTTCTTACGTTTTGTATAGAATCAAATTTATCTGTGACACGAGAAAAATTTAAAGATAAATTCAAGATACTGACAAAAATTATTTAAAATAACGCCGAAATATTATTAATGATCATTCAATTCAATGGAAATTATAATTGATATATTTGCCCATAACTTTGATTGGATAAAAAATTTCCGTACTTTGCGATACGAGAAATTTTTTAAATTCAAAATACTGCAAAAAAAAAAAATTAAAAATTACAACGCCAAAAAGATTATTTATAAAGTAGTTTAGAAACAAATTGTTTAACAAACATTTGAAAATATCAAATTTGCATCGAATTAAATTTTTCGTCATAAAAAATCGGCAATAAAAAAAAAATAATACTGAAATTTGCAGAAAATTGTGTTCCAACATCGGAAACAAATTGTTTAACAAACATTTGAAAATATCGAATTTCTTTGACTCGAGATGTTAAAATTTGCATCGAATTAAATTTTACGTCATAAAAAATCGGCAATAAAATAAAATGATACTGAAATTTGCAGAAAATTGTGTTTCAACATCGGAAACAAATTGTTTAACAAACATTTGAAAATATCGAATTTCTTTGACTAAAGATGTTAAAATTTGCATCGAATTAAATTTTTAGTCATAAAAAATCGGCAATAAAATAAAATAATGCTGAAATTTGCAGAAAATTGTGTTCCAACATCGGAAACAAATTGTTTAACAAATATTTGAACATATCGAATTTCTTTGACTAAAGATATTAAAATTTGCATTGAATTAAATTTTTAGTCATAAAAAATCGGCAATAAAATAAAATAATACTGAAATTTGCAGAAAATTGTGTTCCAACATCGGAAACAAATTGTTTAACAAACATTTGAAAATATCGAATTTCTTTGACTAAAGATGTTTAAATTTGCATCGAATTAAATTTTCAGTCATAAAAAATCGGCAATAAAATAAAATAATTCTGAAATTTGCAGAAAATTGTGTTCCAACATCGGAAACAAATTGTTTAACAAACATTTGAAAATATCGAATTTCTTTGACTCGAGATGTTAAAATTTGCATCGAATTAAATTTTTCGTCATAAAAAATCGGCAATAAAATAAAATAATTCTGAAATTTGCAGAAAATTGTGTTCCAACATCGGAAACAAATTGTTTAACAAACATTTGAAAATATCAAATTTCTTTGACTCGAGATGTTAAAATTTGCATCGAATTAAATTTTTCGTCATAAAAAATCGGTAATAAAATAAAATAATACTGAAATTTGCAGAAAATTGTGTTCCAACAAATTGTTTAACAAACATTTGAAAATATCGAATTTTGTTGACTAAAGATGTCAAAATTTGCATTGAATTAAATTTTTAGTCATAAAAAATCGGCAATAAAATAAAATAATACTGAAATTTACAGAAGATTGTGTTCCAATATCGGAAACAAATTGCTTAACAAACATTTGAAAATATCGAATTTCTTTGACTAAAGATGTTAAAATTTGCTTTGAATTAAATTTTTCGTCATAAAAAATCGGCAATAAAATAAAATGATTCTGAAATTTGGAGAAAATTGTGTTTCAACATCGGAAACAAATTGTTTAACAAACATTTGAAAATATCGAATATCGTTGACTAAAGATGTTTAAATTTGCATCGAATTAAATTTTTCGTCATAAAAAATCGTCAATAAAATAAAATAATACTGAAATTTGCAGAAAATTGTGTTCCAACATCGGAAACAAATTGTTTAACAAACATTTAAAAATATCGAATTTCTTTGACCCAAGATGTTAAAATTAGCATAAAAAATCGGCAATAAAATAAAATAATACTGAAATTTGCAGAAAGCTGTGTTCCAACATCGGCAGAAACTCAGATTCCATATCGGACTTGTCGTACGTGCGATATTTGTTGATTCTGAAGCTATGGAAAAAGACGTGCGAAAATCTCGACGATAGAAAGAGAATTGACGATTTGGCGATGAGAATATTGGGTCCTCGTGTGCCTAATCGAGGTTTGGATACTTGCAAGTTCTTGTCGTTTTTGCGTCAAAAAAGTGGCACACTTCGATTGATGAAGCAAAATTCTTTCGACTTAAGAGCGGCCTGTGAAGATTTTCTCAAGTTCGAGGAGAAGATCAACAGTGCTAATTTGGTTATCGATAAGAACGGATATTCCTAGCATGAGGAGCCTTGACCCGCGGCTTCTTCGGACGTTCAACAACGCGCGGGATTCAAGGCTCAAAAAAAACAAGCCCCACTCTCAAAAAATCGTGTAAAACCAAATCGAAATCGGCCAATCGCAAAACCCGGTGAGTTGATTATAATCGACTTGACTTTGGACGACGACGACGAGGAGGAAATCAACGCGAGAACCACAAAAAATCCCAAGAATAATCTTCGAGTTAAGAACAACAGAAAAATTTCTCGAGCTACGAGACTCGAATGGTTAAAGCGCGTAAAAAGAAAAGATATTCCAAAACCCGTAGTCGCAACGTCCGTGTCAAAAAGCACTGGAAATCACGTGGAAATTGCCGACGCTCACAGTACAAATAATTGCGAGAGAGTCGACGATTTTATGAAAAAAGTCATCACATCGGATGGCGAAAAATCGATTCAAAGGGACGCAAATTTGTCATCAGCTTTGCCAATATTGCCTGAGCAAAATACCGATTCCACGTTAAATCAAACAGTCGATTCGACTGTCGCGATGGATTTGGAAAATTCTTCTGTCCCACTCGCCTCGTGGTTGCAATCGTTGCAAGGAAATTGCTTCGATTCATTGGCAACGATGGAAAAACGTTCTTCCGGCAAATATCCGGAGGCGTCGCTTTTGCCCTCGTACCAAAATTACACTCTTTCCTCCGATTTGTCGGCAGAAAAATGCCCGGAAAGTTTCGATTTAGGAATAACGGAAGAGCCGATTATTTCGAGTCGCGTTTCACAGTACGACAATATTTTCGATAGTATTTTAAACGGCGATTTAAGTATGATCGATGATCAAGCGATACTCGAAGATTCTCTTACCGCAAAAAGCACAAATGCCGACTTAAATTGTCTTATCGATTTTCACCTCCCGAGCATCGATTCTCCAGTCGATGACTCGAATTATTCGAGCGTCAGGATCGTTGATCCGCGACTCACGAGGAAAACCATCGGCGTTAAAGATCCCTCGTTAAGCGATGGCATTTCTGTACCTCCTAACGTTTCCTCGATAAGAAAGAAAGATTCTCTTCTGAATGGCGCAAAGGATCAGCTTTCCTTTCACAGCAGAAACTTCGAAGACGTTGAAGCGAATTCCGAAAGCAACGAAAACGCGATTGGAGACAGATTCGATCTCGGTAATGATTTGTTTAATCTGCCTTTGCTCGATAATTCGGAAAGTATCATGGAACTCGCGGATAACGACGAAATTCCAGAAGATGACGATTTTTCACACGAATCTTTGATCGCCAATTGTAAGAAACTCAAAGAGTACGAGACACTCGAAGATGCGATTATTAAAACGACAAATTTAACGAAAAACGTTAATTCTATCAGTAAAAACGATCGAGATTTTGGGGAGAGGATGATTTTGACGAAACAACCGATAGATACGAATCTTAAGATTTACGAGGAGTCGCAGATTGTTCAGGAAATGGAAAATTCTACGAACGCGACTATTTGCAATGTGGAAAATCTTGGGCAATCGTCTTCGCTATCGAATGTCTCTTCTACCACGGCTTATCACGAATTTCTTGCGAGACAGTCGAGTCTTACACTTCGTGAACCCAGCCTCGAAATTCCAGAGGGTTCACAAGAATATCAACATTATCAACGGCTGCGCAAGGGCGATAAGCTCCCTGTGAAGATGATTCAAGTGGCTCAAGTCTCCAGCCCGAAGAACGTTACGGTCAGGAGAAAATTGAGCCCTCGGGCTATGGAAAATTGTGAAACACACGAACAGACTACGTTTGGAAGATCTTTTGACTACAATGAAGATTATTCAACAGTGAAGAGACGAAAAGAGGTGATTTTCATCGAGTTTTCTCAGCCGCTTTTAGACGATTTTGTTGAATTTTTGCTCAAAAGAATTGGAATTAAATTCGTCAAGTTTTTGTGTAGTTTTTTCTGTTTGTGAAGTCGTGATATTGATTATACAAATTCAGCAGTGAAGAGACGAAAAGAGGTGAATTTCGTCGAGTTTTCTCAGCCGCTTTTACACGATTTTGTTGAAATTTTCATCAAAAGAATTGAAATTAAATTCGTCAAGATTTTGTCTAATTTTTTCTGTTTGTGAAGTCTTGATATTGATTATAAAAATTCAACAGTGAAGAAACGAAAAGAGGTGAATTTCGTCGAGTTTTCTCAGCCGCTTTTACACGAATTTGTTGAAATTTTCATCAAAAGAATTGGAATTAAATTCGTCAAGTTTTTGCCTAATTCTTTTTTTTTTGTGACGTCTTGATATTGATTATAAAAATTCAGCAGTGAAGAAACGAAAAGAGGTGAATTTCGTCGAGTTTTCTCAGCCGCTTTTACACGAATTTGTTGAAATTTTCATCAAAAGAATTGGAATTAAATTCGTCAAGATTTTGTCTAATTCTTGCTTTTTGTGACGTCTTGATATTGATTATAAAAATTCAGCAGTGAAGAGACGAAAACAGGTGATTTTCATCGAATTTTCTCAGCCGCTTTTACACGATTTTGTTGAAATTTTCCTCAAAAGAATTGGAATTAAATTCGTCAAGATTTTGTCTAATTCTTGCTTTTTGTGACGTCTTGATATTGATTATAAAAATTCAGCAGTGAAGAAACGAAAAGAGGTGAATTTCGTCGAGTTTTCTCAGCCGCTTTTACACGAATTTGTTGAAATTTTCATCAAAAGAATTGGAATTAAATTCGTCAAGTTTTTGCCTAATTCTTTTTTTTTTTGTGACGTCTTGATATTGATTATAAAAATTCAGCAGTGAAGAGATGAAAAGAGGTGAATTTCGTCGAGTTTTCTCAGCCGCTTTTACACGATTTTGTTGAAATTTTCATCAAAAGAATTGGAATTAAATTCGTCAAATTTTTATCTAATTCTTTCTTTTTGTGAAGTCTTGATATTGATTATAAAAATTCAGCAGTGAAGAGACGAAAAGAGTTTTTTCATCCGCTTTCACACGATTTTGTTGAAATTTTCCTCGAAAGAATTGGAATTAAATTCATCAAGTTTTTGTCTAATTTTTTCTGCTTGTGAAGTCTTGATATTGATTATAAAAATGCAGCAGTGAAGAGACGAAAACCATCGAATTTTCTCAATCGCATTTTGAGTCTTGGATTTTTTTCTCAAAATAATTGTAATTAACTGCGACTTGATATCTTTATTTTTTTACTATATGAAATTAATGGTAATTTCAAGCAAGTAATGCATATTTTTTAAAAAATTTGGGATACTGTATTTTTTTTGGAAAAATTGATAATGAAGATTTGATACATTCTCGAGACATTTTTGTGATATTCGACTGTAGTCATAATCCACGATTGGGAAG
The DNA here is from genome assembly GCA_963970395.1 of Ephialtes manifestator. Lineage (NCBI taxonomy): Eukaryota > Metazoa > Arthropoda > Insecta > Hymenoptera > Ichneumonidae > Ephialtes > Ephialtes manifestator. The sequence continues at coordinate 28,735,026 of OZ019977.1, read as the reverse complement.
AGAAGAATATTGAAGGTAAGAACAATTTGGATGTACATTTTAAAGCTGAAACTCCTAGTAACTGAAAAAATATCAGTAATCGACCATCCAAAGATTTAATATTATTTTTATTATCATTAAATCCATCAAAATAAATATTGACGGATTTCTCCTTTCACAATTTTAAATTACAAATATGAATTGAAGTCTCGAGACGTGCATTTTATTTACACAATTTACAATTTTATATCAATTGACTCAATTTAACTTAATTTAATTCAATTAATTCCTGATTATCTCTATTATTTAATTAAAAATACTAAGATTATTAGTTTTATTTAATGTGTAATATACATATATATATAATTCGGGATTTACTAATTATATATTTATTTTTGTTGCTACAGGAATCGGCCAAAAGAAGCTGAAATCCTTCAAGATGTGTAAACGGACGTAAGGAACATTACGTCGGCGGGATTATCGAGTTGTGTATATATAATTGCTTCTCCATTCTTGGATAATTAATGTAACAGGCATAGCGATGAATATTGCGAAGGCTTTGTGTTAACGCGATCGGTGAAAGGGGTGAGTCAATATTGTACTTACTTCACACCGTTGGTAAAGACCGGAAGTTTTTATGCGTAAACTCGTCAATTAAATTGCATCCTACAATTGCCATATAAAATTAATGTAATTTTACAGTAAGATTAGAGTAAATTATTTAAATTACTGTATCATACATTAATTTTATATTGCATTTGCACATGGTGGCCAATGGTCAGGAAAATTAAGATCAAGGAAAAGTCAGGGAAGTTAAAAAATGGTTAGGAAAACCAGTGAATTCAAAAAATGGTCAGGAAAATCAGGGAAAAGTCAGGGAATGTAAAAAATAGTCAGGAAAATCAGGGAAAAGTCAGGGAATGTAAAAAATAGTCAGGAAAATCAGGAAATTAAAAAACAGTGAGGAAAATCAGGGAAAAGTCGGAGAATGTAAAAAATGGTCAAGAAAATCGGGGAAAAATCATGGAATGTAAAAAATGGTCAGGAAAATCAGGAAATTAAAAAAATAGTGAGGCAAAACAGGGAAAAGTCAGGGAATGTAAAAAATGGTCAGGATAATCAGGGAATTAAAAAAATACAGAGGAAAATCAGGGAGAAGTCAGGGAATGTAAAAAATGGTTAGGAAAATCAGGAAATTAAAAAAATCGTGAGAAAAGGCAGGGGGTGTAAAAAATGGTCAGGAAAATCAGGGAATTAAAAAATAATGAGGAAAATCAGGGTAAAGTCAGAGAAGTTAAAAATGGTCAGGAAAATCAGGGAAAAGTCAGAGAATTTGAAAAATGATTAGGAAAATCAGGGAAAAGTCGGGGAATTAAAAAATGGTCAGGGAATAACAAATTTTTGTGGGAATTAAAAAATGGCCAGGGAAATCAGTAAAAAATTAGAGCATCAAAAAATGGTCAGGGAAATCAGTAAAAAATTAGAGCATCAAAAAATGGTCAGGGAAATCAAGGAATTTTGTTAGGGAATTTTGTATTGAAAAATTGTATTTTTCTTCGCTCTCTTGAAATTTTAAATCAGCAAAATGAAATTCAATGAAAGTGTTGAAAATTGAATTACAATTGCGGCAAGCGTTTCGTATTATAAACAGGCGGAATAAAAAAAAAATGTTGTATTAAAAATATTGTAATTTCGAAAAATATTTGCTGTGAACGTTTATGCAAAAAAAATTTTTAAATTGATCCTGTTAATCTATTAGACTTAGCAGTTATATAAACATTATTTTCATAACCATTAAATAGGTATTGCTCTAAATTTAAAGACATAAAACTGTCGGAATTTGAATTTCAGTCAGCGAGGAATTTTTATTTGATCATTGAAAAAACAGGAAATTTTTTTTCACTGTTTTTAGTGGCCACCATGTTGTATATTTAGAATACTAGTTTATGCATAAAATCGTCCAGTACTTGTACATTAAATTTCAAGTAGATTTTTTTTACAGTATATTTTAAATCGTTAACGGAATACGCCGAAAGATAAAATGTGCGATTGTACAAGCCAATAATTGTGGCAAATAGTACCCGAAATAGAATCCAAAAATATTTTTTATAATCCGCGATTCGCGTATCAATTATCATTGAAAACATTCGGCAGAGAGCGAAAATGTTGCGCGATCTCTCGAAAATCATGCCCTTCACTGTAAATAGATGTAAATACGATACTACGAAAAGCATTTCAATATCGCTAATATAATTTAAGTTTATCGGAAGCAAATGTGCAAAGTAGGAATCGTTTAATTATTTCGTAAAACGCTGTAGAAAAAATTATGAATCCTCGAGAAATTTTGTTGAAATTTATAATTGCTACTAAGTTAACAACTATTTTCTGCAAGTTTCATAAAAAAAAAATATATAACATTTTTTGAATATTTTAAAATTTGCAAAAAGTCATTGATTGACTTTCTAAAAAGCCTCGATATGAAATCAATCGAGGGATTATAATTTTATCTCGGGTCAGAGCTGCTAGAATTTATGTGCAGGTGTCGCCCTGTGATTCTGCAAAAAATGCTCAACTTTTCATTTGTTAAGATAATATATATCATTATATTTTTTCAGAACTTTCTCTCGCTTTTCTCATTTTTTTAGCCATCGTCGTTTTCATATTTTAAGCCACTTTTCTCTCATTAACTTTGAATTATTATTATCACATATATTATGTTCCAGATAATAATATTTTATTTATTAATTCCAGGATCAGAGCGATGATTATTATTGCCATTTTTGGTGTCTTTAATACATTACACATTTAGGATAATAATGTGTAAAAAAAAAAAATCTTCAATTACTTTTCGATTGATTGCTTCTGAAAAAATGTGCCTCTGAATTGCATTGTGTAGAGGTATATCTATACTGCCTTAAGGGATCTGCATAATATTCGGGCCCGAAAAACAGTTCGATTTTTAATATTTTTTTCTGATGAGATTTTTGGAGTTTCACGAGGTCGAAATTTCACATACAATTAATAAATATAACCGAGTCGTTAAAATTATATTCTTCTATTGATGTGGAATAAAAGAGATAAGACAACATTTTTTAAGGGGATACTGTAATGGGATGAGAAGCAAAAGGAAATACAATGGAATAAACTACTAGATACAAAAAATGTTTTCATCAGGAAAAAAAATTGAAAATCGACCTGTTTTTTACGTTCTAAACTTATACAGGCCCCTTAAACATTGCCCGTAGAGCAATAGCCTTTTTTTGTAACTTGAGTAAAGCACCCAAGCTGAATGGCCCAGTTAGTGACGATATTTTTTAAAAACGTGTTATTTTATAGCTATAAAAAAATACGTAAAAGTACACCAATCACTGAAAGGGCAACCCATAAAATGTTCGTTGAATGACGAGAAAAGTCATGTTAAAAGCAGAGTTGTAAATGGCAATTAATTCAAAAAATATAATTTACAGTACAGTTTTTTTTTTCAATTATTATAATGATTTTGAACATTTGAATGGCTGCAAAAAAATACCAATTTTCGATCAAATAGTGGAAAAAATGGAAACACGGTCTTCCCTTACTTTCTTAATGCATTTCAAAGAGATTAACGTGAAATTTTATTAAAATTTAATCATTTTCGCCGCTACTCAAAAGTTTACACATTGTATTATAATCGCTACATGTTATTATTATTAAGTTATAATTATAAAGCGGTTTGTATTTTTATATTTATTTCTATAAGTATTAGGCATTAACAACTCTGGTTAAAAGTATAATTATAAGTAGAAAGCACTAATCGGTAAACCGTTACTAACTGAGCCGTCCGCTTCACAAGAGAATATACGTGTAGAACGTCGAGTATATATAAATTATAATTAAAGAGGTCGTGATAAGAAATGCTAAGACAAAAAGTATCTTTCATAGTGTGGGGTTGACATCATTGTAAAAATTCTTCATTAGCAAAAATTAATATACTTTCGTCGAAAGTTTTTATCCATAAACTGGTATATTAAATTTAATATTGCTATCATGTAAAATTAATACACGGTATATTAAACACATTCAGTTTAATATAAAAGTACTGTAATATTACCACATAATTGTATATTAAATTTAATACGCCGTTTTGTGCATAAAAACTTCCGATAAATGTACATTAATTTTCATAATGAAGAATTTTAGCAGTGAAGTTTTTGATTAATTTCTATCGTCGTGTCAAACATTTCTACTATGTAGTACCTTAGTATTATAGCTATAAGTCAGAGTGCAATTTAATAATCGCTGTAGCGCGAAATCTTCCCTTTCTGTAATTGAAATTAATTACCAATGCTAATGAAATATAAATACAGACCAAGAAATATTAATGCACACGCAGTTTGTATTTTCTTCTTATTACCAAATCACCTTTCAACGAAATGACAATAATGTGGAACTCGAAATCAAAATTTCCATCATGCATGTCGCTATTTCAGGAAAAACTATAGTTTTTTTTTTAGTAGAAATATGGTTATTTTTTCTGGGATTAATTTTTTGGGATTTTAACTAATATTTTTGCTTTGTAATATGTACAAGTTTTTGACCAACTTAAAAATAAGAAAAAATAGACTAAATTAATTAATTGTCATTTTAAAAATCGTATGAAATATATTAAACAGTAAATAGATCATTATTTAAAATATATAAAAAGGGTGTAGAGTAGAACCTTGCAAATTGCTTCGGCGTTCATTTATAATATTTATAGAGCTTCCTCTACGAGGAAGCCAAAGAATGAAGAAAAATGCTTCTTTCGTAAATTAATGAGGAAGTAATTTGCGAGGTTCTATATTTTTTTATTTTGGAGCCTGGGTGTATAAGCCCCGTCAAGAATCCTGGAAATGAAAAGCCAATTAGCTAAAAAAATCCGTCGGAACAATTGATGCTTCAATTCCATCGGTAGCTCAATAATATACAGCAATCGTGAATTACTAGCAAAATTATTTTCGCGCAGATTTTTTTGAATTTATTGAAAAAAAGTGCGTGTTTGCACTAACTACCGTAAAATTTAGTCTGTTTATCAAAATAGTTCTTGATAAGAGATATTTGGTACTGAATTTGGCTCGAATCGATCAAGTGGTTTAGATTTTATGGAATTCCGAATTTTCCGATAAAATAACGATTTTTTAAATATTTATTTTCATTTTCTCTGATTTTCCTGATCATTTTTTAATTCCCCAACTTCCCCCTGATTTTCCTAACGATTTTTTCAAATTCTCTGACTTTTCCCTGATTTTCCTAACGATTTTTTCAAATTCTCTGACTTTTCCCTGATTTTCCTGACGATTTTTTTAATTCACTGACTTTTCTCTAATTTTTCTTAATATTTTGTTTAATTCCCAGATTTACCTGACTATTTTTTTTTACATTCTCTGACTTTCCCTGTTTTTTCTGACTACTTTTTTAATTCCCTGATTTGCGTGACCATTTTTCAACTTCGCTGGCTTTTCCCTGATTTTCCTCACTATTCTTTAATTTCCTGATTTTCCTGACCACTTTTTTACATTTCCTGACTTTTCCCTGATTTTCCTCACTATTTTTTTAATTCCCTGATTTTCCTGACCATTTTTACATTCTCCGACTTTTCCCTGATTTTCCTGACCATTTTTTACATTCCCCGACTTTCCCCTGATTTGCGTGACCATTTTTCAACTTCGCTGACTTTTCCCTGATTTTCCTCACTATTCTTTAATTTCTTGATTTTCCTGACCATTTTTTTACATTTCCTGACTTTTCTCTGATTTTCCTCACTATTTTTTTAATTCCCTGATTTTCCTGACCATTTTTTACATTCCCCGATTTTTCCCTGATTTTCCTGACCATTTTTTACATTCCCCGACTTTTCCCTGATTTTCCTGACCATTTTTTACATTCCCCGACTTTTTCCTGATTTTCCTGACCATTTTTTACATTCCCCGACTTTTCCCTGATTTTCCTGACCATTTTTTACATTCCCCGACTTTTTCCTGATTTACCCGACCATTTTTTTACATTTCCCGACTTTTCCCTGATTTTCCTAACCATTTTTTACATTTCCCGACTTTTCCCTGATTTTCCCGACCATTTTTTACATTCCCCGACTTTTCCCTGATTTTCCTGACCATTTTTTACATTCTCTGACTTTTCCCTGATTTTCCGGATTATTTTTTAATTCCCTGATTTTTCGGACCATTTTTACATTTCCTGATTTTTCCCTGATTTTCGTCACTATTTTTTTAATTTCCTGATTTTCCTGACCATTTTTTATATTCCCCGACTTTTCCCTGATTCTCCTGACTATTTTTTAATTCCCTGATCTTCCTAACCATTTTTTACATTCCCCGACTTTTCCCTGATTATTTTTTAATTCCCTGATCTTCCTAACCATTTTTTACATTCCCCGACTTTTCCCTGATTCTTTTTTAATTCCCTGATTTTCCTGATTATTTTTTAATTCCCTGCTTTTCCTGACCATTTTTTACACTCCCCGACTTTTCCCTGATTTTCCTGACTATTTTTTAATTCCCTGATCTTCCTGACCATTTTTTACATTCCCCGACTTTTCCCTTATTATTTTTTAATTCCCTGATTTCCCTGATTATTTTTTAATTCCCTGATTTTCCTGACCATTTTTTACACTCCCTGACTTTTCTCTGATTTTCCTCTACTACTTTTTTAATTACCTGATTTTCCTGACCATTTTTTCCATTCCCTAACTTTCCCCTCATTTTCCTGATCATCATATCCCCCTTAAGAATCCTCGAAATTCAAAGTCAATTCGCTAAAAATCCTTCGGAATAATCGATCCTTCGATTCCATCTTTCTGCAGCTCAATAAATATCCTGCAATCATTTACTAGAAAAATCATTTCCGCCCAGTTTTTCAGTCCGAAATAACCGCGTATTAATAATAAAAAAAAAGCGAGACACACTGACTTGGAATTATATTCTAGCTCTTGATTCCACGAAATTCCAACGCGGAATAACCGCGTGTGTGAAAGACGCACCCACAGTCGGTTTCCTTCTTCTATCTCGTGCTGAAAACAAAACGTTTCTTTTTTTTTTGTATGGGAGGATTGCCGTTTGGGTTTGTCGCGCTTGCGCTTCAATGAGAGAATTCGCGGCGGTGGCGCGTCCGGGCGAACGTCGAATCCGTTCACCCCGACTCTGTTAGCCAGAGAAGAGAGCTCAGTGGGCCGGTGTCAGCCCAGCAAGTGTCGCGACTCATGCTAACCCATCGACAGCAGCTCAAACTCTCGAAAAACGCACAGTGAAAACAATAAAAAAAAAAAAAATAAAAAAAAAAACGACGTTTGGCCGTCCAAGAAATTTTCCAACATAATTTCCGTCGATTTCCTTCGACTGATCTTCAAAATTCTTCACGTCTGAAATTTCCAATTATTGGACAAAAATTTGCATCACGAAATTTGGTGTCGAATTGTCAAATTCTTCTCCAGAAGAAAATAAGCAAGTGAGTTTTTTTTAATTTACCAATTAGCGATTGATTTAATGGATTTGTGAATTGAATGGTTTTGTCTTTTAATAACTTGTTGATTGATTCTAGGAAAATGAAGATTCAACACGATTTTGGAGTTTTGCCGGCTTTTCTTCCGTGTGGAAAATTCGAAATGTTTCAACAGTGACAAACACCGAGAGGGAATTTAATACTGAAGAGGATTATGGATTTTAGCGGGATATCTTCTTGATTTTGGAGTGCAAAAAGGAGCATAATTGAAGAGTGCGACGTTTTGCTTCTGCAGATTATTCTACAAGGGATGACAAGTTTCCGACGGCGAATTAGGAAGACGTTGTGACCTGAAGATGATGAAGACAACGTCGATTATTTTCGTGACGAGGATGGAGGAAAATGAACAAGATTTACGAAGTTTTATGTAAAAAAAGAAAAGAAAAAAAAACGAAGAAACGAGTAACGTTAGTGAACATACATTTAAGACGAACTGGAGGAAGAAGAAATTTGTTATTCGTCAACGACGACACTGGAGCTGTCGTCGAGCTGCTTTAGACACTCTATCAATCAAGTTGGGTGAGTCACTTTATTACTTTTTGTCAGTATAAACCTCAGCATTTTTGTCCTATAAGTTGGGCTTGAATTTAACAAATATTCGGATCATTATCGTGATAAAAAATTATAGCAAAATGTCATTTTGTTTGGAAAAAACAGATTATTTTTATTTAATGCTTATAAGTAGGAAATTATGATACAAAATGAAATAAAAATTGAAAAGTCGATTGTTATTGCTTTGTAATAATTAATCAGCATTTTTGTCGTATATCTTGGGCTTGAATTTAACAAATATTCGGATCATCATCGTGGTAAAAAAATTATAGCAAAATATCATTTTGTTTGTAAAAGACAAATTATTTTTTTTAATGCTTAAAAATAGAAATATTTTAATAAAAAAAATTAATAAAAATGGAATCGTCGATTGTTATTACTTTGAAATAATTAATCAGCATTTTTGTCGTATAACTTGGGTTTGAATCTAACAAATATTCGTATCATTATCGTGATAAAAAAATTATAGCAAAATATCATTTTGTTTGTAAAAGACAAATTATTTTTTTTAATGCTTAAAAATAGAAATATTTTAATAAAAAAAATTAATAAAAATGGAATCGTCGATTGTTATTACTTTGAAATAATTAATCAGCATTTTTGTCGTATAACTTGGGTTTGAATCTAACAAATATTCGGATCATTATCGTGATAAAAAATTATAGCAAAGTATCATTTTGTTTGGAAAAAACAGATAATTTTTTTAAAATGCTTATAAATAGGAAATTATGATACAAAATGAAATAAAAATGGAAACGTCGATTATTATTGCTTTGTAATAATTAATCAGCATTTTTGTCGTATAACTTGGGCTTGAATTTAACAAATATTCGGATCATCATCGTGATAAAAAAATTATAGCAAAATATCATTTTGTTTGTAAAAGACAAATTATTTTTTTTAATGCTTAAAAATAGAAATATTTTAATAAAAAAAATTAATAAAAATGGAATCGTCGATTGTTATTACTTTGAAATAATTAATCAGCATTTTTGTCGTATAACTTGGGTTTGAATCTAACAAATATTCGGATCATCATCGTGTTAAAAAATTATAGCAAAATGTTATTTTATTTTGAAAAAAAAAAAAATTATTTTTTTAATGCTTAAAAATAGAAAATTATAATAAAAAATTAAATAACAGTAGAATCATTGATTGTTATTGCTTTGAAATAAAAAATCAAATTGGATGAGACACTTTATTACTTTTTTTCAGAATAAAACTCAACATTTTTGTCGAATTCCAAGTGTACGAATAAAACAAAACAATTCGGATTATGATTGTAACAAAAAAAGATACCGAAATGTTATTTTGTTGAAAATAAAATCTTGTTTTGTTTCAATTTTTTTTTTTTACATAATTGATAATACTAATATTAAATTGAATAAGAATATCATACTTATTGCTTTGAAATAATGGAGAAATATTGATTGTTCATCGTTCTCGATTACTTGAACAAAATAAGAATTTTTATCTCTTTCAATTTGATCCATCCTAAGAAGTAATATCGCAGTATTCGTCAATAAAACCGTAAACTCTTGGTACCCTTATACTTCATACTTACATTTTTATTGAGCAACCCCGCGATTTACGATGGTATTACATAAAAGCGTAAAGATAATTGGCAATATTTCGTTTATTATGCATTTTAACTGACATTTATCTTTTTTACAATCTTACATTTTTTTAGTTACGTATTTCATTTATTTATTTTAAGAAGATATGAATTTTCGAAAATAACAATAGCCACATTGTATATAAATATTTCTCATAAAATAAAATACTCAAACTTGACAAAATCAAAAAACGATATTTTCTTTGGGTCTTAATCAATGATTAGATTTCAATAAATAATAAAATTGTAATAAAAATGAAATTTTACAGCGTTAAATAAATTCTTAAAACATTGTAAAAACGAAAGTAAATATTTATTACTGATTTGACTATTGCGAAGCGTAAAATAATCTGCTTAAATTTCATGAATGAGATACAAAACTGATGAAAATTTGCATAAGTAGTGTATTCAATCGATTCGACCTGTTGTTAGGAGTAACGAGTCGGAGAAGTTTCCAAGGAGATAATTGCGGTAAACTATTTGGAACCAATCAATCGAAGAACAAGTTCTTGGCCCAGTTAAATTCCGCTGGTAATTAGTGATCTATATTACAGTATATTGGGCAAAACTTTCCGACGATTTCCTCCATTTACTGTACATGTTTTATGAAGAGGCGTTGCAGTTTCTCGTCGCCAAGTAATTAATTAAATTCACTTCAAGTGTCGCTTTATTACTAGTACTTCAAAGCTTTCAGCGAAACTACACGTGGCCTGTGATAAATCTTAACGTTTCCGGTTGGAAAATTGATGGAAACGTAGGTGGAGGTCGAACAATTAAAATTTTACGAGACACACAGAATTATTTCTTCCCTCTCAATTTGTACTACTTTCTCGTTTTATTCTCAGCTGTTAATATACATATGCGCATCCAAGCCAAAGCCAATGAACTCACTGGCAGAAACATATAAGCGAACCCGCGCCCAGACACAAACATATCGATTCTGGCGACGAAACTCGCTCCAAGTCAAATATTCCGTACCTATCTCTTCTTCATGTACACCTTCGTCATCGAAACTATATTCGAGCCTTCGTTACCCATCAAATTTTCTAAGCATTGTTTTTTTTTAAGTCGGGGTATAGAATTCCACTTGATACAATTTTTTTTGACGAGTGATTGAAATTTTATATCATCGCTGAATAGCCGAGGTTATTTATTATTCGTGGAGAAAGTTATGCTTTAATGCAATTTAATATTAATATGTAGTAAATACAGAAACTGTAAATTGTTATTATCATTACTATACGAGGGGAGCTCTTAAAAATGTTTAAACTATTATTAAACTCTCTAAAAAATATATAAGATTCGCTCTCCCCGAAATCGAGCCTGAAAAATCCAGGCTTGGGGGGCCCATAAGAGACTTTAAAAAAATCCTGTCTTCGCGTTTCATGTGGGATTTTAAAAAAAATCGGGCTTGAGGGGCTTTTAAAAAAATCTGAGCTTGGGGATCCATGAGGGAGTTCGAATAAAAATTCTGTCTTGGCGTTTCATTTGGGACTTGCATTTGCTTATAATAAAGGGTTTTGACACTCGTACACCAAGCTGATATGTTACAAATGCTCGAAAAACTCGATGGATCAATTTCGTTAACTCTCGCAGTTTCGTTCGGTACAGCGCTGTCAGACAAGATTCAACACATAGATACTGTGCATTTGCATAGAATAAAGGTTTTTGACACTCGTACACCAAGCTGATATGTTACAAATGCTCGAAAATCTCGATGGATCGATTTCGTCAACTCTCGCAGTTTCGTTCGGTGCAGCGCTGTCAGACAAGATTCAACACATAGATACTGTGCATTTGCAGAGAATAAAGGTTTTTGACACTCGTACACCAAGCTGATATGTTACAAATGCTCGAAAAACTCGATGGATCAATTTCGTTAACTCTCGCAGTTTCGTTCGGTGCAGCGCTGTCAGACAAGATTCAACACATAGATACTGTGCGTTTGCATAGAATAAAGGTTTTTGACACTCGTACACCAAACTGATATGTTACAAATGCTCGAAAAACTCGATGGATCGATTTCGTTAACTCTCGCAGTTTCGTTCGGTGCAGCGCTGTCAGACAAGATTCAACACATAGATACTGTGCATTTGGATAGAATAAAGGCTTTTGACACTCGTACACCAAACTGATATGTTACAAATGCTCGAAAAACTCGATGGATCGATTTCGTTAACTCTCGCAGTTTCGTTCGTTGCAGCGCTGTCAGACAAGATTCAACACATAGATACTGTGCGTTTGCATAGAATAAAGTTTTTTGACAGTCGTACACCAAGCTGATATGTTACAAATGCTCGAAAAACTCGATGAATCGATTTCGTTAACTCTCGCAGTTTCGTTCGGTGCAGCGCTGTCAGACAAGATTCAACACATAGATACTGTGCGTTTGCATAGAATAAAGGTTTTTGACACTCGTACACCAAGCTGATATGTCACAAGTGCTCGAAAAACTCGATGGATCGATTTCGTTAACTCTCGCAGTTTCGTTTGGTGCAGCGCTGTCAGACAAGATTCAACACATAGATACTGTGCATTTGGATAGAATAAAGGTTTTTGACACTCGTACACCAAGCTGATATGTCACAAATGCTCGAAAATCTCGATGGATCGATTTCGTTAACTCTCGCAGTTTCGTTCGGTGCAGCGCTGTCAGACAAGATTCAACACATAGATACTGTGCGTTTGCATAGAATGAAGGTTCTTGACACTCGTACACCAAGCTGATATGTTACAAATGCTCGAAAAACTCGATGGATCGATTTTGTTAACTCTCGCAGTTTCGTTCGGTGCAGCGCTGTCAAACAAGATTCAACACATAGATATTGTGCGTTTGCATAGAATAAAGGTTTTTGACACTCGTACACCAAGCTGATATGTTACAAATGCTCGAAAAACTCGATGGATCGATTTCGTTAACTCTCGCAGTTTCGTTCGGTGCAGCGCTGTCAGACAAGATTCAACACATAGATATTGTGCATTTGCATAGAATAAAGGTTTTTGACACTCGCCCACCAACCTGATCATCGTCTGAACCTGACATGAATTTAAAAAAAACGATAATGAAAATAGTCAATAGAATATAGTAGTAAGTAATAAACAAATAATTTTTGCCTGGTAATTTTCGTTTATTTACGTCATTTTCTGAACGTGATAAGAATAAAAAAAAAAAGATAATGAAAATAGCCTCAGAAATAGTCAATAGAATATAGTAGTAGGTAATAAACAAATAAGATTTTTGACACTCGTGCAGCGAGTTGGTATGTTACAATTCGGGGGAAAAAATCAGAGGAAGCCTCTGAGGGTCTTTAAAAAAATCCGAGCTTGGGGTTCCATGACGAACTTGGAAAAATCTAGGCTTGGGGCCTCATGAAAAGAAAAATGCCTGTGTAAGCAAAAAAAAAGGAAAAATCCGAGCGTGGAGGGTCCTTTGACACGGAATGCCCTATATATCCTACAAAGCGGTGGCGCCTAGGTATTTTTATAGTATGGACAGATTTAAATATACTAATGTATGCATTCGCGCTTCCGACACACACTGTAAAAAAAACTTGCTTGAAATTTAATGTACTTTTACTGGAAGTTTTTCTGCATAAACTAGTATATTAAATTTAATATACAAGTGTAATGTAAAATTAATGTATGGTTCAGCACATCCAATAATTCACTTTAATGTAACTGCAAAAGTACATCAATTTTATACCACAATTGTATAGTAAATTTTCTATTACGAGTTTATGCATAAAAACTTCCACACTATAAAAAAATTTGAAGAGTTCCTAAAAATCAGGAAAAATTCTAAAAAATTCGAGTTTACATAAAAAATATTTGACCAGTCGCCTGTAGTACATTAATTTTCTATTTTCAATTTTTTAATAACAATTTTTTATTAAAAAAGCTTCAAACCTATGCGACGAAAAATCTTGCCCATTTTGGCTATAAGCTAGAAAATTTTGATATTCAGCAAAGTATTTTTCAGAATTTTGTCATATTTTTAAATTATGACATTCGGTGTCACTTTAAAAAAAATTAAAAAAATATGCATAGAAAAAATAAAAAAATTAAAATCTGGTACATTTGAGGGTCTAACCAATCCTTGAAAAAATTACGTTCCAAATCTGGGAGGTCGAGGGTCAGACCCAGGTCGCATCGGGATGGAATGCCCCATTTATATAATAATATATTAATATATAATAATACTAATAATAATAGAGATTTATTTTACCTTGCTTTACGTGATGTTATATAGAAGATGCATGTTAAACTAACCGTATAACCAGCGTATCAATTGCATATGGGCCAGCGACTTGGCACGAGAACGGCGTACGACGTCTGATCCTATACCTGCTACTACTGCTGCTGCTGTTACCTATATTCAGTAGACCGAACAGACTCGTCATAAAATTCCTTCAATTTCCGGAATGGAACGGAGTGAATTTATTCATGGCACTGTTGCGGAAAGACTGTGTAGAGTTACTATAGAGGATCGAGTGTCAAAGAGCTCTATCGAGGGTGATAAGAAGTGCTGCTTTGGTATTTGCTAAGGATGGGGATTTTCGCTGTGGGGTTTCGAAGACATGTTGAAGGATGAGCCTGCAATGAAAATGCAAATCGAGCCTACACTTTTCGAACTTTTTTTTTTAAGTCCTCGAACTCCTACATCCGATTAGCTCAGCTTGCTCACCAGAAACTGATCGTACTACTAATTAGTCAAGAGTTTGGATACTTTGAGCTACTTCGACTCGAGAGGAAGTTTCACGGAAACTATTAAGGGCACGAGACCTATACTTGATGCTTGTGGCTTTCATTTTGAATGGTAATTATGAGTCACGAATTTTCTCAATTTTAAAGTTACACTTTTTAGAAGAGTTTTTTTTTTTAATTCAGATTTGTTAATTTGAGAGGTTTGAAATATTTTTAAAAAATATTAAAGAAGACTATTTAACTATAAATAATGTACACCGTATATCTCTCTATATTATAAAAAGATCTCGCCGCCGCCGCCGCCGTGTCAAGAATCGAGGGACTTCAAATAATTCGGGCTCAGGGCTTGGTGGAAGGGGGTGGGGTTAAAGGCTTGGGGCTAGCCCCAGGGGCTGGGGCTAGCCCCACCCCTTTCCGCCAAGCCCCGAGCCCGAATTATTCTAAGTCCTTTTCCAAAAATATAGGTCCCCCAAGGCTGCGGGCACCTTTGGGGGGGGGCACCCTTCGGGGGGGGGACCTTCGGGGCGGGCACCCTTCGGGGGGGGGCACCCTACGGAGGGGGCACCCTTGGGTGGGGGGCGATTGCGAGCGCGCGAGCCACAATAAAATCCTAGTATATATATATTAACACGGCAACGGCGATCTGTTGATTAAATAAAGACGAGAGAGTTGTCAACGTTCGAAAAGCGAACGGACGTGTGTAAAACGGAGCTATTAAATAAACGTTTCTTTCTTTCGTAATAAGTAGAAACTTACTTATTTTATGAATTAAGAGGACTTCGGACGAGTCACAGCGATCGGGGATTGCGACAATAATCAGAAGTGGGATAATTACTCATTGGACGCACCAATCAAGTGTACATGAATCTGGGATTCATGACTGAGTTTGGGATAAAGGAATTTCTCAAGCAGCAGTGGAAGAGATTGGAATATTCAAGATTTGGGATAATTACACGGTTTAGGCGCGAATCAAATGTAGATGAATCTGGGATTCATTAGTTGCGTTGAGATAACGGACTTTCTCAAGCAGTGCTGACAGTGATTCGGATAAACGAGAATTATGATCCAAAGAGTGAAGATTGAGTTAGAAAATGAATACACCATAAAGTCAGAAATCGAAAGAACATCGCAAAAGATGACCAGAGAAAAATGAAGATGTTGGCGAACCGATGCAGAGACAAAGCGGTTCGTAACAAGCAGATTGATGAGAAGCTGAAGTAGTCAAAGAAAATTCGAACCGGGACATTTGAAGATAAGATACGAATAATACCTACTCAAGACATCGAGAGCGAAAAGTCAAGTAAACGAATATAAAGGAATTTCGGATAAGATAGGTTAAGTTAGTTTAAGGAAGAGAAAGATGTACAGGATGGAAACGGGAGCCTTGTAACCCTAAAGGGAACAATAAACGAATACATACATACATATACATATAAAGGAATTTCAAGAGAGGAATGAATTCAAAACCATCGACGAGGACGTCGAATATTATCAGGACGGCCGAATTGAAGCATATTTCGATGGAACTTATTTGCTATATATATATTTGCTATTTCTGTATAGTTACGCTGTTTCTAAACAGCGTTATTCCTTTGTTAATAATAAACAAAGAGGAGTTCGGTCGATCGGTTTGAAGGAGACGGACGTGGTTAGAATCGATCCGCAATAAACATCTCTCATTTCTAAAATAACGTGCTTTTACTTTTATCAAAGTCACCTGACATTCGCTAGAAGTTGCGACAATATTTGTTAATAAACGTTGCGAATTTTTTCAATTTTAAAGTTACACTTTTTAGAAGAGTGTTTTTTGTATCCAAATTTAAGAATTTGAGGGGTTTTAGATATTCTTTAAAAATATGTTACATACATCCTTTCATATATCTTATATATCAAATTTCTATTACATCTACAACAATAATATAAAGTTGTACGAAAGTATGTGCAAAATATATCAGAAAAATACAACAAATATTTTTAATATATTATATACGTATGTAAAATATATACGTTAATTATAATTATATCTTTGATATTTCAAATATATTTTTTCACTGTCATAAATTTCCATGACACATTTGGTTTGCAGAAAATTCGCTATTTGTATTCCCAAAAAAATACAACAAAAAAATCGAAAGCAATATAAAACAGATAATAAAAAATGTATATGTATCCAAGGTTGAGATATCTCTGAGATCTGGATTGAAATTGTCCGGAGCTTCCTTAAGGCAATGAATCATAATCGCGTTGCTCTCCATCGAGCCACGAAATTGAATAGATGCTAGGATAGTTACAGAGCAAGAGAGAGATGTTGGCATAAGCGTCGAGTGTTATTCTCGAGAAATTCCCAAACTGATAGTCGACCTACGCGACTACCACGGAGTCTTTAAATAGTTTTCGTGAAATTCTCGTGAATCAAGTTGATCGATCCCACGATTAAGGTGCTATAGCCAAAGAGAGCGTAGAAGCGCTACGACCAGACGAGAACATCCAGTAGGTCAGTAAGACTGACTACCACTCGTAACTGAGACTTGGCAATGACGTTTCACGTCGAGGGCTAGAATTGCTATGGGATTAGATACGAAACAGGCGAAATGTAGTAGGAAAACAAAGGGTGAGTAAAGCGAGAGAAAAAGTTTCATTCATTCAAAGAAATTTCCTTGGGTTTCTTCATCGCCAATGAAATAATATACTTAAGTTAATATTATCTTTTCTTTGAATGATGATGAATGATCTATGATCTGAAATTCAATGAAATGTAGTGACATTGAATTTATTAAAATTTTCTTCGAACCACAACACAATTTTTCACACTTTTATTAAATTTCCATTACGTTTTTTTTTGTTCAACATTTTGTTATTTAAAAAATAGGAAAATAAACTTCATGAGATTTTTCTTTAAGTCAATAATTTTCATGGAATTAACTTTGTGAGAAATAAAAAATAATGTAGACATTTCGTTTATAATTTTTATTCAAATGTACGAAAGTCGACCACTTTAATCCCGTCAATAAAGTTGCCTTTTTCGTTTATTTAGTACGAATAATAAGTCTGGTTACTTTTTTTTGTGGCAATGGGATTAGATTAGAGAAAAACTGCAGAAAGTTGGAAGAATGCGAAGGTAATTCGGTCGTTCACGGCTCAAACGCGAGCGGATATGAATTGGCAAAAATATGATATTAGCATTCGGCGTTATCGAATCGTAAGCGCCTGGATACATTCAATATAAGAGAAGAATAAAAAGTTTTGAAATAAAATCGAAACTAAATAAAAGAAAATATAATTAACTAAAAAATACCTCGGACGTAACATTAAAAATATTCTAAAGTCGACTAATTTAATCCAATAAGTCAATAACGTTGACTTTTTCGTGAAGACAAAAACAATGAGTAACCGACCGGTTCCTTAATATTTTCTTATTTAAAAAAAAGAAAAATAATCTTTATGAGATTTCTCTGTAAGCCAACATTTTCCATAAAATTAACTATGAGAGAAATACAAAATAACGTAGAATGTAAATATTTAAGACTACTTTAATTTCGTTAATGGAGTTGCATTTTTCTTTTATTTAGTACGAATAATAAGTCCGTTTACTTTATTTTTTTTTATTGGCAGTGACGTTTTGCGTCTAGGGCTAAAGTCGCTGTGGGATTAGAAATACGAAACGAGCGAAACGTAGTAGGAAGACAAAGACAATGAGTAAGCGACCGGTTATATACTCGCAAGAGGTGGTAGTGGCGGAATACGGCGACAGCGAAGACACACATAGGGTTGTGCCGCGCCGGTACTAGGTTCTCCCAGCAAAGCGTTCAATCGATACAGCTTCCCTCCGTTTCGCTACCGGGATACTCGCCAACCGGCCGGTCACCCCGCTTCCGACTCTTCACCTCTGGATTTCGATCGACATGATCGTTTTCCTTGGCATACATTGTTATTGCCATAGATACGACACTTAACCCTAGACAAGACATATGATGGGCCGTACGGACCCCACGATTACTACAAATTACAGTAGAACGTCGATTATCCGAACCTCAATCATTCGAAACGTCGATTAACCAAATGATGATTTGGTTTATCCCAAACATCATTTATCCGGATTTCCGTGATTTCCCTAGTGGGTTCAACCACCGTGGTTTCAGGTTGAAATTACCGCAAAAACCATCCTCAGTGTTTTTTGCACTTTTCCGCACAGCAATTCACCGCAAAAGCACTGAGCGTTTTTTTTCCCCACAAAAACACCGATGTAAATTTCGAAAAATCTCGAAATTTCGTAATGATTTGTAATTTTTATAAATGACGGCTCGACGGAATTCTCAGAATTTGCTCAGCCATGGTAATTCATAGAATCCGTTTTGCCACCGATAAACAACAGTAAAAATGACCCACGTCAGTACATGGGCGGACGATAAATTACGATCGCCCGTACTTATACACAGAACGGCTCACTCACTTGCGAGAAACGTTTCGCAAGTCGTTCGCCATCTAGCGGGCTAACTTCGGGTGTACGCGCAATGATCAGCTCAGCTCCGCTAGATGGCCATCGACTTGAAACATTTCTCGCAAGCGATTGTTCATCTTTTCGTGCATATAAACATGTAGTTATCGCAAGTTGCAGTGCTTTCATATAACTAAAAGACCACGTTTTGGAGATGTCTTAACTATTTGGCATAGATAGCCTAGCCATTTAGAAATGTGGAACGAGAAAAGACGATAATGTCTTCTCTTCAGAGTTTTAAATGTTCGCCATTTTATACAACTAAAAATTAAATATTGACGGTAACAGCATTTAACTGGCTTCACGGCACCGTGAAATCTGCCGTGATTCGGTCCGTGATTTTTACCATTATTTATACAAATTACAAAATATTACGAAATTCCGACATTTTTCGAAATTGACATTGAAACAGCAAAACCACGAACGCTAGATAAAAAAACGCTCATTGGTTATGCGGTGAATTGCTGTGCGGAAAAATGCAGATAAATGCAGAAAACTCTGAGTTGGTTTTTACAGTTTTTTTACGGTGATAGAACTCACTAGGGATAGAATACATTGATACAATATATTATATATATAAATTATTAATTGTTGTTAAATATATTTATATTCTATCATTTTGAGCTTTCGAGATTTTTTTTTCTAAGGAAATAGATGATAGAATACGATTCATTGATAAAATATATGATATATACAAATAATAATATATATAAACTATTAATTGTCATTAATAGTACTTTATGCCACTCGGTGCGAGAAGTCGAACTTTTCGCACTCGGGAAATAAAGTTTTGTACCAAACTCGTACGACATATTTTTTCGTAAACTCGTCAGAAAAATTTTCTTCGCACTCGTATCGTAAAGTACGATTATGAATACGAAGCGTGTGTAAAACCGCGTTTTTCGCACCGAGTGAAATAAATAAATATCTTCTATCATTCTGATTCCCTTTTCACAAATAATTGCTGTTTGGTTATTCGAATTCTGGTGATCGATCATTTGGGGGTCAAATGAACCCCACATGTGCCTTTGCGTTAGTGTTTTGTGGCGGTATCGATTTCAGTTCTTTTTTATTTAAACTAATAAATTACACTAATTATTATATAATTATAAAGTATACGCCGTAAAAATTAATTTTTCAAAACTATTTTACGTCCTTAAATATTTCATACTTTATTTACAACGTCTTTTTCTATATTTATATATAAGAAAAAATATTAAAAAAAAAAACTAAAGAAAACTTATATCAAGATTAGGGACCACACGTCATTTACTGGCAACGATTTTTGCCTCCAAGGCTTTTCTGTGCATAAACCTGCAGTGGCCTCGACATTAACGTCCCTTGCACATGAGTTACTAATTTTCATAGCTTGACATTTAATTCGAAGTTATTTTATATATAACTCGGCCACTCCAAAGCATCAAATAAAAATCACAAACCAATCATTTATTTTAAGATTCTTCATATTTTCCCATAAAAATTGTCAGATTCTTAATCAGCGTAAAATTTCCGATCAGATAGGATGTTTAAATGTAGGAAAAGTCGAATTAGAACTACCAATATTTGGAATTTTCAACTGGAATCAACTTTTTTCGTGCGCCGACCGATTTTC
Source organism: Ephialtes manifestator (assembly GCA_963970395.1). Classification (NCBI taxonomy): domain Eukaryota; kingdom Metazoa; phylum Arthropoda; class Insecta; order Hymenoptera; family Ichneumonidae; genus Ephialtes; species Ephialtes manifestator. The sequence goes on along the minus strand of OZ019977.1, from coordinate 28,714,536 downwards.
AATTATATTTTTTTGTTTATAATATGGCCAAGATGTAAAAAAAAAATTATTTTATTTTTTACATTTTAATTATTATTTATATTTAATTTTCAAAATTTTTTATTTAAAAAAAAACTTTTATATATATTTATATATATATTTATTTACTCATTCTCACCCTTTAGGACATTAGAATATAAGATACGTTTTACATATCTTGTACAGCGTACTTTGTTTTGGTTCGTAAAAAAAAAAAAAAAAAAAAAAAAGTTTTCTAATACATTGTGTATATTTTTGAAAAAAAAAAGAGTTAAAGACAAAGGGGGCGTTTCCAACTCGTCTGCCAATATTTCTGAATTTCTCAGTTAACGAGTGAGGAATTTTGGTATGTCTGAGGAAAAACGTTGACTCACTTTCGCTCTGATCTCTCTAGACATCCCAGAGAGTTACAAATCGAGTGTTTTCCACGAAGAGAAGATTGTGAATGTCTACTAGCGGACTAGTCACAGCGTAGAAAATATATTTTCCTGCAACTTCGATGGGAAGAATGTTTTGAATGAAAAAGCGTCGGCGGGTTAAGCCAACGTATAACCGAGTCAAGCCCCAGTTGGGTGACGTGGAGCTCTACACGCGATAACCGTCCGGGGGTACACCTCAATCGTTATTCACAATTATTAAAATAACCGGGCGCCGTAAAGTAATAGGGCAATACAATTATAAGGAGCTTTCTTTCTCTCACGCTATTCTTTATAGCTGCAATAACCGCCCACCCCGTTCGCGCTAATTTCCAACAGACGATGCAAATCTTCAAGCATGCAACTTTAGTCAAGTTTGAATTTTTTTTTGTTTTATTAAAAAATATTGTTAAACTATAAAGTTATTATATTATTTAACCAAAATGCTGCAGAATAATTCATAAGTCCGATTGAGTTAATATTACGAATATTTATAATAGTTTATAATATTTTATATCGTATGATCGGATGATTTTTTAAAATATGATTGTAAATTTTGTAATAACAAATTTTTTTTTTTTCGGTTGAAAATCGAACTCTCTTTATATAACTTGAAATTTTTTAAATTTGTAAATGTATCATAAGATGGGAAATAATAATATCACTGTTTGTCAATATTTTTTTAATTAGAAAAAAAAATTCAAGGTTTAAAAAACTAAAATTGAATCCCGATCTGTTCAACCGAATAATTTTATTTTAAAAAATTAATACAAACCCCTTAAGGAATTTCAAGTACCGGATTATAAATCATTCAAAATTGAGTTGCTTAAAAAAAATTGGTCAGTAATTGATTTTTTATACCCGAATATACAAAATTGTAGGATGATTTCAGTACCATTTTTAAAAAATGGCATTTCTCCAACAATTTTGTAATATTCCACTCTCGTTTTTTTCTCCAGAATAAAAAAAATTCAACCCTTTCTCTGTCTGCTTTCGCTGAAATTCCTTAATTGGCTCGCTAATGAATAAATTATTTACCGACGTATATCTTATTCATAAATTTATGGCCTGCTAATTGAGGATTTCTGAGAATTTCTCAATTTACGAAAGAGTTCATAAGAATTCATAATAAAAGCTTGGAAAAGTTGAATAAAAATGAATAATTAACTGTGCTAATTTATAACTATTTCTTGTTCATTCATTTTTTTCATTAATGTCATTTTTTTTTTTTTGCATTTAATATGTTTATAGCTCGACGAAATTTTTTAACGTTCAGATTTGTCGCCCTTGATAATGGATTTAACACAGTAACGGCACGTGAAGCCGTTCCTTCCGCGAATGGAGTAATAAAACAAAAATCTATTTCCAAGCGCTTAAGATTGCAACTGCGGCGCCGAACGATACAGTTGTGCGCCCAAACCTAAGTTTAGACTACACGGATAGGATGAGGTACCGGCGTTCCGTCGAATCTCATATTTCCCCCAAGTCTGTTGGCGCTGATCTCTTTTTTTTTTACCCGGATAAACAGTCGTTTTATTCTGACAGACTATGTTAATCTAGACAGAAGGTCGTCGAAAAATAAATTACTAGAGGAAAATCAGGGCCAGGCAAGGAAAGCGGTGAGTTCATTTAATCCCGTATGCGTTACATTCGACGTCCTCCGCATTTTCTCCTTTTTTGCATAAAGGAAACTTTTTTTTTCGATGTCGACTTTTTCATGTTATACATCCAAAATATTCTGAAACTGCAAGAAAAGTGGTTTAGAACATTTTTCCCCAATTAGTGTGTGTATGTGTGTGTGTTACCGTAACTCATTTCGCTTTCTTCTTTTTTATATTAAGATTTTTTCGCCCTTTCTTCTTTTTTATATTAAACATTTTTTGGCTTTTTCTTCTTGCTTATATTAAAAATTTATTCGCGCTTCTTTTTTATATTAAATTTTTTTTCGCGCTTTCTTTTTTTTATATTAAAACTCTCAACATTTTTTTTCCTGAAACAGAAGAAAATTATTTTCAAATTCTAATAACTGGCCAATTTCATATTAATATCTCAAGAACGAAAAAAAAAAATTAATCACTCAAGCTGCAATTTATTTGTTGTCAAAATGAACCCAATGTTGAAGAATATATAAACTTTTGAATTTTTGTTTGCCCCCTCAACAATTTCTTATTTGAAGAATGGAAAAATATTCTGGCTGCGATTTTTCTACAGGTAAAAATTTAATAACACACTTTCTCATAGACAAAATCAATATTTTTTATCGTACCATAATTTTTTTTGTGAAAAATGAAAAATAATGAAAAGGTAATGTGCAAATTTCCATTTCGTTCAATTATTTTTTCCCATCGTGGCATTTTTGTTTGTATATTGCCGCAAAAAGTAACTTCACAAAATTGGCCAATTTCTTTCCTTGGAAAATTGCTGCCGCACAACAGATTGAGTTTGCAGAGGAAGAATCAACGAGGAGATCCAATTTTTTTTTTCCTCTGTCACCTCACGTTTCAAGTTTATTACGTTTTTGGGCTTGGATGATATAAGCAGTTTTTGCTTGCGGTTGGCTTATGTTTGGCGAAACAGAATATACCACGTAGCTTCTCATTTCCCACGTGGAACGTTGGCGGGTTAGTCGAGACACCCTTTATCGAGGTTTGCGGCCAAATTGCTTCCAACTCGAGCGTGTCGATTTCTGAGTGGGCGTGTGAGATTCCCAGTACCATAACCGTAGCTTCTCCGTCTCTGTTTCTCTCTGCAACAAGATTGAATCTCTCATTAAGTTAGTCCTTGCGATAAAGTGAATCGAGTACTAATATTTCCAAAAAAAAATTTTTTATACGTTTCTCCTTCAAAACTAATGGGAATTAAAATCAAGAAATTAAGGTCTGTATTAAAGTGATCCTAATTAATGTAGGGAAAAAATATACAGCGATAAGTTTCCAGAAAAATAACTCACTTAACGCTTATAATGAATGAGGCATTTTATACGCAGTTTTTTCGATGTCAAATTTGTAATTTTCGTTTGATCTCGACAAGTGATAGCGCATTTTGTTTATTGACAAACGTTTTACAAATTCACCAACTGACATCCTTCGTTTTATTTCTCAATGAAGAGATAACAATTTTTTTGTAATTTTGTTCTTTGGTTATAAACAAATGCCTTTTATTTGTAAACGATGAATAGTATCTTGAATGTTTGTCGGCGAATTGATGCAGTATCTTTCAACAAACAAAATGAGTCATCAGTCGTTAAAATCAAATCAAAAGAACAAATTTGACTTCCAGAAAATTGCGTATATCATGTACAATTGTTTATTGGAGTAAAGGGACCGATTTTTCGATAAATTTATCTGGATATTTTTTTCTACATTGAAAAGGATCTCCTTAATTAACATCCATCGTAGTTTCCATAGCAATTCCTTTAAAACGTATTACAAACAAGTTTGGAAATACATGATTGACTTGACTGTACTTCAAGGACTTAAAAGTGATAAGGGACGATTTCCTTCCCACTTTCATCCACGTCTTCGAAGGCTTCTTTTGCCCTTCGCTGTCGTCATTTTCCTGCAAATGAATTTTAATGTAACTCCCTCATCCGTAAAGGAATCTTCCTTCATAGTCTTCTTCCATTTTGTCAATTCGTGCTGATGGTATGCGATAATAAAAGTTGGGAATGCACAGCACGATTCTTCTCAACCGTGGAAGATATAATGAAAGAAGAATTGAGGATTACTTGGCTCAGCACCTTCAAGAGATTATCGCTAGCAGACGCTAGTGGCAGCAGCTGTGGCTCTGCTTTAGTTTTTCTAAACTCACGTCTTTAAAATCCACCATATCGTTAATCTTTACTATAATTTTTGTTTCAACTCGTGAAGTCAATAGACCAGTCGATGTAAAAACATTTCCAACACGTTCGCTCATATGATTTTAATTTTCCCATCGTCATTGGTGCAGACGATAAAACGATACAACTTGCAAAATCCCGCTTCATTAAAGTTGCAGTTGTTCATTAAAAAACCCCGTTGACATCACTTTTTTATGGTACCATTGGAATCTTGAAGTTTCGACGATTCCAAAACGTACTTTTTATTGTTAGAAAGTTTAGTGTACGTATATTAATTTCTCATTTGAAGTAAAAATTCGGATCATTTTCCATAAGAGCCCATATGTATTTCTCTACGTTTGGGATGAAATTTTTCAGCAATTCGGTCGGTGACAGATGCTGAAATTTGGTAGTTACGTTCAGAATTACTTAAAGTATCATTTAGACATTTGATTTAATGCAAAAGTTTAAATATGTTTCGATGGAAAATTCTTAAAAAGTCGTGTCATTGACTCTGCTTTAGTTTTTCTAAACTCACGTCTTTAAAATCCACCACATCGTTAATCTTTATTATAATTTTTGTTTCAACTCGTGAAGTCAATAAACCAGTGGATGTAAAAACATTTCCACCACGTTCGCTCATACGATTTTAATTTTCCCATCGTCATTGGTGCAGACGATAAAACGATACAACTTGCAAAATTCGGCTTCATTAAAGTTGCAATTATTCATTAAAAAAACCCGGTGACATCACTTTTTTATGGTACCATTGGAATCTTGAAGTTTCGACGATTCCAAAACGTACTTTTTATTGTTAGAAAGTTTAGTGTACGTATATTAATTTGCGATTTGAAGTAAAAATTCGGATAATTTTCCATAAGAGCCCATATGTATTTTTCTATGTTTGGGATGAAATTTTTCGGCAATTCGGTCGGTTACAGATGCTGAAATTTGGTAGTTACGTTCAGAATTACTTAAAGTATCATTTAGACATTTGATTTAATGCAAAAGCTTAAATATGTTTCGATGGAAAATTCTTAAAAAGTCGTGTCATTGACTCTGCTTTAGTTTTTCTAAACTCACGTCTTTAAAATCCACCACATCGTTAATCTTTATTATAATTTTTGTTTCAACTCGTGAAGTCAATAGACCAGTGGATGTAAAAACATTTCCAACACGTTCGCTCATATGATTTTAATTTTCCCATCGTCATTGGTGCAGACGATAAAACGATACACCTTGCAAAATTCGGCTTCATTAAAGTTGCAATTATTCATTAAAAAAACCCGGTGACATCACTTTTTTATGGTACCATTGGAATCTTGAAGTTTCGACGATTCCAAAACGTACTTTTTATTGTTAGAAAGTTTAGTGTACGTATATTAATTTGCGATTTGAAGTAAAAATTCGAACCCTTTTCCATAAGAGCCCATATGTATTTCTCTATGTTTGGGATGAAATTTTTCAGCAATTCGGTCGGTGACAGATGCTGAAATTTGGTAGTTGTGTTCGGAATTGCTTAAAGTATCATTTAGACATTTGGTTTAATGCAAAAGTTTAAATATGTTTCGATGGAAAATTCTTAAAAAGTCGTGTCATTGACACGGGAAAACGAACGAAGCGGCAGTTGTGTTGCTCTGTGCCGGCTTTGGCGTAGCAGGTAGGCGGTAACCCGCGAATTCACTCGCTGCTCTTGTACTTTCGCCTACACAGTTTATCGATCAATCCCTTCTATCGCCCTCTGTAACCCCATGTTGCGTAACACACGCAATATGCACGCACGCAGGCGCCGCGTGCACTTTGCCGTTGCTGAAGAATTTTCTCCCTGCTCTTCTTTTCTCACAAAGTCAAGAACACCTAAAATCCCAACGATATATAACAAGTTAAACGCTTGCCAAAATATTTCTCATCCAAGCATCACGAATATAAAAAGAATATTAATATAATATTTAATTTATTCGATAAATAATATCATAATGCATTTTATTATAAATTTGTGGTAAGAAAAAATATAACATTTGATAAAAAAAAAAAAATTTACATTTTTTGAATGAACACCGAAAAAAATCAAGTGCAGAATAAAAATATCTGCAGATCACTAAAATCAATTAGAACGAATAAAATTATTACTCAGTTAATTTTTTTTTTAAGGTGAATGAAAATAATTGCTAATGAATTTTCTACTTGTCAATGTAATGAGAAATTTTGCTAATGCATTTTATTATAAATTTTGTGGTAAGAAAAAATATAACATTTGATCAAAAAAAAAAATGTTGTTTTTTACATTTTTGGAATGAAGCCGAAAAAAATTATGTGCGAAATAAAAATATCTGCAGATCACTGAAATCAACTAAAACGAATAAAATTATTACTCAGTTAATTTTTCTTTTTAGGGTGAATGAAAATAATTGCTAATGAATTTTCTACTTGTCAAAGTAATGAAAAATGTTGCTAATGCATTTTATTATAAATTTTGTGGTAAGAAAATATATAACATTTGATCAAAAAAATTTTTTAAAAATTTTTACATTTTTGGATTGAAACCGAAAAAAATTATGTGCAAAATCAAATAAAAATATCTGCAGATCACTGAAATCAATTAGAACGAATAAAAATATTGCTCAGTTAATTTTTCTTTTTTAAGGTGAAAGAAAATAATTGCTAATGGCTTTTCTACTTGTCAAAGTAATGAGAAATTTTGCTTACGTAGGTTCAATTAGCTTTTTCTTACGGACCGCTCCATTATGCAGAGACCACTGTTCAAATAATTTATTCCTTTTACTGCCCACAAGTACGTTCAACACGTGACACGAGCTTTTTTACACCCATAACTCATTCCAGCAGCTACCGTAGTGAACCCGGAAATTGTTCCTGGAGATCCTGAAATTTATGTTCAGAATAAAAGAAAAATATCAGGTGGTCACTGAAGTCAATTAGAACTAATAAAAATTTTACTCAGTATGCAAATTGTACTTGTGAAATTGTGGCAAAATATGTCACCGACTTTTTAATCGTCGGTTTAACCGAGTCTCGATTAACCCTAGTTTAACTGATGTTTTAACCGAATTTTAAGAAAAAAAAATCGTGGTTATTTTTACCTACATTTTAACTGAAAATTTGTCAGTAAAAATAATTTTAGCCAATAACTTTAACCGATTTTAAATTATGTTTTAGCCGACAATTTTTTCTAGTGATTCTGCCACCGCAAAACTATGGATCGGAATTTTTTTTTAAATTTCCTTTCGCGTTTGATGTAACGGGTATTTTGCTCTTTTAAATTCATATTCGATAATTTGGTACATATTTTATCACGAACAAAGAATGTAAATATTTTTGTCATTTGTAGGATTTGAACCTGGATTCGTGTGATTGTCGGTCTGCGTCTTAGAACACTCGGCTATCCACATCTTAGAAGAATATGTTTTTATTGTCTATTTGAAATATACGAAAAGTTTAAACATGTTATGAATTTTTACATAATTCGTGTTTATATAATTATATATAATTTATTATATATATATATATAAAAAAATTCCAAAATTTCCAAAAAATCGATTGGAAAATTGGTGATTTATAGAAATATTATTAAATAATTCTGCAAGCGGCTGAAGAATTCCGGTCGATGGTCAATTGGAAATGTAAAAAAAAAATAATAATAATCTGCTACTACTACTAATTCTGCAAAGCAGGAAATATGAAATAGGATTTTTTGTATGCATTAATAATTTTTAAGTTAGGGGTATTTTTATATAATTTTAGACACATTATAGTCATATATATAAATTATATATTTTTATATAATTCGTGTTTCTATAATTATATATAATTTATTATATATATATTAATAATGTAATCGAATTACAAATTTAAAAAATTGTATTTTCGTTGCGTCTTTTACAAAAAAAGGTCCCATTTCACTTATATGGACCTCTCCGATTAAGTTTAAAAAATAACAAAATTACTATACGCCTCAGGCGTATCTCGCGACGCTAGCGGTCGAGCGGCCACTGCGTGCGTAACGAGACGATCAGCTGAGTGAGTAAGAAAGCGATCAGCCGATCGCTTTCTTTTGTTTAAATTTTTAGAATTTGTAATTCGATTACATTTAATGAATCGAATACATCTACATATAAAATTATGAAAAAAATCACATAAGCTCCTTTTAATATTACCAATTACATAAAAAAATACGCAGAAGATTGGAAGAAAATTTAAAAAATCAATTACCCGAAATATTTTTTTAAAAATGGGTAAAATGCGTTCTCCATCTTGGGCTTGTGCTTAAAATGTTTGGGACTCCATGTAGTATATTCGTGATTTTTTGTATTGAAATCGGAGGGGGCCAAATTAGCGAAATGGTACCTTTTCTTGGTAGAAGACATAAATAAAATAGAAGTTATGTTTATTTTTTATTTTGATTATTTTTACCGTAAACTGTGTTGAATTACGAAAATTTTGACCTAGTTATTTTTGTCGATATCATCATTCCACTTGACGTCAGATTTTTTTAAAAATTTTTCACCTTTTATTTTATGGCTCGTCGAAATATAAGAATAAAATTCTCAAAAAATTCACAGATGCACTGTTTGACATAGTCAACAATATAAAAAAATTAGGCGAAAATTGGAGTCGGTCAGGTTTTTTTTTTGTGCGAAATCCCGTGGAATGACCCATATATAAATCCTATTTCATATTTCCTGATTTGCAAAATTAGTAGTAGTAGCAGATTTTTTATTTATTTTTACATTTCCAATTGACCATCGACCGAAATTCTTCAGCCACTTGCAGAATTATTTAATAATATTTCTACAAATCACCAATTTTCCAATCGATTTTTTGGAGGTCCTTGAAATCACTAAGAACGAATAAAATGATTACTGAGTAATTTTTCCCGCATCTAATCTAAAATTAATCGCTAATGATTTCTCTGCTTGTCAAACCAGAATAAGAATTTTTTTCTTGTAAGACTAACTTTTTTTTGTCGACTGCTCCATAATGCAGAGTTCACATAATTTATTCCTTTTACTGGCCACTGTGGACGTTTCAACACGTGACAGGAACTTTTTCATCCCCATAACTCTTCCCATAGCAGAGAACCCGGAAATTGTTTCGACACGAAAAAAGCTACGCTGGACGTAGTGGATGTATATGTAAATACAGAAAACGAGGCTCTCTCTTGATGAGGATTGATTGGTCCCGGTCGTTCGTTCGTTCGTTTGTTTTTCTGCTGTTGTAGTGTTGGACACAGTTATATAGAGGCGATGCTGCACCTCAGGATATTCCCTGAGGAAACAGGACAAAGTCCACATATGCGTTGTTATAGCAGTACACGTGACGTGTGCTACGTTTTGCCTCTATGAAGTAGGACAGCCTCTGCTATTACGTACCTATTTACAGCACGCAACGGATTATTATGCTTGGCAGCACCTATACACTGTATCCAAGTCGATGTATGGTACAGTAAATGGAGAATTTACTATGCGTTTCTCTCACAGTCTCGCAATTATACGCAAGTCAAGTAAGCAGGGTTGTTGATTACACGCTTGATTCGCTAAGTCAAGTCAATGAATAGCTATGCGAACGATGAATAGTTATGGAAGCTCGTGGATATTCAACCCTCCAGCATATTAAGACACCATAGTATATGCACTTTCATATGCAAAAGTATAATTTCGACCAAACCTTCGGTACTCTGCAACAAAAAAACAACAAAAATATAATTAATATTATTGACGATGCTCTATTATTTTTTAATAATTATTATATTATAACAGTTATTAATTCTTTGAGTCATACATTTTAGGTTTTGTATGATTTATTCAAATTTTATATTAGACTAAAATTCCAGTACTTTGCAACAAAAAAATAATTAATATTATTGACGATGCTGTGTTATTTTTTAATAATCATTATTATAATAATAGTTATTAACCATTTGAGTCATACATTTTTCGTTTTGTATGATTTACTTGAAATTTTATACTAGACTAAAATTCCAGTACTTTGCAACACAAAAAACAACAAGAATATAATTAATATTATTGGCGATGCTGTGTTATTTTTTAATAATTATTATAATAACAGTTATTAACCATTTGAGTCATATATTTTTCGTTTTGTATGATTTACTTGAAATTTTATACTCGACCAAAATTCCAGTACTTTGCAACACAAAAAACAACAAAAATATAATTAATATTATTGACGATGCTGTGTTATTTTTTAATAATTATTATAATAACAGTTATTAACCATTTGAGTCATATATTTTTCGTTTTGTATGATTTACTTGAAATTTTATACTCGACCAAAATTCCAGTACTTTGCAACACAAAAAACAACAAAAATATAATTTATATTATTGACGATGCTGTGTTATTTTTTAATAATTATTATAACAATAGTTATTAATTCTTTGAGTCATACATTTTAGGTTTTGTATGATTTATTTGAAATTTTATACTCGACCAAAATTCCAGTACTTTGCAACACAAAAAACAACAAAAATATAATTTATATTATTGACAATGCTGTGTTATTTTTTGATAATTATTATAAAAACAATTATTAATTCTTTGAGTCATACATTTTAGGTTTTGTATGATTTATTTGAAATTTTGTACTCGACCAAAATTCCAGTACTTTGCAACACAAAAAACAACAAGAATATAATTAATATTATTGGCGATGCTGTGTTATTTTTTAATAATTATTATAATAACAGTTATTAACCATTTGAGTCATATATTTTTCGTTTTGTATGATTTACTTGAAATTTTATACTCGACCAAAATTCCAGTACTTTGCAACACAAAAAACAACAAAAATATAATTTATATTATTGACAATGCTGTGTTATTTTTTAATAATTATTATAACAACAGTTATTAATTCTTTGAGTCATACATTTTAGGTTTTGTATGATTTATTTGAAATTTTGTACTCGACCAAAATTCCAGTACTTTGCAACACAAAAAACAACAAAAATATAATTAATATTATTGACGATGCTGTGTTATTTTTTAATAATTATTATAATAACAGTTATTAACCATTTGAGTCATACATTTTTAGTTTTGTATGATTTACTTGAAATTTTATACTCGACCAAAATTCCGGTACTTTGCAACACAAAAAACAAAAACATAATTAATATTATTGGCGATGCTGTGTTATTTTTTAATAATTATTATAATAACAGTTATTAATTCTTTGAGTCATACATTTTAGATTTTGTATGACTTACTTGAAATTTTATACTCGATCAAAATTCCAGTACTTTGCAACACAAAAAACAACAAAAATATAATTAATATTATTGGCGATGCTGTGTTATTTTTTGATAATTATTATAACAACAGTTATTAATTCTTTGAGTCATACATTTTTCGTTTTGTATGATTTACTTGACATTTTATACTCGACCAAAATTCCAGTACTTTGCAACACAAAAAACAACAAAAATATAATTAATATTATTGAAGATGCTGTATTATTTTTTTAATAATTATTATAACAACAGTTATTAATTCTTTGAGTCATACATTTTTCATTTTATATGATTTACTTGAAATTTTATACTCGACCAAAATTCCAGTACTTTGCAACACAAAAAACAACAAAAATATAATTTATATTATCGACGATGCTGTGTTATTTTTTAATAATTATTATAACAATAGTTATTAATTCTTTGAGTCATACATTTTAGGTTTTGTATGATTTATTTGAAATTTTATACTAGACCAAAATTCCAGTACTTTGCAACACAAAAAACAACAAAAATATAATTAATATTATTGGCGATGCTGTGTTATTTTTTAATAATTATTATAATAACAGTTATTAACTCTTTGAGTCATACATTTCACGTTTTGTATGATTTATTTGAAATTTTATACTCAAAAGTTTTTGAGGTCTCTGATTATGAGTCTGGGCTTCAAAATAAAAAAATAAAAAATGGCGGATCCAATATGGCCGACAAAAATGCAAAAAGTCACTGGATTTGGATGAAATTGGACTCCAAAATCAAATATTCAAAACAGTAGATTGTAAATAAAATTAATTTGTAAAAAAATGGCAACGTAGCAAAAAATTTGGAAAAAATTCTGAAATATACTTCAGGAAGTTCTAATTAAATACCTAAATTTTCGTTTCGATATTATTGGAAGTTTCGTCAAAAATTAATTTTTTCTGTGCAAAAAGGGCGAATTAAAATTTTTTTTTAGGATCAAGCACGAATTTTTTTTATTTATTATTTTTTTAAATATATGGACTAAAAAAAATGACACCTCGTAATTTACTATTTGGGAGTAAAATGCCCGTTTTTAACCGCAACACGATGAATGCATCAATGGCTATCATTATTCTTTTAATATTCCGGAATAAAAAAATTGATTTGACAAGCGACATCTGCAGATTATGGAGGTGGCACGAATGGAAATTACGTTAAAATGTTGTACGGTGAATTATATCGCGGAATGACGGCTGCGGGACACTACGTGATCCTCCTCGAGAATCGAGAATTGTCATCGACGTGTTAACGTAAATTGACGCGCTGACAAGCTGTCGTGAATGATTCATGAAAATCAGGTTATACTCAATTGGCCTGGTTTTTCGATCGAAATCTCCATTCCATGAAACAGCTTGACTCCTTTATCGCGAAAACTGTTGAATCAAATACGGTTTTTTTAAAACAAGAATATCAATAGTCAAACTTTAAAAACCTGAAAAAAAATTGCAGATTTACAATGGACGAAAAATGTAGCTAGAAAATATTTATATGGAACACATGAATTTTCAGATTTTTTCCAAGACATAGAAAATTGTTTTATATCTTGGGAAAAATCTAAAGAAAATTTTCAAAAATCATGTGTTGCTTATAAGAAATTTGCAGCTACCGTATTGTAAACTTACTATTTTTTACCATTTTGCTATTTTACCATTTTTTACCATTTTGCTATTTTACCATTTTTTACCATTTTGCTATTTTACCATTTTTACCATTTTGCTATTTTACCATTTTTTACCATTTTGCTATTTTACCATTTTTTATCATTTTGCTATTTTACCATTTTTTACCATTTTGCTATTTTACCATTTTTTACCATTTTGCTATTTTATCATTTTTTACCATTTTGCTATTTTACCATTTTTTACCATTTTGCTATTTTACCATTTTTTACCATTTTGCTATTTTACCATTTTTTACCATTTTGCTATTTTACCATTTTGCTATTTTACCATTTTTTACCATTTTGCTATTTTACCATTTTTTACCATTTTTTACCATTTTGCTATTTTACCATTTTTTACCATTTTGCTATTTTACCATTTTTTACCATTTTGCTATTTTACCAAATGGTAAAATAGCAAACCATTTCGCTATTTTACCATTTTTTACCATCTTGCTTCCTCATAGAGGAAGCTTTGTTTTCGTGAACAAATTTTTTTTCGAGATTTTCATGTCAGGACACTCAGAATGGTCTAAAACGTCGAGAAGAGAGTGTGTGTGTGAGTGCACAATTTTTTGTTAGCACGATAGCTGTCCCAATTTCTAAGATATCGGGCTCAAATTTGAACCACGAGTAAACTGTCGTTAAACAAGTTATGGGATTGAATTTGGAGTTAATCCATCAAGGTGTTCAAAATTTATGGCATTTTGAATTTTTTGGAGAATGTCAGCTCGGGCTCTAACTCCCGCAATTTTTATGATATCCGGCTCAAACTTGGACCAGAAGTGGGCTGTTATCAAATAGTGTTTGGGATTAAATTTGGTGTCAATCCGTTAAGGGGTTCACAATTTATGGCATTTTTAAATGTTTTGACATTTTTTGTTCGTGCTCTAACTTTCGCAATTTTTAAGATATCGGGCTCAAATTTGGTCCACAAGTGGACTGTTATTAAATAAAGTTTGGGAGTGAATTTGACGTCAATCCGTTAAGGGGTTTTAAATTTATGGCATTTTGAATTTTTTGTTTGTGCTCTAACTTCCGCAATTTTTAAGATATCAGGCTCAAATTTGGTCCACAAGTAGAGTGTGGTTAAACTAACCATCAGTTCGAATCTGGCGAGAATATGTCAAGGGTTTCAAAACTAATGCCATTAAAATTTTTTTTAAACAAGGCTGCAAAGTAGAACTTTGCAAATTGCTTCCTCATTATTGTTGGATTTTTACAAAGCTTCCTCTATGAGGAAGCCAAAATAGATTAACATGCTTCCTCATAGAGGTAGATTTGTAAAAATCCAACAATAATGAGGAAGCAATTTGCAGAGTTCTCCTTTTTCACCATTTTTTACCACTTTGTTTTTATGAAAAAAAAATATCGAGATTTTTATGTCAGGACACTTAGAATTGTCCAAAACATCCAGAAAAGTGATCTAGAAAAAATGTCCGTATGTATGTATGTGTGTGTGTATGTATACAATTCCGAAAATTCGAACGCCGATAACTCAAGAACGGTTTTGTATATCGCGCTCAAATTTGGCACACTAGTGTAGCAGCAGACCCTCTTCAACTGTACCAATTTTCGAAAAAATCTGTGCGAAAATTTCGATTTTATGCCGTTTTGAATTTTTTGAAAAAAGGCGATGGTCGCTCTAACTTTCGTAAAATTCAGTCTATTTTGCTAAATAGTTGGTTATAAGAGCAGGTGCACTCAATGTTGTTGGGTATTGAATTTGGCTCGAATCGGTAAAGTGGTTCAGATTTTATGAAATTTTGAATTTTTCAAAAAATTGCCATTATCGCTCTATTGTAACTTTTGCAAAACATGAGATAGCGAGCTCAAATTTTGTATATAAATGAAACAATATTCAGCCATTATGTATGTATAATTTAGTGACGAACGGTATGAAATTTTTGATTTTATGGGATGTTGAATTATTTTCAAAAATATACGTTATCACATTTACTTTCGGAAACGCTCTAATAATAACGAAATAACGAAGTAGAAAAAGGGAATTCACAACATGTTTATTTATCTGATTAAAACAAGCATGCAAAGTAGAAACTTGCACATTGCTTCCTCATTATTTTTCGCTTTTTACAAAGTTTCCTCTATGAGGAAGCTAAAATTGAATAACATACTTCCTCATAAAAAGCGAAAAATAATGAGGAAGCAATGTGCAAGATTTTTCTTTTTCGTTTCGAAAAAGTTGTACTTCGGTTCGGATTTCAAAAATCTTTAGATTGAAACAAAAGATTTTTTTGATTTTTCACAATGTGGCGATTAGTATTTTGCTTTTGAAAAATTGTATGTGATTGATAATTGAAAAAAAAAATTGCTTTTAAGAGTTACGTCAACGAAATTAAAAATGGATTGTTCTATATGCATTGGCTTTCTAAGTGTTCCCAAACCCGGTTGAATGTCAGAGCTACAGGGTTTGCTTTCGACCAAGCAAGCTTGGATCGATACGCTATGCGTGCTGGGGCTCCGCTTCACACTCGCCCACTCTACCAAACAAAGCAACAAGTCCGCGACGTCTTTACCTCTGGATTAAATTCCCTTAGGAGAATATACCATGTGAAATGCTATTACACTGTACGAAAATGTCGTTGATATTCATTCTCATCATCGTAGATGTCCTTAAAACAATATTTGTTAAGCTCATTATTAAATATTCCCCATTAAGGAGGTTTCTGCGTTTCACACTAGCCAAATCAGTACTAAATTTAAAAAAATGTTTTTACAATTTTTGGTGGCTCATAAAAATCTATTAAAACAAAAATTTCACGAATATAATTAATATCTTCTATGTCTCAAAATGAATAAACTAATAGTAGATTTATTTGCCTTGAAATTCTTTGTTTTCGTAAAAATTCTTGGACAAATTAATTTTATTCATGTAATTGACAATCTTAGTTTTTGTGACTCTCCTTTTTTTTTATAACCACCTTAATGTCTATAAGACACTTTCTCTTTTTTTAAAAAAAGTTGGCAGATTTTGTTGTCGGTTATCCGTGATATTTTTTAAATGTTGGACTAATTTGCAGTCTTGATTGTTAAAAGTTGTTTGCATGTTTCAAAATTTTTGTCAATTAGGTTAAAATATGTTAAAACTTGTTAAAATTTATGCTAAACCGACTGGATCATCAGGTCGAGATGGAGAGTCACATTTTCACTGATGGTGAAAATTAATTTGGTCTAAGACACATTTTCAAATTATCACAATATTTGCAAAATCAAAAGGATGCAAAGTAAAACCTTGCAGATCGCTTTCTCATTCTTTTTCGCTTTTTACAAAGCCGCCTCTATGAGGAAGTTTCTTTATTTTATATTTGACTTCCTCATAAAGGAAGTTTTCCGAAAGATGAAAATTATTGACGAAGTTGATGATTTCTGACGTTTTACAAAATCCAGAGCGACCCTAATAAATTTTTAAAAAATTCAAAATCACGTAAAATCCGAACCGCTTTACCGATCATCACCAAATTTGGTATGTGGCAGGGCTGAACGTTATTTTTCCTGTGTAAAAAATTTCAGTCGATTAGTTGAAATTTTACCTGGATTAGAGCAAAACGAAAATTTTTCGAAAAATTCAAAATCTCATAAAAACCAAACCCCTTTACCGATTTGGCCCAAATTCAATACCAAAAGTCGTAACACTTTGTTCAAGTTTAATACGAAGTTTCAGTCCGATAGCTAAAAATTCGTTCGAGCTAGAGCATTTACGTGCTTTTTTCAAAATTTCAAAATTCTTGGAAAAATTAAATGCGTTAAGCAATTTTTGTAAAATTTATACCAATTGAAGATTAGCCAGTACTGTACATGTTGTTTAAATTTTAGCTGATTCGGTCGAATACTTTATAAGCTACAGTTATATGAATTTTTGGCCTTTCATCACACACAATTTTTCTAAACAAATTTTCTCGACGTTTCAGGCCATTTTAAACATTTTAACATGAGAATCTCGAAAAAAAGAATGGTTCAGGAAAACAAAGCTTTCTCTTTGATGAAGCAAAAATGAAAATAAAAAGGATGCAAAGTAGAACCTTGCACATTGCTTCCTCATTATTTTTCGCTTCTTACAAAGCTACCTCTATGAGGAAGTATGTTATTCAATTTTTGGCTTCCTCATAGAGGAAGCTTTGTAAAACGCGAAAAATAATGAGGAAGCAATGTGCAAGGTTCTACTTTGCATCCTTGTTTTAATTAGATAAATATACATGTCGTGGATTCGCTTTTTCTATTTCGTTATTACGTTATTTCGTGATTATTAGAGCGTTTCCGAAAGTGAATATGATAATGTATATTTTTAAAAATAATTCAACATTCCATAAAATCAAAAATTTCATTCCGTTCGTCACTAAATTATACATATATAATGGCTGAATATTGTTTCATTTATATACAAAATTTGAGCTCGCTATCTTAAGTTTTGCAAAAGTTACAACAGAGCGATAATGTCAATTTTTTGAAAAATTCAAAACATCATAAAATTTTAACGGCTCAACCGATCTTAACCAAATTCAATAGCGATCACCGGCATATGAAAGCTCAAATTCATACCAATTTTTAGATCAATATCTCGAAAATTGAAAGAGTTATTGCGTAAACAGACATTTTTCAAAAAATTAAAAAACGCGTAATAATTTAACGATGAAGTGGATTTTAACAAAAATTTGTATGAACGATGAGACTTGATCCCTCTATCTATGGTCCAAATTTCAGCTTGATATCTCAAGGCATTCTCGAGTTATAAAGGTTTACATTTTTCGATTGTGTAACATACACACACACATACACACACACACGCACACACACACACACACATACAGACATTTTTTCTAAATCACTTTTCTCGATGTTTTGGACCATTCTGAGTGCACTGACATGAAAATCTCGAAAAAAAATTTTTTCACGAAAACAAAGCTTCCTCTATGAGGAAGCAAAAGGATGCAAAGTAGAACCTTGCACATTGCTTCCTCATTATTTTTCGCTTCCTACAAAGCTACCTCTGTGAGGAAGTATGTTATTCAATTTTTGGCTTCCTCATAGAGGAAGCTTTGTAAAACGCGAAAAATAATGAGGAAGCAATGTGCAAGGTTCTACTTTGCATCCTTGTTTTAATTAGATAAATATACATGCCGTGGATTCGCTTTTTCTATTTCGTTATTACGTTATTTCGTGATTATTATAGCGTTTCCGAAAGTGAATATGATAATGTATATTTTTTTAAATAATTCAACATTCCATAAAATCAAAAATTTCATTCCGTTCGTCACTAAATTATACATATATAATGGCTGAATATTGTTTCATTTATATACAAAATTTGAGCTCGCTATCTTAAGTTTTGCAAAAGTTACAATAGAGCGATAATGTCAATTTTTTGAAAAATTCAAAACATCATAAAATTTTAACGGTTCAACCGATCTTAACCAAATTCAATAGCGATCACCGGCGTATGAAAGCTCACATTCATACCAATTTTAAGATCAATATCTCGAAAATTGAAAGAGTTATCGCCTAAACAGACATTTTTCAAAAAATTAAAAAACGCGTAATAATTTAACGATTAAGTGGATTTTAACAAAAATCTGTATGAATGATGAGGCTTGATCCCTCTATCTATGGTCCAAATTTCAGCTTGATATCTCAAGGCATTCCCGAGTTATAAAGGTTTACATTTTTCGATCGTGTAACATACACACATACACACACACACATACAGACATTTTTTCTAAATCACTTTTCTCGACGTTTTGGCCCATTCTGAGTGGACTGACATAAAAATCTCGAAAAAAATTTTTTTCATGAAAACAAAGTTTCCTCTATGAGGGAGCAAAAAATATGGCTTTATTTTGTATTACGTGTACTGTTTAATTGATAGAATTATTTTTGATTTATATGTTTAGAAGAATCTGAGAATGAACGTGACGACGATAGGATCAACGAGCAGAGGTCTCGAAATGACGAGCACTCTCGCTGGTATATTGGAGATGGGAGTCGATGTCGCGGTCGACAAGACGCGAAAAGCCTTCGACGATGATCTCGACGTGTCGCCTGTGACCCTCTCGTCGGATTGGTCAAGAGTTGCGCGACTTTTGCTTCTTGCGTCTCTCGCTGTCGTCGGGAGTGTCGGCAACGTTTTTATGATCTCCGCAGTCATGGTAGAGGATCATCTAAAGAAGAGAGGTGATTAATGCTACATATCTATCATCTTGCCACAACAAACCGGAAATTCCTAAGGAACGATGCTTCAAAAAATTGGCCAATCGTTGTAGATTTTTTTATCGTGTGATCGATGACGATGTTTGTTCATCCCCGTTAGCATTAATCCTCTTGGCAAAAAAAAATCATCTTCCTCCAGAAGAGCAATTGGGAATCTGAAAAAATAAAATAAAATACTGTAATTTAAAAAAAATACTGTCTATTTTACAGATCGAAAAAGAATAAAGCAATTGCCGAATATTTGCAAATTTAATATATCATAAAATTAGTAACTATAATGATGTATTCAGTTTATTGAATTTATGAAATATAGAATATTTTAGTCTTCGTTTATGCATTTTGTCCTGATAGGTCACAATTTTTATTTCTTTAAATTCGTCGCGAAATTGTTTGAACATCTCACATGAAAGAATTGATATTGAATATGCAAAGTTGTGTAAAAGGTTCATTGACATTGAAATAAATGATATTTTTATTCTTCAGGAAATGCATTTCTCGTTAACGTCGCTCTGGCAGATCTGCTGGTGACCGGTTTGGTAATCCCGGCCTCGGCGATCGTAATTCTCGCGGGTCACAAGGACTCGCCGAGTATCTGCAGATTCGAGTGGACCCTCGAGGCTATTTGCTTTCTCGTGACCGTTCTCACTCTCGCGACCATTGCCATCGAGAATTACGCAAGGCTATGCCTTCCTGCCGAGAGGTAAGTCACGTAGTTAAATACTAGGATTACCCAGACTATTTGGCTTTCAATCCAATCAAATAATTTCATATGACACGTACGTGTCATAAAATCACATGGTGATAATGCATAAATCAAGACGAAAATCAAAAATTCATATTAAAGTATATGATTGTTATATACAACATTAAAACGGCTTCTCTGTAGAGGCTTCATTTTTTGGCTTTTTTTGCAATTTTTTTTACAAAAAACTATAAAGTCTTCTGAAACGAAGGATTTGTACTCCACATTATTAAACATTTTAAGTATCTAATAAAAACAAACAAAAACTCACCTTCGACTCGGGCGGTCAACTTCACGATCCTCCGCAGAAAGTCCGATTTTCCGCACTAGTATCACGATTAATATTATTTCATCGTTTGTAAAGTTATTTTTTCCGCCATCTCTAAAGTAAGCTCATTTCATGCTCGTAACGCGGGCGCAAAGTTGCTAGCTTATAACCTCCGACTCGTGCGCGAGACCAATCGAGTTTCATTACTCCCTAGGGAGGAAAACTGTAAATTACTCCCCAGTCAGGAAAACGGTTAATTACTCCCTAGGGAAGAAAACGGTTAATTACTCCGTATGAAAGAAAACGGTTAATTACTCCCTAGGGAAGAAAACGGTTCATTACTCCCTAGTGAGGAAAACGTTTCATTACTCCCTAGGGAGGAAAACGTTTCATTACTCCCGGGGGAAGAAAACGCTTAGTTAAAAATGAGCAATTTTTGCATGTTTGATTAAAGCACGGAATGTGGTTGTTTTCGTCCGAAATCGGGAAAAATGTCGTATGCTACACCAGAAGAACAGTGATTTTCGCCTCACCCTTTCAAACTTAACCCTCGGCAAAAATCGCGCACTTTTCTCCCTTGTTGCATAATATACTAATTATTTTCGAATGTATATGCGTAAAGCCACACATGCATTTCATTCGTTCTACTCCATTAAAAAAGCTAAAAAAATCGAAGTTGGAAAAAAAATGTGAAACAATTTATAAATTAACAAAATCTGAGATAATGTTTGTGATATTTCAGTTACGCAGTGCTGACACCGAGCCGAGTAACAGCGACGACATTCGTGGTGTGGGCAATAGCGGCTACGGCGGTAGGACTTCAATCGTCCTACGATCTGGGTCCAGATTTTTGCGAGCGTAGATTCGACGGCATCGCGATACAACAGGTGATCGGTGCATGTGTTTTGGTGGCGCTACCGGCGTTGGTGACGATATTCGTTTATCTTATGCTGGTGATACGCGTACGTCGGGCAATAAGAGGATCTTTCAAGCCACCTTTAGCCTTCGCCTGGGACTACTCATTGACCAAGACGAACATGTGTAGCTTCGCGCTATTCGCCGTATTCTGGCTGCCGTTTGGCGGCGCTGTATGTCTCAGCGCTGTGAGGCCTGTAAGGCCCGGGATCTTTTACAATCTCGCCTGGTTCGGATTCAGTAAGTCTTGCTTCAACAATCTACTATATTGCGTAGCCGATCGTCACTTTAGAAACGCGTACATCAAGCTCTTTCACTATTGTTGCTGCAAAACGACCGTTAGCTTTTCACGAAGACAAAGAGGCGACGGTGGAAGATCCTCAGGTGACGTCAAACTCAGGGTCCACATTATTCACTCGTACGCGAGTCCCGCTTCTTGCAGACCCACAGTTGCCAGGGTTAACGGTCGCGAGGGTTACGAGCTCTAGGATATCTCGAGACGGTCATCGGGCCTCAGAATCAACGTCCCCGCTGATGTTCCTCCTCCTCCACCTCCTTCTTCTCACTATTATCATCATCGTCGCAATTTTTTAACTGCCGATTACGTCTAGTTCGAACTTCTATATTCTTTATAGATTCTCGCGCGTTCTTCTCGATTGCTCGAGATTAAAATGCGTATCCTCAACATTTTCTTTTTTTCTCGGAGTTATAAGCCTTCATTATCTTTTCCTTCCGTAGAGGGCGCTTTGCACTGGAAAATCAGAAAAATTTTCACGACATCTGGCGGATAAATTTTCAACTACTCTATTACAGTCGTCATGAATTATAATTGGATGGAAAATAAGATTTCTTTCATTTTTGATGCCAATATAGTCATATTCTGAAAAAAAGTTTGTGTTAATATATTAATTAATACAATAATAGTCGACGTTTTTAAGAATTGCACAATTTTGACTAAGTTATCGCCGCCATTTTTTCTTTGTTTTAATTTCCAATATGGCGGGCCAAATAAATAAGGAAACAATGTGCAAGTTTTTTTTGTTTATAAATCAACATTTTTTATATAAACGCAAAGAAAATTTAGTTTCCACATGAAACGAATAATTCTATAAAAATAGAATGGCACAACAAAAAATGGCGGCCTATTTTTAATTAATCTACGATTATTTAAAAACAAATTGCCGCCACTTTTTCTTTGTTTTAATTTCCAATATGGCGGATCAAATGAATAAGGAAACAATATGCAAGTTGCGTTTCTAGATAAACGTTCATTCCAATGTCAACATTTTTTACACAAAGACAAAGAAAATTTAGTTTTCTTATGAAACGAATAATTCGATAAAAATAGAAAACAAAAAAAAATGGCGGTTGATGTTTATTTAATTTGACATTATTAAAAAAATAAATCGCCATTTTTTCGTCATTGCAATATTGACATTTAATATTTCCTTTATTCCTCGGTCAACAAATCGAGTTGAAAATCATCATATTTCTATTCTTTGTGTAAAAAATGTTGACATTGGAATGAACGTTTATCTAGAAACTCAACTTGCATATTGTTTCCTTATTCATTTGATCCGCCATATTGGAAATTAAAACAAAGAAAAAGTGGCGGCAATTTGTTTTTAAATAATGGTAGATTAATTAAAAATAGGCCGCCATTTTTTGTTGTGCCATTCTATTTTTATAGAATTATTCGTTTCATGTGGAAACTAAATTTTCTTTGCGTTTATATAAAAAATGTTGATCTATAAACAAAAAAAACTTGCACATTGTTTCCTTATTTATTTGGCCCGCCATATTGGAAATTAAACCAAAGAAAAAATGGCGGCGATAACTTAGTCAAAATTGTGCAATTCTTAAAAACGTCGACTATTATTGTATTAATTAATATATTAACACAAACTTTTTTTACATCACAAACCCATAATTTGCCTAAAATAATGAAGGTTTAAAACTCTGACACTACCGATATAAAAACACGACCAACGAACGCGCTCACTCCGTCCATTACCGCTGAATATCCAAAAAAATTATTAACCGTTCGTCCTCGTCTTCCGTGTCGTTATCTCGACGGAAGGCATTTTTTTAATTACAAGAGCAGCAACTTCGATTCTTCCCCTTCTTTTCTCAAGCTGATATATTCAGTGCGTAGCACAGTTCAGGGCTTATCTTGTGTCACGTGAGAAAACAAAGAAAAAAAAAATGGCGATATTAACGGTTGGGACTTTCCGGAATTTTTGCGCGTTCGCTGAATCGCCACGTGCGAAACGATTTGAAGGAAGAAAACGTCAGAGGCCGAAGCACAGATATACAGAGACGAGGGAATGAAATAGGAAGCCCGGGGCCGTTTTAACGGTGGGTAAAGATCGATCGAGTCGCAACGAACGATAGGGGCGCCTGGAAAACTCTCGCCCTCACCTCCGATTCTCATCCCCAGCAACGGTAAAAGGTTTATCGAGGAATCGCAAGAATCCCCGGAGCTTTTCACGAGAAACAGATCTTTGCTATCCCTTTTGTCGTGGGAATTTGAGGGCCATCAATCAACGGTTGTACATTGACCTGTAAATACTCGAGACGAAGAAAGAAAAAAAAAAAATAACAAAAAAAACGACAACTGTAGCGTATTAAGGAGATAGTAGCATTTCGGACTGATCAAATCAGTGCTAAGATTTTTATAGGCATTTTTGTAAAAAAAAAAGATTTTTGCCCCGAATATGTTGATGTTATTTGGTTACTATGAGTAAAATAACATTAATATACTTTAATTTGGTTTTTTAAAAAATATATATATGTTCTTGTTCAGAGAAATTCGATATAATTAAGAGAAGAAAAAAAAACCAAACTTGAAGTACATTTTTTTTAGTCTAGAAAATAATTCGTAATTTAATTATTTTTATTATTATTATTGTTTGATTACAAACAATAATCATGAATTAATTAATGATTAATAATAATAATATATTTCATACATTTCCTGTTTCATAATCAATAATTAATAACAATTATTGATTATTGTTATTATTATTATTGTTATAAAAATTATTATTATTAATAATAATAATAATAATAATAATAATAATAATAATAATGAAAATATATGCAAAATATAGAATTTTTTGGCATCTATAAAACTTTTTTTTTTTTAATAGCCGATCGAAAAGTGAACTTTTTCGAACGCCGTGCGAAAATGACCTACTTTACGCACTTGATACAAAATATACTTATTTCCGTCTGGGAAGTCAACAAAAACGTGTCTTTTCGGAAATTAACGATTTTTAGTCAATTTTCTTACGAATCTCAAATTCTAGGACAAAAATTATTATTTAATACTTTTTTGAATTGTACAAAAATTGACTGAAAAGTTAACAAAAAAAAATTGGCACATGTTTGATTAGTTTGAAGTGCTTTAAGCTCCTTAAATGAATAATGCGTATCGTAAATATGTCTATATTATCTACTATAAATATATACATACACACATATATATATATATGTGTGTAAAATATATACGTGTGTGTATATATATTTATATATATATACATATATATATATATAACATGTACATTACATGCCTTCTGTCAAGCTGTGATTACACTCTAGGTATGACTGTCGAATAGGTTTTTCATAACTGTGTAATTGACTAATTTTTTCAAACGATTTTTCCACGAATACGAGGAAGAAGCAAAAACCAAAACGTAATACCGTCGAAATTATCGACGCGTTGACTGACTATTTTTTAAAACCGGACGAAATACGCGTTATTACTAAGTTTGTATAATTACTTTTTTTTTTTTTTTAATTTTTGTAACGAGTTGAGATAAATACTCGAAATTTTAGAGATTCTTTTTTATACTCGGTGATTCCATTTGTAACGGCAATTGCGAAGAATTTAATTTTTCGAGACTGACTTCTATTTTTTCACATGGAACGAGTAATTCGATAAAAATAAAATAGCACAATTAAAAATGGCGTTTTATTTTTAAAAAATCTGACATTATTTAAGAAAAATATAAATCGCCATTTTTTTTTTTGCATATTAAACGTTTGTTGCAATATTGACATTTTTTA
The DNA here is from genome assembly GCA_963970395.1 of Ephialtes manifestator. NCBI lineage: Eukaryota > Metazoa > Arthropoda > Insecta > Hymenoptera > Ichneumonidae > Ephialtes > Ephialtes manifestator. Next base: position 28,689,113 of record OZ019977.1, on the reverse strand, counting down.
TATGAAATGCAAATACAAATTCGACGAAAATAAAATAGCACGAGAAAAAATGGCGGTTTAATTTTTTTTGAAAAAAATCCGACATTAAGGAATCTTTCCAGTGTGACGGCCTGAAAAATAGCCTATTTTCACGATTTTTTTTCGGACCGTTACTATACGCCGATCAATCTGAAATTTTTATGACATATTGAGGTAATCATGAATGAGAGAAAATGATTTTTTATAAGACGATTTTTATTGTTTAAATATTTTTTTTTAATTGTTGAAAATAATGTTGATAAAAAAAGATAGCTTCATGGTGGACATCCTGGGGGTCGCAAATTTGATCTGAAAAAAAAAACCCAAAGGATTATTAATTAGTATGCGATTGGCTATCGCGCTATGGAGACTTTTTTTTTTTAAATCAAAATTGACAAAATGGCGGCGGTTTGAACAAAAAGTACCGAATTTAGCCGTTTTTTTCGACAGTTTTTTTTTTTTTTTTAAATGGGAAGATTAAAAAAAAAAGCTTCCATAGCACGATAGAGAGTAGCGTGAAGAATGTTCTCCTAAAATTTGAAAACAATCGCTGGAAAACTGTTCCCTGGAGAATATCCACAGTTTTGAAAAATGTCGTTTCGAGAAAAACGCGTTTAAAGTTTCGAGTGTAGAAATTTCATGTACCTAAATTGTGTACTTACGACTAATCGGCGATGCCAGATCCATTAAGTATGCAGGCGAAGTATTTCGAATTTCGCTTTAAAAATTTGAGAGGATGTTTTTCACCGTATATACTAATCAGTATATTATATTAATAATATTAGTATATTATATATATACTAATATTATTAATATATAACAGTATATTATACTAATATACTAATATATAACAGTATATTATATAAATAATATATTAATTTATGAGATATAGTTTATAGTACAATTTATTTTGTAATTATGATTTCACAATAATAATATGTAATGATTATAAAATAGAGTGTAAACATTTGAATAGCTGAAAAAAAAAGTAATTTTCGCTTTAATATTGCAAGAAATAGTGGAAAAAATGCATTACTTTTTTTTCCATTTTTTCAAAAGAATTACCGTGAATTTTTATTGAAAAATAATAATTTTTGCAGCCATTCCAAAGTTTAATCATCGTATTACAATCGCTACATGTTATTATTACTAAATCATAATTATAGAGCTGATCGTATCATCATCATTATTTCTATAAGTTTTAGGCATTTACAACTCTGATACTAATGGATAAGAAAAAAAAATTTCGATTTTTTTTTACACACTGGAAAGATCCCTTAAAGATAGAAGAAAAAAATTGTAATGAGCCACGAGAAATACTTAAAAGTTTTTAGATTTTTTTTTGTACTCGGTGATTCCATTTTTTTTTTTTTTTTGTGCGAGTAATTCTGATTTTTTTTTTACACTGGAAAGATCCCTTAAAGATAGAGGAAAAAAATTGTAACGAGTCATGAGAAATACTTAAAAGTTTTTAGATTTTTTTTTGTACTCGGTGATTCCATTTTTTTTTTTTTTTTTTTTTTTTTTTTTTTTTTTTTTTTTTGTGCGAGTAATTCTGACGAATAATACAGCTGGTGCGTCCAGGAACGATCGATTATAAGTCGGGTAGTCGGTATGAGAGACCATATATGAGTGTGCTGAACACTCGAGTTAAGAGCTTCGGAAACATTTGTAATACGATTATCGATGAGAAATAATACTTGAGATGTGGGACCAGAAAGATTGAGCCTGTCTCACCTGTCGCCAGTGGCCTCGATTAAGGGGAGATACCTGAGCATCCATAAAAAAAAAATGTCTCCTTTCGAGAATTTTTCCCTTGGCAATAATTTGTTGAGTGTTTTGCTGTATTTTTTTTATTACATCATAAATACATTTGCTAATGTTAAAAAATTTTAAACACTTACTGCTGACCTGGAAATGTGAAAGTCGCTATTTTCTTTCAATTATTGTGATTTATTTTAGATTGAAAAAATAGCAAAATGAATTTTTTTAACTCTGTTTTTTTTTTACTGAAATTTTCTACCTTTGTGATTTAATTTTTTAACAAAATCATAAATACATTTGCTAATGTTAAAAAATTTTTAATCAATTGCTGCTGATCTGAAAATGTGAAAGTCGCTATTTTCTTTTAATTATTGTGATTTATTTTAGATTAAAAAAATAGCAAAATGACCAAAATGGATTTTTGAAACTCTTTTTTTTTTACTGAAATTTTCTACCTTTGTGATTTAATTTTTAAACAAAATCATAAATACATTTGCTAATGTTAAAAAAAATTTAATCAATTACTGCTGTCCTGAAAATGTGAAAGTCGCTATTTTCTTTTAATTATTGTGATTTATTTTAGATTTAAAAAATAGCAAAATGACCAAAATGAATTTTTTTAACTCTGTTTTTTTTACTGAAATTTTCTACCTTTGTGATTTAATTTTTTAACAAAATCATAAATACATTTGCTAATGTTAAAAATTTTTTAATCAATTGCTGCTGATCTGAAAATGTGAAAGTCGCTGTTTTCTTTTTATTATCGTGATTTATTTTAGATTAAAAAAATAGCAAAATGACCAAAATGAATTTTTTTAACTCTTTTTTTTACTGAAATTTTCTATCTTTGTGATTTAATTTTTAAACAAAATTATAAATACATTTGCTAATGTTAAAAAAATTTTAATCAATTACTGCTGACCTGAAAATGTGAAAGTCGCTGTTTTCTTTTAATTATTGTGATTTATTTTAGATTTAAAAAATGGCAAAATAACCAAAATCGATTTTTTAAACTCTGTTTTTTTTACTGAAATTTTCTACCTTTGTGATTTAATTTTTAAACAAAATCATAAATACATTTGCTAATGTTAAAAAAATTTGAATTAATTACTGCTGACCTGGAAACTCGAAAGTCGCTGTTTTCTTTTAATTATTGTGATTTATTTTAGATTTAAAAAATAGCAAAATGACCAAAATGAATTTTTTTAGCTCTGTTTTTTTACTGAAATTTTCTACCTTTGTGATTTAATTTTTAAACAAATAGCAAGAGTAAAAAAAATCGTCGATTATAGATTTGAAAATATGACAAATTTTAATTTAAAATGTTTGCAAAATATTTTGCAGACTATAAAATTAAGGGAAAAAAAATTGGTTTTTGGAAAATTCTCAGGTATCGCCTCTTAAGATCCTTATAATAACTTTTTGGCCTCTGGGCCAGCTGCACTTTCGACAGTAGTACCTACGTCTGCATTTCATTGTTCACCTGCAAAAGGAATCACAGTGTTTTAAAATTCTGCCTAACAAAAAGAGAATAATTTCGTTTTTTCGCCAGAAAAAACAGTCGTTTTTGAGATTTTTGTAAAGGAAAAACGGCTCGATGCATATTTTTAGAAATTGATGCACGTTTTGATGAATGTTCTACCTTATTACTGTAATTTTATAAATTAAAAAAATATGAAACCTAAGAAAGTGACTTTGAAAATCAAAAATATTGCATTTTTCTCTCAAAATTTACATTTTTATGAAATAAAAAAATAATGTATAAGTGATATTATGATATTTACAGCCAATGTGATAGAAATCAAATAACTTGACGTGACCTTAAAATTTTTTTAACCATTGGATCGATAGATCCATAATTATTCTACCAATTAGCAACAAAAATACCTTTTTGCAAAAAAAATATACAGCAGACGTTGTTTAATATAAAAATACATGAAAAAAATCCAGTGATAAGTTCGAACATCTTTGCAAATATCTGCAAAGTTTCAAATAAATATGCTGCGTACGTAGCTGAGAAAAAAATTCCAAAAACGACGAATAATTCAGAGCTAAAAACGAGAAACCCTCTTAATATTTAACACAAATTAATCCCACAAAAATCGTGCTCTCATCGTTGTACATATCATACAGCAACGCACGTAAAGAATAATAAATCTCGTGTTTTTTTCTAAATAAAAGAGCGAAAATTCGATAATTTAGTCGTTTAAACGAATTATAATTAACACGAAGGTAGAATTTACGTCCAATTTACCACTAGTAAGAATTACAGTGAGAATACATTTCCGGTGTATTTGATCGAGTACCTTCTTCGTTAAAGTATTTTAAAATAATTTTTTTTCTTCATTTTCTCTTCATTTTTCTTCACCAAAAAGTTTAATCTAAAAAAAGGATTTTTCCAAAAGTTAAGTTCTGCGTTGATGTAGAAAATTCGCCAGCATCAATTTATAAAAAAAAATCATGAACAATCCAAAAAAAAAAAATTCGTATTTCCCTACGAAAAATAATTTAGCACTCCCTTAAATATTTTTATGATATTCTTCAAACTATCATAAAAAAGAGAAATCTTTTTTTTAGTCAAAACTAAATTTTTCAGCAGTAAAACCAAGAGAAATGTAAAGAAAAAAAAAATTATTTTGAAACATTCGATTTTTCATTTAACAATAAACGTTTTGTTAATTAATTTTTAAGCGTGATACCTAGAACGGCTATAACGAGTATGAATTTTTGACGAGCCGTCTGATTAAAAGTCTGAGAGGCTGAAAAGTATTTTGCCTTGGTCGATGATGAACAAAGTCAACAACCAATGACTATTAGTGGCAATTTTGTAAATAATCAAAAAATTCGTCCATTCGTTTTTTCGTCATTAATATATTCGCAGAATGAGTGGTGAAAATTCAATGCAAGTTGATACATATTATTGTTATTATTAATTATTAACATTTTTTAAATTTATTTCATTCACGTGTCAACTTCCATCGTAATTATTTCGATACATATTGTAATATTGTCGGTGGCTACTTAGTGTATATATCATAGTTAGTAGAAATTAGTTATTAGTTATTTATTACTAGTAGAGTTGTATTTTAGCGTTTTAGGAATAGACCGATCGATCCATGTTCATAAATTCACTCACCATCATTCCTGTTAGTAATTATTATATACGAGTGAATTTGTGAAAATACACAATTACATTCCCATTAAAATAGCATAAATGTTGTTAAGTTATGAATGCACGTTCTTCGACAATGTACAATTTTTTTGGCATACGTAATACATGAAATTCAGAAATGGGCAATTTTTATTTGAATGATTTATAAGAACGTATGAAAGGAATTAAAAATTAATAATAAAAAACGTCTCAGTTAATAATTCTGACAAATAATTCATGTTTTTTTAAAAATGAATTTAAAAAATCATTGTTTAAATAAATGCCCAATTCGAATTGCAACCAATGCACAAAATTAGACAATTGTACTTTTATAACGATCTCCTTAAAATTAATTTATCATATTAATTTAAAATATTAATCTTTGGCATACGTAATACATGAAATTCAGAAATGGGCAATTTTTATTCGAATGATTTATAAGAACATATGAAAGGATTAAAAAATTAATAATAAAAAACGTCTCAGTTAATAATTCTGACAAATAATTCATTTTTTTAAACGAATTAAAAAAATCATTGTTTAAATAAATGCCCAATTCCAATTGGAACCAATGCACAAAATTAGACAATTGTACTTTTATAACGATCTCCTTAAAATTAATTTATCATATTAATCTTTGGCATACGTAATACATAAAATTCAGAAATGGGCAAATATTATTCGAATGATTTATAAGAACATATGAAAGGAATAAAAAATTAATAATAAAAAACGTCTCAGTTAATAATTCTGACAAATAGTTGAGCTTTTTTTTTTAAACAAAGTTAAAAAATCATTGTTCGAATAAATGCCCAATTGTGATTGGAACCAATGCACAAAATTAGACAATTGTACTTTTATAACAATCACCTTAAAATTAATTTATCATTTTATTTATCATATTAATTTAAAATATTAATCTTTGGCATACGTAATACATGAAATTCAGAAATGAGCAATTTTTATTCGAATGATTTATAAGAACATATGAAAGGAATTAAAAATTAATAATAAAAAACGTCTCAGTTAATAATTCTGACAAATAATTCATTTTTTTAAAAAATGAATTTAAAAAATCATTGTTTAAATAAATGCCCAATTCTAATTGGAACCAATGCACAAAATTAGACAATTGTACTTTTATAACAATCACCTTAAAATTAATTTATCATTTTATTTATCATATTAATTTAAAATATTAATCTTTGGCATACGTAATACATGAAATTCAGAAATGGGCAATTTTTATTCGAATGATTTATAAGAACATATGAAAGGAATAAAAAATTAATAATAAAAAACGTCTCAGTTAATAATTCTGACAAATAGTTGAGTTTCTTTTTTTTTAAACAAAGTTAAAAAATCATTGTTCGAATAAATGCCCAATTCTGATTGGAACCAATGCACAAAATTAGACAATTATACTTTTATAACGATCTCCTTAAAATTAATTATCATATTAATTAAAAATATTAATCTTTGGCATACATAATACATGAAATTCAGAAATGGGCAATTTTTATTCGAATGATTTATAAGAACATATGAAAGGAATAAAAAATCAATAATAAAAAACCTCTCAGTTAATAATTCTGACAAATAGTTGAGTTTTTTTTTTAAACAAAGTTAAAAAATCATTGTTCGAATAAATGCCCAATTCTGATTGGAACCAATGCACAAAATTAGACAATTATACTTTTATATTGATCACCTTAAAATTAATTTATCATTTATTTATCATTAATCTATCATTTTATTTATCATATTAATTTAAAATATTAATCTTTGGCATACGTAATACATGAAATTATGAAATGGGCAATTTTTATTCAAATGATTTATAAGAACATATGAAAGGAATAAAAAGTTAATTAATTAATAAATAAAAAATAATGAATTAATAAAAAAAACGTCTCAGTTATTAATTCTGACAAATAATTCATGTTTTTTTTTTTAAACGAATTAAATAAATCATTCTTTAAATAAATGCCCAATTCTGATTGGAACGAATGCACAAAATTAGACAATTATACTTTAATAATGATCTCCTTAAAATGAATTTAAGTGATTTAGCAATTTTCTCGGCTGATTAATACATCGTTGCTTAAAATTTTTGTACATCATTGCAAACTTTCACGAAAAATGTAATTACACCCACATTCCAAAGTACTGTACGTTTAGTACCTACTAAGTAATATAATATAACACCAAACCAAGTTGGGCGCTCATAAGAATATAAACCGTATTTGCGACTATTTAACCACTTGCGCGAAAAACCCGAGGACCACAAAATCACAATAATATTTGGACGTATGAGAAAAAAAAAAGAAAAAAAAATAAAATAAAACGTGTTTAAAATTAGTGCGAAATGTAGAGAATTGCGCGTATAATTATCAATTAATAAAATAATAACGAAAAGTGTCTCTATCTCTGTCGTTTTTGGTGTCGTACAAAACAAAAAAAAATACAAAAACAAAAAATGCAATTTATCTATTTACGTTTTTGTTTATCAACTCATGTTTAACGAAACAAAAATACATCAATGAAAATCAATGTCCGTGTTATGTGTCCATAATATGTGTATTCGAATCTCGACAACAAGATAATAATCAATTGACGTGAAAGAGAAACGAGAAAAAACGATCAAAATTCTACATTATATAGTGCAATGTGTAATATATTTATATAGTAACTGAGGCTTTAGGCTGTTATAATTTAGTGGATTAAGAAGTAGATTACAAGTAGTTTATTAGGTACGTACGTGGATTATTAATTATGTAATAGAGAGCGTTAATGTTAAATGTACCGCTAGTGTTAATGTAATTAATGGTTGCGATAGAAGAACGATAAGAAAAAAAAAAGAGAGCAGCCAGTAGAAAAAAAAAAAAAAAGAAAAAAAAAGAAAAAGATGTAAAACGTAACGAACTATAAATGGCTTTATTTTGTACTGTGCATTGTATTTATTCGCATTAATGTATTTTTTGTAATGTCTCGTTTTAAACGTAAATCACGCATATGCGGAATTCTATACAAAAAAAAAAATTATATATATATATATATACATTATATATATTTAAATATACAATATATTTTGTTGTGACACGTGTCAGTGTAGATTTTATAATGTTGTAATAAAAGCATTTGTTTTTACAGGAAGTTCTGTCAGTCTCAACAAAAAAACGTCCCTCTGAAGATTTTTTGTAATTATACAGAAGATTGTTTATTAATTAAACAATTAATTACTTGTCTTCATTAATTATTAGCGCGGCTTTGTAATATTTTAGGTTTTAGTGGTTTTTTATTTATGCTTTGAATTGTTTTATCTGTAGTAGTTGATGTTGCAGTTAAAATTAACTACTATAGTTAAAATTAATGGATAGTTTTTCTTCAGACTTTAAGTATTAAGGTAGACGAAATTATTGAGGCTGACTCGCGACTTTTAGCGACGCACGGAAAAAAACGAGTAATTTTTTTCTTTTTTGTGAATGCTACTAAATGGGAATGAAATAGAATTTAAAAAAAATGTCATCTCCTGATTTTTCAAAAAGCATCACATATCATTTTTTTGCAAAATTTGGATTCCATTAGAATTTGAATACTTAGTTTATAATAAAGGAGAAATTTAGAGAAGAAATATCGACATCACTGAAGATACAACATTTATGACAATAAGTAATTCATTTTTTTACTTAAAATCTTCAGGAACTTTACATTTATTTTAGCAACTTATTCCAATTTTTTTGTGTAATTGCAACTCATTTTTGTTTTATTTATAAATTTAAGTGATTGAAAGCAACATATAATTTAGCCATGAAAGTAGCCTACTAATATTTAACTTAACTCTATTTTTTCATTTATCCCATAAACAATTGATCATTAATTTTTTTTTTTAATTATGTACCATATTGTTAACAAGTTGTATAAATATTTTATTAAACAAAGATGCAACTTTGGGCCTTCAACCACATTGATTTTGATCTTTCACAAAGTTACAACTTGGTGAGGAAATATATAATCAATTTTATATTTCTCACAAAAAAAAGATATATATAATCAGAGTTGTAAATGCCTAATACTTATAGAAATAATGATGATGATACGATCAGCTCTATAATTATGATTTTATAATAATAACATGTAGCGATTGTAATACAATGATTAAACTTTGGAATGGCTGCAAAAATTATTATTTTTCAATAAAAATTCACAGTAATCCTTTCGAAAAAATGGACAAAAATAAGTAATGCATTAAAGAAAGTAATGCATTACTTATTTATTCCATTTTTTCCACTATTTCTTGCAATATTAAAGCGAAAATTAGTATTTTTTTTCAGCTATTCAAATGTTTACACTCTATTTTTTAATCACTACATATTATTACTGTGAAATCATAATTACAAAACAAATTGTACTGTAAACTATATCTCATGAATTAATGGGGATTTACAACTCCGTATATAATCAATTTTATATTTCTGATAAAGAAAGCTTTGAGAAAGATGAAAAGTAATAAAAACGCAATATACAAATTTTGACTTTGCATTCTTATTTTCTTACTAAACAAGCTTGCAGATTTTTCCAAAAATATAATTTTTTTAAATTTCCAACATTTTTGGAGTATTTTTTTTTTCTACTCTTTTTTCCAGGTTGTTTTCAAGAAAATGTTTTATTAAGTAAGCTAAAAATGTCTTTTGACATTTTAGTAAAGACATATCAAAAATATTCGAGTTTTCAGCAACATTCGAAAATATTCATTTTTTTATGTATCGATTTTCGATCTATCGTCGTCGAGTCGTTGAGCCCGCGTTTTGTATATTACACTTGCGTTTGCGAGAAAGTTTCGTGCTTCAGAAGATAGTTGATTCAATTTGATTTCGGATAATTTCTAATCATCCGAAGTTTTCTCATCAGCAGTTTTACATAATCAATGTACGTCTAAGAATCTATTTATCGTGTTGATTAAAAACCGAACGTTTTTGTGCGTTTACAAGTTAGTATAATCGACCTTTCGAATAATTAACCTCAAATACTATTTTGACTATATGCTAATTGTAAAGATTTGTGTTAATTTATATTCCAAAGCACTCGAATTATCGTTTTTGTCGCAGTACAAGACTTTATAGAGTGTCAAAAACTGCCAAAAAGTAATTGTTTAATAATTTGAGGTTATGTTGACTTTCGCTTTTTTCGAAATACCGATCAAATAACCACGCAATTATTTCCCTGCGTTACATATTATAGCGTGAGTAAGTTAATATCCCAATGCTTTGTTTATCTCTAAAATTTCATTGAATTTTAAGTAGTATTAGCAAAAAAGTAATTTGAGGTTATGTTGACCCTTTGCTATTTTCCTAGCGTAGAGAAATTAATCACTCAACTGAAGTAAATAAATAAGTTTGAGCAATAGTTGCTCATTTTTTTTGGAGTATTCGATGGTCTTTACGTTTATTAGCAATTTATTGTTTATCTTAGACAACTCGTCGCTCATTTCCATAGTCCATCGTCTTTTTCAATTCAGCGATGACGTAGCTCAACGTAATTCATTGCTTTCTGCATAAAACGAGTATGGATCCAGAATTTCTCTCAAAATTGATACCCGTTTGCAAGGAGCAAGCGCGTCCGGCTTGCAAAAAATGTGGCTACGCCGGGCATCTCACTTATCAGTGCAGAAACTTTATCAAAGTAGATCCTAACAAAGAAATTGTGCTGGACGTTAGCAGTACCAGTTCGGACAGCGATGAGAATTATGTGACGCCACTGACGGAACTTAGAGAAAAGGAACTCGCAAAGAAATTGAAAGTAGCAAAAAAGCACAAGAGCAAACGCAGCAAGAAAAAGACTAAGAAGCGAGACAGATCGGCGAGAAGACGTAGCAGCAGCTCTAGCAGTAGTAACAGCGATAGCAGTACTAGCAGTAGCGAATCAAGCACCGATAGCGATTCCAGTAGCGACGAAGACGAAAAAAGACATAAGAAAAAACAAAAGAAGCGAAAGAAGAAATACAAGAGCAAGAAACACAAAAAGCAAAAAAAGGAATTCTTTGCATCATCTTCTCGACATACACATCAAAGGTACAGCATGATGTTATATATTTTGTCAATGATTTATTTAACAATGTTTTACATCTACCATAAATTTGGGAAAAATTCTATGTTTATTATACTTTAAGTTTTCATACTTGGAATTTTCGTCTAACACAACATTTGTTATACTTGAAATTTTTGCCTAATACAAAAGTCTGCATATTTGGAATTTTTGTGTAATACAAAATTTTTCATACTTGGAATTTTTGCCTAATGCAAAAGTCTCCATATTTGGAATTTTTGTGTAACACAACATTTTTCATACTTGGAATTTTCGCCTAATGCAAAAGTTTCCACATTTGGAATTTTTGCCTAACACAAAATTTTTTATACTTGGAATTTTCGCCCAACACAAAATTTTTTATACCTGGAATTTTTGCCTAACACAAAATTTTTTATACTTGGAATTTTTGCCTAATGCAAAAGTTTCCATATTTGGAATTTTCGCCTAATGCAAAATTTTTCATACTTGGAATTTTTGCCTAATGCAAAAGTTTCCACATTTGGAATTTTTGCCTAACACAAAATTTTTTATACTTGGAATTTTCGCCCAACACAAATTTTTTTATACTTGGAATTTTCGCCTAACACAAAATTTTTTATACTTGGAATTTTCACCTAACACAAAATTTTTTATGCTTGGAATTTTCACCTAACACAAAATTTTTTATACTTGGAATTTTCAATTAACACAAAATTTTTTATACTTGGAATTTTCGCCTAACACAAAATCGTTTATACTGAAATTTTCGCCTAACACAAAATTTTTCATACTGGTAATTTTCGTCTAACACAAAATTTTTATACTTGGAATATTCGCCCAATACAACATTTTTATAGTTGGAATTTTCGTCTAACACCAAATTTTTCATACTTGTAATTTTCGCCTAACACAAAATTTTTTATACTTCGAATTTTCGCTTAACACAAAATTTTTTATACTTGTAATTTTCGCCTAACACAAAATTTTTTACGCTTGTAATTTTCTCCCAACGTAAAATTTGCGACCCTTGAAATTTTCGTCTAATGCATAATAGTAATATTATAAATTGTTGCCTAACGTAAAATTATGCACATTTGAAATTCCCGCCTAACTCAAAATTTACGATGTTCAAAATTTTTTTATCCTAAATTTTGGTTTTCCGAGTTTTGCACCAGTCAAAAAATTTCAAAATTGATTCGAATTTTAGTTAAAGGAAAATTACGATCGATTGGATTAAACAGTATTTTCTTTTGCCAAAAATTCATTTACGATATGTGGATTTTATATTACCGAGTGAGCAACAATAATTGTGCGCTCTCTTCCAGAGTTTCGGCTGCGGGAAAAGGAAGAGAAGAAAGTCGATAAAGTAGGAAACATCGTTATCGATCCTCATGAGTACGAACCGCCATTATCGAGCAACAATACTCAGAGACTGACGTATACACACTTACAAAATATTTTGTAAGATTCACGATATTTAATTGAGAATAAATAAGTATAATAAATGACGCGACACGCGAGAAATTGTACGGCAGGAGCTGTGTACACATATCACGAGAAAAAGAAAGACGCTGCAGCTTCCGGTTACGGCACAAACAGTCACAGAGTTGGCAAAGATTCTGTTAAAGACTTTGACTGTTGTTGTTTGACTCTCCAGCCTTGCAGATATCCTGTAATTACGTGAGTATCCACGAATTTTCCAAAATTTTTAAGAGACTTCACGCCCTAAGATTTTTCACTAAATTAACTTAATTACAGCCGCGACGGTTATCTATTCGATAAAGAAGCTATTTTGGAGTATGTCCTAACCAAAAAACGGGAATACGCGAGACAACTCAAGGAATATGAGAAACAGAAACAAAAAGATGAGGTAAAATTAAAGATACTTTCGATAAATTAATATTGTTATTCATTGTTGTGTTGGATCTAACAAAGTTTCGTGTTTTGTGCGAAATATAAATTGAGCACAGTTTATATCTTATTCTGTCTTTTAATCAAGTGAAGTCTATTCGTCTGTCATCTTTTGTTTTATCTATTGATTTCTTGTCAATCTTCCAAACAAGACGTATTAAATTAAATACTATTTTATTCCTTCTGTTTTTTGCTAAAACATTTTGTTGCTAAAATAAAAATAAAAAAATGTTTTCCTAATGTAGTTGCGAATTTGAGTATTTACTAATTTTCTATTCCGTTTCGTATATGGGTCATTCCACGGGATTTCGCACAAAAAAAAACCCGACCGACTCCAATTTTCGCCTAATTTTTTTATATTGTTGACTATGTCAAACGGAGCATCTGTGAATTTTTTGAGAATTTTATTCTTATTTCCACGAGCCATAAAATAAAAGGTGAAAAAAATGAAAAAAAAATCTGACGTCAAGTGGAATAATGATATCGATAAAAATAACTAGGTCAAAATTTTCGTAATTCAACACAGTTTACGGTAAAAATAATGAAAATAAAAAATAAACATAACTTCTATTTTATTTATGTCTTTTACCAAGAAAAGGTACCATTTCGCTAATTTGGCCCCCTCCGATTTCAATACAAAAAATCACGAATATACTACATGGAGTCCCAAACATTTTAAGCACAAGCCCAAGATGGTGAACGCATTTTACCCATTTAAAAAAAAATATTTCGGGTAATTGATTTTTTAAATTTTCTTCCAACCTTCTGCGTATTTTTTTATGTAATTGGTAATATTAAAAGGAGCTTATGTGATTTTTTTCATAATTTTATATGTAGATGTATTCGATTCATTAAATGTAATCGAATTACAAATTTAAAAAATTGTATTTTCGTTGCGTCTTTTACAAAAAAGGTACCATTTCACTTATATGGACCTCTCCGATTAAATTAAAAAAATAACAAAATTACTATACGCCTCAGGCGTATCTCGCGACGCTAGCGCTCGAGCGCCCACTGCGTGCGTAACGAGACGATCAGCTGATCGCACGCCCCAGGCGTACCCCAGACGAATCTCGCGACGCCAGCGCTCGAACGGCCACTGAGTGAGTAAGAAAGCGATCAGCTGATCGCTTTCTTTTTTTAAAATTTTAAAAATTTGTAATTCGATTACATTTAATGAATCGAATACATCTACATATAAAATTATGAAAAAAATCACATAAGCTCCTTTTAATATTACCAATTACATAAAAAAATACGCAGAAGATTGGAAGAAAATTTAAAAAATCAATTACCCGAAATATTTTTTTTTATGGGTAAAATGCGTTCTCCATCTTGGTCTTGTGCTTAAAACGTTTGGGACTCCATGTAGTATATTCGTGATTTTTTGTATTGAAATCGGAGGGGGCCAAATTAGCGAAATGGTACCTTTTCTTGGTAGAAGACATAAATAAAATAGAAGTTATGTTTATTTTTTATTTTGATTATTTTTACCGTAAACTGTGTTGAATTACGAAAATTTTGACCTAGTTATTTTTGTCGATATCATTATTCCACTTGACGTCAGATTTTTTTTTTTTTTCATTTTTTTCACCGTTTATTTTATGGCTCGTCGAAATATAAGAATAAAATTCTCAAAAAATTCACAGATGCTCCGTTTGACATAGTCAACAATATAAAAAAATTAGGCGAAAATTGGAGTCGGTCGGGTTTTTTTTTGTGCGAAATCCCGTGGAATGACCCATATGTATTTTTTTTTCTCTTGTGCAATTATCTTGTAATCGTGTCCCATTGAATATAGAAAAAAAAGGAAAATAAACAGAAGCAAAAAGATGAGGTGAAATTAAAGATACTTTCAATAAATAAATATTGTTATTAATTTAAAAAATAATTTTTATTGCCAAAATTTAAAAAAAATAATGTTTTTCTAATGTAATTACCAATTTCAGTATTTACTAATTCTCTATTTTGTTTTGTATATGTATTTTGTTTTCTCTTATGCAATTATCTTGTAATTGAGTCTCATTGAATGTAGAAAACAAAAAAGAAAAACAGAGATTTTTTTTTCAATGAAAAATGAATTGTAATATCATTACAATACTCGGGTGAATTATATGAAAAATTCAACCAGTCAGTATTTGTTGAGATTAGGAAACAAGTTTTTGTTACTTAATTTTATGGGTGTACCATTTAGTATGTTTCATGGTCTTCATTATGAATAATTATTTAGAATTACTGTGATATTAGTTTATGTAAATATATCTATCTTCTTTTTTTTGTTTATAACCTGGAATTTTCAAACTGTGTACTCAATGCTAAAAACTTATAAATGATGTAAAAGAATAAATTCGTTATTAAATTTGATTAAAATTAAATACAGATTATGATTCTGTTGATAAACAGGAAGAGTCACAGGCAAAGACTGCAAACGACGAGCTCCGAAAGCTTCAAGATTTCTTGAAAGGAGAGAAAAATATAACGTCAGCCACGAGTGGAAAGGACAAAGACGAATCCAACAGCGGCGCTTCGGTATCAAACATGACAAACGGACGTGATAAAAGTCTTCCAAGCTTTTGGATTCCCGCAAAAACACCTCAAGCTAAAGCTGCAGTAGTGAACAAACCTGATAAGACGATATACTGCCCGATAAGTGGTAATGTTTTGAAAATTAAAGATCTCATACCCGTTAAATTCACTGAAGTCAAAGATCCGGACGACAAAAAATCGCTCATCCTCAAACAAGCGAGATACATGTGCCCAATTACTCACGACGTTCTAAGCAATAGCGTGCCATGCGCTGTTATAAAAACAACGTAAGATAATTTTTTCAACGATTTATCGAAGCGCTTTTTCATTAAAGCGATTCTTGCACTACTTATAAGTTTAATGGCCTTTTAATTTCATATTCGTTACGCACATATGAACGAAAATTTATTTAATCGATAATCAAAATTACAAACACCTTTTCTATAATCGAAATACGTTTCCTATATCGTTAATCAAAGTTAAAAATACCTTTTCTATATTCATCTGGTATTTATTAATGATGAAATTATTAATTAATTTATTTATAATGTACATTAATCTTTCCTTTCTCCGTATTTTTCCGATAAAACTTGATTCGATGTTGGTGCAAGAATCACTTTAAGGATTTTTAACACGCATTTTTAAGTAAAAGACGCGTTCTAATTTTATTTTTATTTCTTTTTATTATTATTATAGAGGGGACGTCGTTACCGTGGAATGCGTCGAGAAGATTTTGAAGAAAGACTGGATCAATCCATTGGATAGCTCGAAAATTTCCGAAAGTGATATAATCCTGCTTCAAAGGGTAATAATCGAGGTTTAAATTTTCCCTCTCCAACTCTATTTTCGTCGCTAATTGTTAATCAATATTTTCTTCAACAGGGTGGAACTGGCTATGCAGCGGCAAACGATTGCTTGGAGGGGAAACACGAGCGGCCCGTTCTTCAAGCCTAACAAGCTACAATATTTGCCCAATTGTATTTACTGTTTCAACAAACCTTTGAAATTATCAATCGGATTTTTCTAATAAAATCAAACTCATTAAAGTCGTTTGTACTGTGTTTACGTTTTTTTTTACCCTTGTGACGATGTAAAAGTATAAACAATAAGACTTTTGAGTGTTATGCCGCCAAAATCCGACCCCGGGTTTTGGTTGCTCTAGTTTTTGGGCATACCAGTTAAGGGTTAGAACCCAAGTAACAATATCCGAATATTATTAAAAGAATAACTTATTGGAACAGAAATTCTAGGCTCTAGTTACAAATGATATATTAACCGTAAGTCGATGAGCTTAAAAGATAATACTGAGATTCTTTGCTCGAATCTCAGTCGATCCAAATCGTACAGTTCCAGAAATTAATCTAACCTGCGTGGCTGCTCGGTCCTTATATTAAGGTGAGAGCAGTCACATCAGCATTTACCGAGCATTATTTATTATTTACTGTTTTAAAGTTCTCATTCGAATCTTTTAAAACAGATATTCGAAAAGATGTGTACAAAAATATGCATCGAACTCGAAAAACGCTGAATCGGCTCGTACGCTCGGTCGCGAGTTGACCGCATTACTCTAATACGAGGGCGAAGCCCGAAAATATGCATGCGCGTATGTATGCACGGATGTACATACCTGTACACGCAATCGGGGTACAACATGAGTTTGGTTCAAAAGATATATTGAAAACAAGCTGAATAGGAAGAGTGTGCGGTACACTGATTCGGGATGAAGTGTAGCATATAAAGATGCGGTGGGTGGGGGTCAAAATAGCGAATGACCAAAATAGTGAATGGCTAAAATAGCGAATTTCAAAATATGGTACGTCTAAATATAGAATGGCCATCATTATGAAATTGGCTATTTTAGCCATTCGCTATTTTGATTATTCGCTATTTCGACCCCCACTCTTATTAAAATGCAATCAAAATGGTGAATGGCCAAAATAGCGAATGGCTAAAATATCAAATTTCATAATTATGGCGATTCTATATTTAGACGTTCCTTATTTTAAAATTCGCTATTTTAGCCATTCGCTATTTTGGTCATTCGCTATTTTGATCCCCACCCGATGCGGTCTATTGTCTTGGGCCTCTAGGCCCGTCAGGTATCCCTGCGTCAGTGATAAGACGGCCGTCCCGAGCGTGGGATCGCTGACGCAGTCTAGAGATGAGCTCTCGCGTATAGATATTTATTTATTTATTTATTTATTTTACATTGGACGGGACAAGCCCTTGAAAATTAATACAATGCTGACAAAAAGGAAACCGGACTAAATTACATAATGGAATATAAATGAAGATACAACAATACAAATATAAATTAACATAAAAATTTTAAAAAAATAAAATAAAATAAAAATAATTTTTAAAAACAGCGAAAACAGAGTGGCCACGCGAACTAAACCGGCTCAATTTGCTCAATATAGTTGCTCAATGAGCTCACAAAAGTAGACAATGGACGGTTAAGAAAATCCACGAAAGTTTTATAATCAGAGTTGTAAAACCCTAATTATTTTTTAACCAAAATTGATGCCACAATTGGCTTTGTAATTATGTTTTTATAATAATAATTTGCAATGATTATAATATTATGGGTAAACTTTTGAATATAGAGGCAAAAAATATTAATTCCCCACAAAATTTCATGATAATCTTATTGAAAAGATGGAGAAATGTTGTTAATGCATTGTTAAAGTAATGGAGGCCTGTGGTTGTCCATTATTCTCACAATTTCTCCCAAAATTTAATAAAAAATTCGATTTTTCTTAAAGCTGTTGAAAAGTTCACATATAATTTTATAATCGCTGCAGGTTATCATTACAAATTTGTAACTACAAAACAAACTGTTTTGTAAAGTTTATATCGTTAAGTAATGGGGACTCACAACATTGGATATAATTAATTAATGATTAATATCATATTTTAAGGGTCTTCACACCCTCGTAAGCCCGTCTATGTTAAAATTGACCATATTTTTATGGCTGCAACGGTACAATTTGCCGATGTAGTGATTAGAGCAATTGAGGCAACGGCTTGGGAGTGAAGGTACATTGTTTAATGATGCTTTAGTGTGAATTTTGGACACTTTCCAATGGGCCAAAAATCTGAAAAAATCAACTGTATTATTTTCCCAAGAACATTAATTTTGCAAAATAATAATATCAAAAAGTTATTAACAAATAGGTAAAAATATTAAGTAATCAAATTTTGCCTCACTTCACTTCAGCGGGAAGAAAAATACAGCGGCGGGCAGCCATTTTTCTGCACGCTTCAGCTCTTTTCTGCCCGCTGCAGCACTTTTCTTTCCGTTGCGTTACTTTTCCTCCCGCTGTGTTACTTTTCGTCTCGCCGGTCAAGAATCGACAAGTTAGTTATGCGAGGATCCACTGTACTACTTTCTTCACCCCACAGAAATAACACAAAAAGCGCATGCAACTTAAGGCAGTAGTCTGCTTTAGAAGCCGAAAAAAAGCGTTTTTTCAGCAATTTTTTTGAAAGGGAAGGAAATGATTGCGGTAAACGAAATTTTGAGACGATAGAGTATTATATTCAAGCTTTAAAAAACAATTTTTATTATTAAAAATTATTGAAATTTTCCAAAGTTGTAACGATTTTTCTGGGGCGCCTGGAGTCTGGACTTGTAAATCGGTGCCGGTGATGGAGGTCGTGCGATGCATCTGAAACAGTCGAACCAAATTTTTTTTAAATTTTTATAAGTTCCTTTTCTATTTGAACTAAAAAAGTTGGACAAAAGAACGATTTAAATTACTTGTTTTGCAACTTAAAGTGAATTTTTTTTTCAAAAAAGTGAATTTTTTTTTCAAACTTCGAAAAAATTCGGCATTTCATGATTTCTTCGGTATTTTTTTAGTTCATATAGAAAAGGAACTTATAAAAATTTAAAAAAAATTTGGTTCGACTGTTTCAGATGCATCGCACGACCTCCATCACCGGCACCGATTTACAAGTCCAGACTCCAGGCGCCCCAGAAAAATCGTTACAACTTTGGAAAATTTCAATAATTTTTAATAATAAAAATTGTTTTTTAAAGCTTGAATATAATACTCTATCGTCTCAAAATTTCGTTTACCGCAATCATTTCCTTCCCTTTCAAAAAAATTGCTGAAAAAACGCTTTTTTTCGGCTTCGAAAGCAGACTACTGCCTTAACGCATTAACTTTCATCTCATAAATTATAATGTACAAATAATCACTTCATTACAGACTTTTTTTTCGTTTAACATAATCAAAATCAAAGCTCGGAGAAAGCAAAAAGATTTGTGCCCCATTCTCCTAAAAAAAAAAGCTTCGTGCACTTACAGTAGCTACAGTAGCGAGCTACATTTGCAATCTTACCTTCCGAGCGTGTTAAAATTTATTACCGACGTTATAACCGACTAACTCTCCCATATGCTGCCATCTGAAGAACGCAAAACTTTTCCGGAAGAGGGCGCTTCGTCGTTTATTAAACTCGGGCGGCAAACCGCGAGCCATGCTTATAGTTCTCAAACACGATTCGTTATTAGTCGCGCGTTTGTGTGTGTTTGTGATGTATCGCGGAAAAACCGAGTGACAGGCTTCGCGATGCGATTAACAAGAATCGGCGAATTCGGATTCGTTTTCTAATGGTAAGTCGATTAACGCATATTATTTTTTTTAAATTATCCACGAGTATTTAAAAACCGCATCTCATTAGGAGCACATCGATATATCGATGCTGCGCGTTCCTCTGCAACAGTTTGAACTCACTATATTTGCGCTTTTTTTTATTAACACTACGTTCTTCCCCCACCCGAAAATGTTGCGCGCAGTATAAATGTAATTATCGGTATTCAATTAGTTGGCGCCAACTTGCGTCTGCGATTGGAATGAATTACGATTCTGGGTCTTTTCGTTCTCACGGCCCATATAACATCGAACGCCATTCGAGGACCGGAATAATGTTAGTTTAACCGGAAGTGAAAGTCTAATGCGTTTTGAGAAACATTCGGAAATCAATTAAACAAAGAATTGAATTGACGTTAATGCGTGAATTATCAAATGGCACTTTAGAGTCGTTGAATAATTTTTAGGCGCAGTCTAAGGTATTTTGTACTCTTACTTCCGGTTACACAATTATTCTTGTACTCGGCGGAAACTCGGGGTTGTATTTGACGCCCACAGATCAGATTTACAGCGAAACTCAGTGATTCAACATAGTTAGATATTCTACACGTTTTGCGCATGTTGGAATCGTAAGAAATAGTAAACAATGCTGAAGAATTATCGCTTTTCTTATGAAGAAGATAACAATTAGTTTGACGTTACAGTTTCCATGCTGTGATTGGTCCATTGACTCTTTAACTCGATTTGAATCCACTCGATTTATAGTCAAGTTAAAATGAAATAATTAAAATCTGGCAAAATATAAGAATACGAAATGAATATAAATATAGTAAGAATACAAAAAAATTAATACATTTTTACATATAAATTACAAATAAAGAATAAAGTTTGAGAAAAATGAATTAATTGGCTTGAAGAGACAATTTATGATTCAATTGTGATTTTTCAAATACTACAATATACTAATATTTTCTTTTGTACAACAAATGTAAAGAAAAAGCAAATATAATTTTTTTAAATTGCTGTTCTCTTTCTCTATTAATACTTGGTATTTGCTTCACAAAATTCACAATCCATTGGCTTGGAGAGCCAATTTGTGATTCAATTGTGATTTTTCAAATACTACAATAAACTTCTATTTTCTTTTGTACAACAAATGCAAAGAAAAAGCAAATATAATTTTTTTAAATTGCAGTTCTCTTTTTCTATTAATACTTGATATTTGCTTCACAAAATTCACAATCCATTGGCTTGGAGAGCCAATTTGTGATTCAATTATGATTCTTCAAATACTGCAATAAACTTCTATTTTCTTTTGTACAACAAATTCAAAGAAAAAGCAAATATTTTTTTTTAAATTGCAGTTCTCTTTCTCTATTAATACTTGATATTTGCTTCACAAAATTTACAATCCATTGGCTTGGAGAGCCAATTTGTGATGCAATTGTGATTCTTCAAATACTACAATAAACTTCTATTTTCTTTTGTACAACAAATGCAAAGACAAAGCAAATATAATTTTTTTAAATTGCAGTTCTCTTTCTCTATTAATACTTGATATTTGCTTCACAAAATTCGCAATCCATTGGCTTGGAGAGCCAATTTGTGATTCAATTATGATTCTTCAAATACTGCAATAAACTTCTATTTTCTTTTGTACAACAAATGCAAAGAAAAAGCAAATATAATTTTTTTAAATTGCAGTTCTCTTTTTCTATTAATACTTGATATTTGCTTCACAAAATTCACAATCCATTGGCTTGGAGAGCCAATTTGTGATTCAATTATGATTCTTCAAATACTGGAATAAACTTCTATTTTCTTTTGTACAACAAATTCAAAGAAAAAGCAAATGTAATTTTTTAAATTGCAGTTCTCTTTCTCTATTAATACTTGATATTTGCTTCACAAAATTCACAATCCATTGGCTTGGAGAGCCAATTTGTGATGCAATTGTGATTCTTCAAATACTACAATAAACTTCTATTTTCTTTTGTACAACAAATGCAAAGACAAAGCAAATATAATTTTTTTAAATTGCAGTTCTCTTTCTCTATTAATACTTGATATTTGCTTCACAAAATTCGCAATCCATTGGCTTGGAGAGCCAATTTGTGATTCAATTATGATTCTTCAAATACTGCAATAAACTTCTATTTTCTTTTGTACAACAAATTCAAAGAAAAAGCAAATGCAATTTTTTAAATATTGCAGTTCTCTTTCTCTATAAATACTTGATATTTGCTTCACAAAGTTCACAATCCATTGGCTTGAAGAGCCAATTTGTGATTGAATTGTGATTCTTCAAATACTACAATATCTTACAATTTTCTTTTGTACAACAAATTCAAAGAAAAAGCAAATATAATTTTTTTTAATTGCAGTTCTCTTTTTCTATTAATACTTGATATTTGCTTCACAAAATTCACAATCCATTGGCTTGGAGAGCCAATTCGTGATTCAATTGTTATTCTTCAAATACTACAATATCTTACAATATTCTTTTGTACAACCAATTCAAAGAAAAAGCTAATATAATTTTTTTAAATTGCAGTTCTCTTTTTCTATTAATACTTGATATTTGCTTCACAAAATTCACAATCTATTGGCTTGAAGAGCCAATTTGTGATTCAATTGTGATTTATGAAATACTACAATATCCTACAATTTTCTTTTGCACAACAAATTCAAAGAAAAAGCAATTACCATTTTTTTTTCAAATTCCAGTTCTCTTTCTCTATAAATGCTTGATATTTTCTTCACAAAATTCACAATCAATTGGTTTTAAAATCCAATTTGTGACTTAATTGTAAGTTTTCAAATGCTACAATTTTCATTTGCACAAAAAAATCACAGAGACAAAAACATTCTTTTTATATTGCATTTCTCTTGCGGTATTAATACTTGATATGTTCTTCACAAAGTTCACAAGGCAAGAGTGAGATTTAATTTATTTGCTCTGGAAGCGATTCGCTAGGGCAACGTTGTATATTCACGACTTTCTCCTCGCGAGCAACTGAAGTAGATATAGTTTATGCAGGCGTTAGGGTCAGCAAGGTTTTCATAACAAATACTATTAAATTGAATAGTGCATAGTATGCAAATAGTGGACATCGAATCGGCTGGACAATGAAAACACGTAACGAATAAATCGCAACGATTACATAGAACGCAAAATCGTACAACCTAATGCCAATGTGAATATAGTTTTCTTCCCGGTAACGTGGAGGTCACGCGTCAGACACACTAAAAACACAAACATAAGGCACATAACCGGAGCACTCTCGTTTTGTTATTATATCATCGGTGCTGAGAGGGATTTAAAATATACTATAGCAGTGGTGCGCCTTTCCCTCTCCGTTAATGTACTCTCCCTTTTTGCTTGCCACGTCGGTAATTGTTGTTCGGTCTCTAACGAATCGGCAGATATATAACTACTGTACCTACGTCTATTATATATGGGGCATTCCAAGCCAAATCGATAGACGTTTGACCCTTTATATTTTTAATTGGGCTTGATCCTATTTCACAGACATTTGTGTCACTCGAAAAACGGCCAAAAATTAGATTTTTAATTTTTATTCTTTTTCGACGGGCTTTGCCAATGTTATATATGGGGCATTCCAAGCCAAATCAATAAACGTTCGAGCATTTATATTTTTTATGGGACGCGGTCCTATTTCACAGCCTTGTATCTCTCGAAAAACAGCCAAAAATTAGATTTTTAATTTTTATTCTTTTTCGACGGGCTTTGCCAATGTTATATATGGGGCATTCCAAGCCAAATCGATGAACGTTTAACCCTTTATATTTTGCCACTTGTGCCACTCGAAAAACGGCCAAAAATTATATTTTTAATTTTTATTATTTTTCGACGGGCTTTGCCAATGTTATATATGGGGCATTCCAAGCCAAATCGATAAACGTCTGACCCTTTATATTTTTAATTGGACTTAATCCTATTTTACAGACTTCTATCACTCGAAAAACGGCCAAAAATCATATTTTTAATTTTTATTCTTTTTCGACGCGCTTTGCCAATGTTATATAT
The DNA here is from genome assembly GCA_963970395.1 of Ephialtes manifestator. Classification (NCBI taxonomy): domain Eukaryota; kingdom Metazoa; phylum Arthropoda; class Insecta; order Hymenoptera; family Ichneumonidae; genus Ephialtes; species Ephialtes manifestator. The sequence goes on along the minus strand of OZ019977.1, from coordinate 28,665,028 downwards.
GGGGCATTCCAAGTCAAATCGATAAACGTTTGACCCTTTATATTTTTAATTGGACTTGATCCTATTTCACAGACTTGTATTAGTCGAAAAACGGCCGAAAATTAGATTTTTAATTTTTATTCTTTTTCGACGCGCTTTGCCAATGTTATATATGGGGCATTCCAAGCCAAATCGATAAACGTTTGACCCTTTATATTTTTTATTGGACTTGATCCTATTTCACATACTTGTACCACTTGAAAAACGGCCAAAAATTAAATTTTTATTATTTCTCGACGGGCTTTGCCAATGTTATATATGGGGCATTCCAAGCCAAATCGATAAACGTTTGACCCTTTATATTTTTAATTGGACTTGATCCTATTTCACAGACTTGTATCACTCGAAAAACGGCCAAAAATTATATTTTTTATATTTATTCTTTTTCGACGGGCTTTGCCAATGTTAGATATGGGACATTCCAAGCCAAATCGATAAACGTTTGACCCTTTATATTTTTTATTGGACTTGATCCTATTTCACATACTTGTACCACTTGAAAAACGGCCAAAAATTAAATTTTTATTATTTCTCGACGGGCTTTGCCAATGTTATATATGGGGCATTCCAAGCCAAATCGATGAACGTTTGACCCTTTATATTTTTAATTGCACTTGATACTATTTCACAAACTTGTATCATTCGAAAAACGGCCAAAAATTATATTCTTAATTTTTATTCTTTTTTGACGGGTTTTGCCAATGTTATATATGGGGCATTCCAAGCCAAATCGATAAACGTTTGACCCTTTATATTTTTAATTGGACTTGATCCTATTTCAGACTTGTATTAGTCGAAAAACGGCCGAAATTTAGATTTTTAATTTTTATTCTTTTTCGACGGGCTTCGCCAATGTTATATATGGAGCATTCCAAGCCAAATCGATGAACGTTTCACCCTTTATATTTTTAATTGGACTTGATCCTATTTAACAGACTTGTATCACTCGAAGAACGGCCAAAAATTATATTTTTTATTTTTTTTTTCGACGGGCTTTGCCAATGTTATATATGGGGCATTCCAAGCCAAATCGATAAACGTTTGACCCTTTATATTTTTAATTGGACTCGATCCTATTTCACAGACTTGTATTAGTCGAAAAACGGCCAAAAATTATATTTTTAATTTTTATTCTTTTTCGACGGGCTTTGCCAATGTTATAAGTGAAAAAAATACAATATAGCAAAAAAAAAAAAATTTATATTTTTTTTTTGGATCATAAAATCGAAAAATTCAGACATTACACTTTGAGGATTTTACCGAATCGGGAGATATTAACTACTCTACCTACGTCTATTATATATGGGGCATTCCAAGCCAACGGACGGGGGAAAATGCAACATAACACTTCTTTTTTGTTTCTAATTTCTTTTTTATGGAGTTTTTTAAATTCACTTCTAACATTAAGAAAGTGCAACGGGAAGATATATTATAAAATGTACATTAATTATCACCGTTTTTGGATGGTAAAGCCAATGAAATAGGAATAAATGGAATTTAAAATATAAAGGGTCATCCTTTTATCGAGTTGTCTCGAAATGCCCCATATATATAAATACATTCAGTATAATTAGACGGTCGAATGCATATATTCTTCTGAAGTGGCTACGGCGAACTAGGAAACGAACAGCCTGGGAAAGAAATTCTCCGGGAGAATGTGAGAAGACAGAACGAGAGCCATAAAAGATAGATCGAACGTATTAACGAAAGCGAGAGTATGCGGTGCACCGGTTCGTAAGTGTGTGTGATTTTACACATTTTTTATTATATTTGGTGTACTTAAAAATCTGTCTTTATTTTTCTTTACTTTACGTTTCTTTTTTGTTTATTTTCGACAATTTTATTGCTTCCTCATAAAGTTTTGATTTCGTAAAAAAAATTTCTTTCGAGATTTTAATGTCGGACACTCAGAATGGTCCAAAACGTCGAGAAAAGTGATTTAGAAAAAATGTCTGGATATGTGTATGTGCAGATTTCCTTGTAAGCACGATAACTGTCGTAATTATAGATGTATCTTCGTCAAATTTGGCACGCAAGTGGACTGTCATGCACCAACTTTTGCGATTGTAGTTGACGAAAATCGGCTGGAAAATTCAAATTTTACAGCATTTTGAAAATTTTGAAGATATCGTTTTCACACTATAACTTTCGCAAATTAAGAGATATCAGGCTGAAATATTGTACGTAACTGGACTACCATCAAATCATGATGTATACAAAATTTGGCGAGAATCGATAGGGTGGTTTTAATTTTATTGCAATTTCAATTTGTTTTCAAATGTCTGCAAAGACTTCAACCCCTGTAAATTCTGAGATATCCGATTGCAATTTTCGACATGATTTCACAATTATCGATTATTAATGATGAATTTAGTCAAAGGAACTATCGATATGTCGGTAAATTCCGATTTTGGGGAATAAAAAAAAAATGCCATCACGAAAAAAAAAACTTTGAAATTTTTCACAGATTTATCTTAAATTTTGTTCACATATGGACTATCATCGAAAAACATTTGAGTACAAATTTGACGCAGATCTGTCTAGCCGTTCAAATTTTATGGCATTTTGAATTTTTCGAAAAATCTTATTCTCGCACTGGCTCGTGAAAATTACGAGATACCGGGTTATAATTTGGTCCACATATAGACTACAATGGTGCAAGGTTGTAGTACAAATTTGAGAAAAATCGGTTCCACGGTTTAACTTCTTCGACACTTTGAATATAAGCATAAACAAAGCCTGCAAAATGGAACTTTGCAAATGGCTTCCTCATTATTTTTCGAAAAATCTCATTCTCGCGCTATCTCGTGAAAATTACGAGATACCGAGTTCTAATTTGGTCCACATATAGACTACCATGGTACAAGGTTTAAGTAAAAATTTGAGAAAAATCGGTTCCACGGTTAAACTTCTTCGACACTTTGAATATAAGCATAAACAAAGCCTGCAAAATGGAACTTTGCAAATGGCTTCCTCATTATTTTTCGAAAAATCTCATTCTCGCGCTGGCTCGTGAAAATTACGAGATACCGGGTTCTAATTTGGTGCACATATAGACTACCATGGTACAAGGTTTAAGTAAAAATTTGAGACAAATCGGTTCCACGGTTAAACTTCTTCGACACTTTGAATATAAGCATAAACAAAGCCTGCAAAATGGAACTTTGCAAATGGCTTCCTCATTATTTTTCGAAAAATCTCATTCTCGCGCTATCTCGTGAAAATTACGAGATACCGAGTTCTAATTTGGTCCACATATGGACTACCATGGTACAAGGTTTAAGTAAAAATTTGAGACAAATCGGTTCCACGGTTAAACTTCTTCGACACTTTGAATATAAGTATAAACAAAGCCTGCAAAATGGAACTTTGCAAATGGCTTCCTCATTATTTTTCGAGAAATCTCATTCTCGCGCTGGCTCGTGATAATTACGAGATACCGGGTTCTAATTTGGTCCACATATAGACTGGAATGGTACAAGGTTTAAGTAAAAATTTGAGACAAATCGGTTCCACGGTTAAAATTCTTCGACACTTTGAATATAAGCATAAACAAAGCCTGCAAAATGGAACTTTGCAAATGGCGTTCTCATTATTTTTCGAAAAATCTCACTCTCGCGCTATCTCGTGAAAATTACGAGATACCGGGTTCTAATTTGGTCCACATATGGACTACCATGGTACAAGGTTTTCGTAAAAATTTGAGAAAAATCGGTTCCACGGTTAAACTTCTTCGACACTTTGAATATAAACATAAACAAAGCCTGCAAATGGCTTCCTCATTATTTTTCGAAAAATCTCATTCTCGCGCTGGCTCGTGAAAATTTCGAGATACCGGGTTCTAATTTGGTCCACATATAGACCACCATCGTACAAGGTTTAAGAAAAAATTTGAGAAAAATCGATTCCACGGTTAAACTTCTTCGACACTTTGAATATAAGCATAAACAAAGCCTGCAAAATGGAACTTTGCAAATGGCTTCCTCATTATTTTTCGAAAAATCTCATTCTCGCGCTGGCTCGTGAAAATTACGAGATACCGGGTTCTAATTTGGTCCACATATGGACTACCATGGTACAAGGTTTTCGTAAAAATTTGAGACAAATCGGTTCCACGGTTAAACTTCTTCGACACTTTAAATATAAGCATAAACAAAGCCTGCAAAATGGAACTTTGCAAATGGCGTCCTCATTATTTTTCGAAAAATCTCACTCTCGCGCTGGCTCGTGAAAATTACGAGATACCGGGTTCTAATTTGGTCCACATATAGACTGGCATGGTACAAGGTTTAAGTAAAAATTTGAGACAAATCGGTTCCACGGTTAAATTTCTTCGACACTTTGAATATAAGCATAAACAAAGCCTGCAAAATGGAACTTTGCAAATGGCTTCCTCATTATTTTTCGAAAAATCTTATTCTCGCGCTGGCTCGTGAAAATTACGAGATACCGGGTTCTAATTTGGTCCACATATGGACTACCATGGTAGAAGGTTTTCGTAAAAATTTGAGAAAAATCGGTTCCACGGTTAAAATTCTTCGACACTTTGAATATAAGCATAAACAAAGCCTGCAAAATGGAACTTTGCAAATGGCTTCCTCATTATTTTTCGAAAAATCTCATTTTCGCGCTGGCTCGTGAAAATTACGAAATACCGGGTTCTAATTTGGTCCACATATAGACTACCATGGTACAAGGTTGTAGTACAAATTTCAGATAAATCGGTTCCACGGTTAAACTTCTTCGACACTTTGAATATAAGCATAAACAAAGCCTGCAAAATGGAAGTTTGCAAATGGCGTCCTCACTATTTTTCGCTTTTAACAAAGCTTCGTCTATAAGGAAGCCAAAATCGATTAACATACTTCCTCACAGAGGTATCTTTGTGAAAAGCAAAAAATAATGCGGAAGCAATTTGCAAAGTTCTACTTTGTTGCAGGCTTGTTTAATTTCTTATTGTTGTAGGTTATGCGATTTGTGTACAATGGGTGTTTATGATCCTAAAGTACTGACAAAACTATCTATCTACCGATATAATCGTGGAGAGGGGCGGAAAGAGTGGGGGAGGCGACAACAACACCAATACCAACGTTTGAGCTTAATCGGCGTCCTGCAGGTTATGCAATTCCGAGAGTAACGCGTAACACACACACACACATGACGTTAACGACATTCTATACATAATAACGTCGAAGGCGTTGAGCACGATTCGTGATTCGGTCATTTTCCCACCGCGCACGATCGAGATTGACAAGTGATACGGCAGCAGCGGCTTCTCTCGTTCGTTGACGACTATACAGTGAAAATAGTATTGCAAACATCGCAACTCTCCTCGTGTGTGTAGAGAAAAAAAGCTTTTACATTGCGCTACACGAGGGTCAGCGGATTTCGCATTGGACACGATATTTCCAGCTGCTGGCGCTCGCGGCGTCTTATCCGGGTTATGTAATAAAATAGACGATTCGAGGAGTCGCGTTTTTGTTGTCTAAGTGTTGGAAAAAAAAAAACGTCATTCGCGAGATCGTCGCTGCACCGACGAGGTCATCGATGCGTTCAGGCCAACGCGGAGACTTCTTCGTTTTCATTGCATTTGTATACATCGATTTAATTCGATGCGATAATTAAATACCTTGATCATGGAAAATAATCTTACACGCTCTCTCCATTTTGTCTACGATAAATACTTTGTTTTTTTATCTTCGTCATCAATATTGATCTGGTGATTTGTTTTTTTCGATTTTTTTTTAAACTACTTTTGCTTTCTTATAGTTTCATTTTTTTTAAGATTTATATTTATAGATGTAATAAAGACATTTTTTCTGACGTTTTAAAATTTTTTAAATTAGATCTGTTTTTTTTTTTTACGAAAACAAAGCTTGAGATATGAGAATTCCAAATTACTGTTCAATAACTGAATTTAATTATATTTTTTATTATCATTTTCTTATTTAGTTTAATTTAATATTTAGCTTTCGGTATAGTAATTTTTTTCTGTTCGACTCATATAACAAGATAATGATGTGTCCTATAAAATAAGTATAAAGAGCAAAAGTTTACAGTTTTTTAAAAAATGATTTACATTTTCAAAGTTGCAAACATTTTTTTATCACTCTCAGCCTATTTACCAAAAGCCTAAAATCTAATATTCCAACGAAAATTCCACAGGTATTTGTATTATAGTAGTAGTAAACGTGTTTTATTGACAATATAATTATTATACATATTATAATTATTTACATTTTTTTTCCTTTTTTTTTCTATGAACATTGTACATTATATACATACATATATTGCCAATTGGCCATCGACTGAGGTCCTTCAGCCTTGATTTTCTATTTTTTATAATTTATTACATTGTGTTTATGTTGTATAGATATAGTGGTATACGTGTTTCTATGTGCGTGTGTTGTTTTTTCTTATTATTAATGTTATTGGTATTGTTAATATTTATTAATTTTTTAATTTTATTTATTCGGATGCCATATATACGAGTTGCTGATATGTTGTGTGTGATTGTATTATATTTTACAGACCAAATATGTATTCTGTGGAAAATTTCATCGTGAAACATTCAGCGATTTCAAAGTTAGAAAGTCAGGAAAAAAGATAATTGTTTTTGTTATTTTTAGAGTGGCTGAACTTAAATGGAATGCCTGGAATATATTCGCAGATGGTTAATTAGATTTATGTGTCATAACGATAGATAAAAACTTCACGAGAAGCTCTAAAAGACTTGTTAATAAATTGTAAAGCTTTCTTGAACGTATATCATGAAACTCCTTCGTAAAATAGCCACGAACGTTGTAGGCTCGACTGATTACCTTTTGGTGAGAGCGTAAGACTCTCAAACGTACGTACGTACATACGTACATACGTACGTACGTTCGTTCATGTTCGCTCAATGCAGCGGACAGCGCAACTGAAAAGGTCGAAGCGTTTCAAATGCAAATCCCATAAAGCCGAAGGATGTTATGTGTGTACATGTGGCGTACGAGACGATGTTGAATAGGGCAATGAGTTAGCCCACGGGCTACATATATTCTCGGCCCTTCTCAGGCTTAATCAACGAGCAGTTCTCTATTTCATAATTATAGTGTAATACAAGCTGTCCAGATACCTAAACTATATTCACATACAGCTTCGTATAGTGCAATTAGTTGAAATATTCATTTTCCAACGTGATTTCAAACTGCAATCCCAAGTAACAATACTGTCAAATCGACTACTATAAAATACCCTTTATGAGTTGCCTTACAGATATGTCAGAAAGGTAAAAGGTAAAGGTAGGTCTTTAAATGTCTGTCCATATGGACGTTGACTTAATGGTTCCCCAAGTAGCACAAAGACAAAGGATATCTATTTGGTATACGAAAAGGTATGTTAATTTCCGTCCAAAAGACATCTTTTTGGATTTGGATATCTTAAGAACGTCTAAAAGATATCCAAATTTTGTGCTACTTGGTTCCATTTTTATGTTACCGTAAATATTCTTAATATAAGACGCCCAAAACCCATCATACAACTTTGTCTGATGGATATCCATTACAGGGCATCAAAAAGTTGTTCAAATATCGGTAACAAATATAGATACGAAATAAGTTGTCATAGAGACGTCGTTTTTGTGTCATTATGAAGGACCTCCTTAAAAGTTGTCCAAAAACGAACATTTTCCTTTGTTCGATCCCAAGTAGCACACAGACAAAGGATATCTATTTGATATACGAAAAGGTATATTAATTTCCATCCAAATGAGATCTTTTTGTATTTGGATATCTTAAGAGCGTCTAAAAGATATCCAAATTCAAAAGACATCATTTGGACGGAAATTAACATATCTTTTCGTATACCAAATAGATATCCTTTGTCTTTGTGCTACTTGGGTCCATTTTTATGTTATCGTAAATATTCTTAATATAAGACGTCCAAAAGCCATCATACAACTTTGTCTGATGGATATCCATTACAGGGCATCAAAAAGTTGTTCAAATATCGGTAACAAATATAGATACGAAATAAGTTGTCGTAGAGACATCGTTTTTGTGTCATTATGAAGGACCTCCTTAAAAGTTGTCCAAAAACGAACATTTTCCTTTGTTCGATCCCAAGTACCACAAAGACAAAGGATATCTATTTGATATACGAAAAGGTATATTAATTTCCGTCCAAATGACATCTTTTTGGATTTGGATATCTTAAGAACGTCTAAAAGATATCCAAATTCAAAAGACATCATTTGGACGGAAATTAACATACCTTTTCGTATACCAAATAGATATCCTTTGTCTTTGTGCTACTTGGGTCCATTTTTATGTTACCGTAAATATTCTTAATATAAGACGTCCAAAAGCCATCATACAACTTTCTCTGATGGATATCCATTACAGGGCATCAAAAAGTTGTTCAAATATCGGTAATAAATATAGATACGAAATAAGTTGTCGTAAGACGTCGTTTTTGTGTCATCATGAAGGACCTCCTTAAAAGTTGTCCAAAAACGAACATTTTCCTTTGTTTGATCCCAAGTAGAACAAAGACAAAGGATATCTATTTGATATACGAAAAGGAATATTAATTTCCGTCCAAATGATATCTTTTTGGATTTGGATATCTTAAGAGCGTCTAAAAGATATCCAAATTCAAAAGACATCATTTGGACGGAAATTAATATACCTTTTCGTATACCAAATAGATATCCTTTGTCTTTGTGCTACTTGGGTCCATTTTTATGTTACCGTAAATATTCTTAATATAAGTCATCCGAAAGCCGTCATACAACTTTGTCTGATGGATATCCATTACAGGACATCAAAAAGTTGTTCAAATATCGGTAACAAATATAGATACGAAATAAGTTGTCATAGAGACGTCGTTTTTGTGTCATTATGAAGGACCTCCTTAAAAGTTGTCCAAAAACGAACATTTTCCTTTGTGCGATCCCAAGTAGCACAAAGACAAAGGATATCTATTTTATATACGAAAAGGTATATTAATTTCCGTCCAAATGACATCTTTTTGGATTTGGATATCTTAAGAACATCTAAAAGATATCCAAATTCAAAAGATATCATTTGGACGGAAATTAACATACCTTTTCGTATACCAAATAGATATCCTTTGTCTTTGTGCTACTTGGGTCCATTTTTACGTTACCGTAAATATTCTTAATATAGGTCATCCGAAAGCCGTCATACAACTTTGTCTGATGGATATCCATTACAGGACATCAAAAAGTTGTTCAAATATCGGTAACAAATATAGATACGAAATAAGTTGTCATAGAGACGTCGTTTTTGTGTCATTATGAAGGACCTCCTTAAAAGTTGTCCAAAAACGAACATTTTCCTTTGTTCGATCCCAAGTACCACAAAGACAAAGGATATCTATTTGATACACGAAAAGGTATATTAATTTCCATCCAAATGAGATCTTTTTGTATTTGGATATCTTAAGAGCGTCTAAAAGATATCCAAATTCAAAAGACATCATTTGGACGGAAATTAACATACCTTTTCGTATACCAAATAGATATCCTTTGTCTTTGTGCTACTTGGGTCCATTTTTATGTTATCGTAAATATTCTTAATATAAGACGTCCAAAAGCCATCATACAACTTTGTCTGATGGATATCCATTACAGGGCATCAAAAAGTTGTTCAAATATCGGTAACAAATATAGATACGAAATATGTTGTCGTAAGACGTCGTTTTTGTGTCATTATGAAGGACCTCCTTAAAAGTTGTCCAAAAACGAACATTTTCCTTTGTTCGATCCCAAGTAGCACAAAGACAAAGGATATCTATTTGATATACGAAAAGGTATATTAATTTCCGTCCAAATGACATTTTTTTGGATTTGGATATCTTAAGAACGTCTAAAAGATATCCAAATTCAAAAGACATCATTTGGACGGAAATTAACATATCTTTTCGTATACCAAATAGATATCCTTTGTCTTTGTGCTACTTGGGATGTTTACCAATTAAAGGGCACCGAATAGTTATCTGTTTATCGATATCAAATAGAGACATATCGACATTATATGCCCGTAAGATGACATTAAGTTGCCTTTTCGGTCACCAATAACAGTTCGAAATATAATGCCATTTTGACAACTGTTTTACGTCATGAAAAAGTCATAATTCCGTTACGCAACGTTTCCCTTTCTGACGGACATAAGTGATATTATTTGGTATACAAAAAGACGCATTTTCACTCAGAAAAATAGTCCATAACTTTCGTGTATCATTTCGACGTCTTTCGGATAACTGAATGTTGCTTGGGATTTAGAATTTATATATGTGATTCGCGACAGGAGATGGAGAAGTATATCATCGTCCGGAGCTCCCCCTGGAGAAAGGTAAGAGAGATATTAAGAGGGAGAGTGAGGAGACCTTGCCCCGAAGCCGTTTAAAGCCTCGACCGACGGATTTCAGTCCTCGGGGCTAAGAGACTACGAACGTCACTGAGTGAACCAATTATGCGATCCGTCATCGTTTACAAAAGCGATACGACGGGGTTGGGAGTGGCAGGCACATTGTAATCCCAATTTTTAGAATAATAATAACCCAGGATTGTTACAACATTCATTTAATATCACTGCTAACGGTAAGTTATTGTAATTCATTTAAAAGCAATTACTATTTTAGGCAAATGTAACATACACTTAACGACTATTAGAAATAAGCGTAATTGTAATACACTTTTAAAGAGACAATAAAATGAATACTAAAATAAAATTTTATTTTTATTTACCTTCTTTCTTTATCCTTTGTACTTTCCAAAGTGGAAACACTATTTCGTGTAGCCCTTTTGGTTTAATTTATTTATAAATTTATATTCTGGTTAACTATTTGTTATTATCAATTGTGTTCGATTTTAACATTTGAGACTTGTGACAGAGTAAAAATAATTCCTTCAACGCGAAAATTATCGACTTTGAATTAGAAGAAAGCTTTGGTTACCGACTTTTGTACTTTTTACTTTTTACCAGTGTTCTCTATATCGCAAGCTGTTGTTAACAAAAAATGGAAATCTGATGTGACATCCAACGAATCTGGTAAGTGATCGTATAACTTTAAACGCGTTTTTTTAATTTGGCCGACAGATTATTCAAAAACGGTTGCATGCACGAAAAGATGAATCGCTTGCGAGAAACGTTTCAAGTCGTTGGCCATCTAGCGGAGCTAAGTCGGTTATTGCGCGTACCCTCGAAGTTAGCCCGCTAGATGGCGAAACGAGCCGAAACGTTTCTCGCAAGTGTTGACGCCGTTCTGTGTATAAGTACGGGCGATCGTAAGTTATCGTCCGTCCATGTATTGATGTGGGTCATTTTTACTGTTGTTTATCAGCGGCACGACGGATTCTGCGAATTACCATGGCACTGAAAATTCCGTCGAGTCGTGATTTCTACCGTTATTTATAAAAATTACAAAACATTACGAAATTTCGAGATTTTTCGAAGATTACATCGGTGTTTTTTCGGTGAACGAAACAACAAAACCACGGACGCTATAAAAGAAAAAGAAAAATGCTCAGTGGCTTTGCGGTGAATTGCTGTGCGTAAAAGTGCAGATAACACTGAGGTGGTTTTTGCGTTTCTTTGCGGTAATTTAAACCTTAAAATAAATAAAAATTACAAACAGTTTGATCAAATTTCGTTCCAATTCGCTGTCGTAAACTTTTACATGCACCATTCAAACATCATACAAACCGTTTGATCCTAGTTTGAATGGAGTTGAGAATTCGCCAGTAGCGACGTTTTTCTTCGGTTAAAAAGTCGGTTTATCTTTGGTTATTTTTGGTTAAAACCTCGGTGACACTGTCAGGGTCTATGTATCCCATCTCTAATATTCTATCGGACTTATCAACCATGGATTTAACGTAAACGCCAGTCGCGTGCGTACTTCTTCATCCGACAGGGATAAGTATTGTTCGTCACGTCATAATAACTAAACGATGCCCCTATTAATGCTAAGGCAGCGATTCATTGAATTATACCATTAGACACGGTGAAAGAGTGCGCGCCGAGTGAGCGAACGAACGAGATGGGGAGAAAGGGAGAGCAGTGAGAGGAGACTTGTCGTTGGCAAGACGAGATCTGTCATGTGCAGCCTCGTATAAACGCCGTTTACATAACTCACTGGTGCTCGGTCAAATTATTGTGTACACTGTTAGGTATAGACGTGGATAGCGAGCATCGTCCGAAGATTGCGCAACGGGATTGTTGTAAATGCTTTACATATTATTCATCGAAGTTTCCTCCCCTTTTTCATCCTAACCTGTTGCAAATTATAAATACGGATTAATTGGCCCACTCTGATTTATATATCGTTGACACAAACTTATAACGCTACGATTTATTTCAAGCACAATTACCTACATTGCCGTGGAAGCTTAATTTCGCTTTTCGTCCAAGCATTTACGATTATTTCAAGAATATATTTTCTTAGAGCGCCCAAACTATATAGCGCCAAAAACAAGCAAACGGTGAAAATTTTCGACGATTTATGGGCTAATGATGAACCGAATTACTAATATACACCGAATTTAAGACATTCTGATCGATGCTTACTGTACGTAATGGTGTCGCAGACGGTTCTATGCTGGTAGAGAATTTGGCGAAATTTGAAGATGGATCTGTGGGGTTCGAGAGAGTTTTCGATGTTAAAAGACTGTGGACTATTTTTTTTGTTGAGATATCGAATTTTGGTCTTCACTATCGTTCTCAAGTCGCATATTGTACAGAAAGCACCGGTTACATGCCTGTTTACGATGATTTTTGAAAAAGTCACTTTTGGTCGGAATTCACAGATTTGACTTTTGGTCGGAAAATCCAACCTAAAGAACATAAATTTTGTTTTCTTCAAGATATCAAATTTTGGCCTTCACTATCGTTCTCAAGTCGCATATTGTACAGAAAGCACCGGTTACATGCCTTTTTACGATGATTTTTGAAAAAGTCACTTTTGGTCGGAATTCACAGATTCGACTTTTGGTCGGAAAATCCAACCTAAGGAACCTAAATTTTGTTTTCTTCAAGACACCGAATTTTGGCCTTCACTACCGTTCTCAAGTCGCATATTCGCAGCCTTTTTACGATGATTTTTGAAAAAGTCACTTTTGGTCGGAATTCACAGATTCGACTTTTGGTCGGAAAATCCAACCTAAAGAACCTAAATTTTGTTTTCTTCAAGATATCAAATTTTGGCCTTCACTATCGGTCTCAAGTCGCATATTGTACCACAGAAAGCACCGGTTACATGCCTTTTTATGGTGATTTTTGAAAAAGTCACTTTTGGTCGGAATTCACAGATTCGACTTTTGGTCGGAAAATCCAACCTGAAGAACCTTAATTCTGTTTTCTTCAAGATATCGAATTTTGGCCTTCACTACCGTTCTCAAGTCGCATATTTGCAGCCTTTTTACGATGATTTTTGAAAAAGTCACTTTTGGGCGGAATTCACAGATTCGACTTTTGGTCGGAAAATCCAACCTAAAGAACCTAAATTTTGTTTTCTTCAAGATATCAAATTTTGGCCTTCACTATCGGTCTCAAGTCGCATATTGTACCACAGAAGTGCAAAAATCGGTTACATGCCTTTTTATGATGATTTTTGAAAAAGTCACTTTTGGTCGGAATTCACAGATTCGACTTTTGGTCGGAAAATCCAACCTAAAGAACCTAAATTTTGTTTTCTTCAAGATATCAAATTTTGGCCTTCACTATCGTTCTCAAGTCGCATATTGTACCGCAGAAAGCACCGGTTACATGCCTTTTTACGATGATTTTTGAAAAAGTCACTTTTGGTCGGAATTCACAGATTCGACTTTTGGTCGGAAAATCCAACCTAAAGAACCTAAATTTTGTTTTCTTCAAGATATCAAATTTTGGCCTTCACTATCGGTCTCAAGTCGCATATTGTACCACAGAAAGCACCGGTTACATGCCTTTTTATGGTGATTTTTGAAAAAGTCACTTTTGGTCGGAATTCACAGATTCGACTTTTGGTCGGAAAATCCAACCTGAAGAACCTTAATTCTGTTTTCTTCAAGATATCGAATTTTGGCCTTCACTACCGTTCTCAAGTCGCATATTTGCAGCCTTTTTACGATGATTTTTGAAAAAGTCACTTTTGGGCGGAATTCACAGATTCGACTTTTGGTCGGAAAATCCAACCTAAAGAACCTAAATTTTGTTTTCTTCAAGATATCAAATTTTGGCCTTCACTATCGGTCTCAAGTCGCATATTGTACCACAGAAGTGCAAAAATCGGTTACATGCCTTTTTATGATGATTTTTGAAAAAGTCACTTTTGGTCGGAATTCACAGATTCGACTTTTGGTCGGAAAATCCAACCTAAAGAACCTAAATTTTGTTTTCTTCAAGATATCAAATTTTGGCCTTCACTATCGTTCTCAAGTCGCATATTGTACCGCAGAAAGCACCGGTTACATGCCTTTTTACGATGATTTTTGAAAAAGTCACTTTTGGTCGGAATTCACAGATTCGACTTTTGGTCGGAAAATCCAACCTAAAGAACCTAAATTTTGTTTTCTTCAAGATATCAAATTTTGGCCTTCACTATCGGTCTCAAGTCGCATATTGTACCACAGAAAACACCGGTTACATGCCTTTTTACGATGATTTTTGAAAAAGTCACTTTTGGTCGGAATTCACAGATTCGACTTTTGGTCGGAAAATCGAACCTAAAGAACCTAAATTTTGTTTTCTTCAAGATATTAAATTTTGGCCTTCACTATCGTTCTCAAGTTGCATATTGTACCGCAGAAAGCACCGGTTACATGCCTTTTTACGATGATTTTTGAAAAAGTCACTTTTGGTCGGAATTCACAGATCCGACTTTTGGTCGGAAAATCCAACCTAAAGAACCTAAATTTTGTTTTCTTCAAGATATCAAATTTTGGCCTTCACTATCGCTCTCAAGTCGCATATTGTACCACAGAAAGCACCGGTTACATGCCTTTTTACGATGATTTTTGAAAAAGTCACTTTTGGTCGGAATTCACAGATTCGACTTTTGGTCGGAAAATCCAACCTAAAGAACCTAAATTTTGTTTTCTTCAAGATGTCGGTTACATGCCTTTTTACGATGATTTTTGAAAAAGTCACTTTTGGTCGGAATTCACAGATTCGACTTTTGGTCGGAAAATCCAACCTAAAGAACCTAAATTTTGTTTTCTTCAAGATATCAAATTTTGGCCTTAACTATCGTTCTCAAGTTGCATATTCTACCTCGGAAAGTACCGGTTACAAGCCTTTTTACGATGATTTAAAACTAATTGACTTTTGTCCGTTTCCGATTTCAGAATTCACAAATCCGACTTCCGGTCGGAAAATCGAACCTAAATTGTTTTTCAACAAATCGAATTTTGCCTTCACTATCGTTTTCAAATCGTATATTCACTCACGGAAAAAATCCGTTAAAAACCTTTTTACTGTGATTTAAAAAAAAAAGCGATGTTTTATTGATTTTTCTAATAAGCAATACATCTGAATAATTTGTAGATTATAATAATAATAATATTTTATATTAATTTACTCCCTCGCTTTGGCAGTAAATTTCGCCGTTGCATTCGTTCGACCGGAAGCGACGGATGTCTTACTTTTAACACGGCTCACCGAACAATCCATCGTTCAGACAATAAATTAGAAGCCAATTAAAAAAGGTGGCTCGGCGTTTGGGGGATGAGGCCGCGCTGTATGAGGTAGAACTGTTCACTTCCGTTCGGCTCGAAAAAAACACATCTAATCACGATCAATAATTCATCGCAATAGTTCATCCATTGCTTGTTATCATTACCATCCCGTGGAAAATTATTTGAAAATTAAGACTTTTATATTACACTATTAATATTTGTAGAAAATAATTTTCCCCTTCTTTCCTTACATTTACAGTCTCCAAATTCAATTTCAAAATTCAGAAATTAAAAATACTAACAAAAACAAGTTTAATCAACCAATTTATCAATTAAGTCAAACAATTTTCCAATTCAATAATTGCATATACATTTTTATTATCATTATTAATTAAATCATTTAAATTTACTTGACTATGCAATTGAAATTATTTAAAAAAAGAAATTAATAACAAAAACATTTTTAATCAAACAATTTACGAATTGATTGAAACAATTTTTCAATTCAATAATTGTATATTCATTTTCATTAAAATTATTACTTAAATCTTTTAAATTCACTTAACTGTGAAATTGAAATTAAAGTTAAACTCTTTTAAATTTACTTGACTATGAAATTGAAATTATTAAAGTTAAACTCTTTTTTTTTAGATCTCATTGATGATCCATGAATTTTTAAATAAATTTTAAACTGCTCACTTCCGTTCGGCTCGAAAAAAACACATCTAATCACGATCAATAATTCATCGCAATAGTTCATCCATTGCTTGTTATCATTACCATCCCGTGGAAAATTAATTGGAAATTAAGACTTTTATATTTCACTATTAATATTTGTAGAAAATAATTTTCCCCTCCTTTCCTTACATTTACTGTCTCCAAATTCAATTTCAAAACTCAGAAATTTAAAATACTAACGAAAACAAGTTTAATCAACCAATTTATCAATTCAACCAAACAATTTTCCAATTCAATAATTGCATATACATTTTTATTACCATTATTAATTGAATCCTTCAAATTAACTTAACTATGCAATTTAAATTATTAAAGAAAGAAATAAAAAATTCTAACAAAAACATGTTTAATCAAACAATTTTTCAATTCAATAATTATATATACATTTTCATTACAATTATTAATTAAATCGTTTAAATTTACTTGACTATGAAATTGAAATTATTAAAAAAATAAATTAATAACAAAAACATGTTTAATCAAACAATTTACCAATTCAGTAAAACAATTTTTCAATTCAATAATTGTATATTTATTTTCATTAAAATTGTTACTTAAATCTTTTAAATTCACTTGACTATGAAATTGAAATTATTAGAGTTAAGCTCTTTTTTTTTTAGATCTCATTGATGACCCATAAATTTTGAAATGACTTTTTTGCAGGTTTTTCTACTTTTAACGACCAAGTTGAAATCTGGTTAGGCCAACGTCACTCCACTTCGTTGGGCACTGCAGGGTTGACCAGTCTCAACTTACCAATCAAGCATTCTGTCGGAGAGTCCTTTCTAAGAACGAGCGAGAGAGAACCGAGAATCGGAGATAATAAAAAGAATCAAATTTCCACTGGACAGTAATCGAACAAATTCGATACTCGTACGGCCAATGCCAGTTCGATCTTGAACCCTTAAAGGTGTTGTACAACGTAACTCTCATCCTTGATTTCAAAAAAAAAAAATCGGAAACTTTGTTATTAATAAATTGTTTCGAAAAAAAAAAAAAATGGATTGTACATTTTTAGGGAATTCTTATTTTATTTTATTATTCAAAAGTCCAACAGCAAAATATTAACAAGGCGAAGAATTTCTAGTGCGGTTCTGGAATTTTTGGAGGAAATTTTTTGGACATTGCAACAATTATGTAAAAAAAAGAAATAAAAAAAAACAGCGTATAAATTCCTAATATTTTGTAACAGAAAATTTACAAACATGTCAAATCTTCTTCAGTATTGCTGCTTTAAATATCTAATACATCTAATGGACAATAAATTTATGTTACAAGTTGTGAATAAAAATTTCCAACGCGATTTTGGAATTCTTGTAGGAAATTTTTTGGACATTGTAACAATTATGTAAAAAAATAAATAACAAAAAACAGCGTATAAATTCCTAATATTTTGTAACAGAAAATTTACAAATATGTCAAATCTTCTTAAGTATTGTTGCTTTAAATATCTAATACATCTAATGGACAATAAATTTATGTTACAAGTTGTGAATAAAAATTTCCAACGCGATTCTGGAATTTTTGTAGGAAACTTTTTGGACATTATAACAATTATGTAAAAAAAAGAAATAAAAAAAAAACAGTGTATAAATTCCTAATATTTTGTAACAGAAAATTTACAAATATCTCAAATCTTCTTCAGTATTGCTGCTTTAAATATCTAATACACCTAATGGACAATAAATTTATGTTACAAGTTGTGAATAAAAATTTTTAACGCGATTTTGGAATTTTTGTAGGAAACTTTTTGGACATTATAACAATTATGTAAAAAAAAGAAATTAAAAAAAACAGCGTATAAATTCCTAATATTTTGTAACAGAAAATTGACAAAATCTCAAATCTTCTTAAGTATTGTTGCTTTAAATATCTAATAAATCTAATGGACAATAAATTTATGTTACAAGTTGTGAATAAAAATTTCCAACGCGATTCTGGAATTTTTGTAGGAAATTTTTTGGACATTGTAACAATTATGTAAAAAAAAAGAAATAAAAAAAAACAGCGTATAAATTCCTAATATTTTGTAACAGAAAATTGACAAATATCTCAAATCTTCTTCAGTATTACTGCTTTAAATATCTAATACATCTAATGGACAATAAATTTATGTTACAAGTTGTGAATAAAAATTTCCAACGCGATTTTGGAATTTTTGTAGGACATTTTTTGGACATTATAACAATTATGTAAAAAAAAAGAAATAAAAAAACAGCGTATAAATTCCTAATATTTTGTAACAGAAAATTTACAAATATGTCAAATCTTCTTAAGTATTGTTGCTTTAAATATCTAATACATCTAATGGACAATAAATTTATGTTACAAGTTGTGAATAAAAATTTCCAACGCGATTTTGGAATTTTTGTAGGAAACTTTTTGGACATTGTAACAATTATGTAAAAAAAAAAGAAATAAAAAAAAACAGCGTATAAATTCCTAATATTTTGTAACAGAAAATTGACAAATATCTCAAATCTTTTTCGGTATTGCTGCTTTAAATATCTAAAACATCTAATGGACAATAAATTTATGTTACAGGTTGTGAATAAAAATTTCCAACGCGATTCTGGAATTTTTGTAGGAAATTTTTTGGACATTGTAACAATTATGTAAAAAAAAAAAAAAAAAAAAACAGCGTATAAATTCCTAATATTTTGTAACAGAAAATTAACAAATATCTCAAATCTTCTTTAGTATTGCTGCTTTAAATATCTAATACATCTAATGGACAATAAATTTATGTTACAAGTTGTGAATAAAAATTTCCAACGCGATTTTGGAATTTTTGTAGGAAATTTTTTGGACATTGCAACAATTACGTAAAAAAAAAAGAAATAACAAAAAAAACAGCGTATAAATTCCTAATATTTTGTAACAGAAAATTGACAAATATGTCAAATCTTCTTTAGTATTGCTGCTTTAAATATCTAATACATCTAATGGACAATAAATTTATGTTACAAGTTGTGAATAAAAATTTCCAACGCGATTTTGGAATTTTTGTAGGAAATTTTTTGGATATTGTAACAATTATGTAAAAAAAAGAAATAAAAAAAACAGCGCATAAATTCCTAATATTTTGTAACAGAAAATTAACAAATATCTCAAATCTTCTTCAGTATTGCTGCTTTAAATATCTAATACATCTAATGGACAAAAAATTTATGTTACAAGTTGTGAATAAAAATTTCCAACGCGATTCTGGAATTTTTGTAGGAAACTTTTTGGACATTGTAACAATTATGTAAAAAAAAAAGAAATAAAAAAAAAGAGCGTATAAATTCCTAATATTTTGTAACAGAAAATTGACAAATATCTCAAATCTTTTTCGGTATTGCTGCTTTAAATATCTAATACATCTAATGGACAATAAATTTATGTTACAGGTTGTGAATAAAAATTTCCAACGCTATTCTGGAATTTTTGTAGGAAATTTTTTGGACATTGTAACAATTATGTAAAAAAAAGAAATAAAAAAAAACAGCGTATAAATTCCTAATATTTTGTAACAGAAAATTGACAAATATGTCAAATCTTCTTTAGTATTGCTGCTTTAAATATCTAATACATCTAATGGACAATAAATTTATGTTACAGGTTGTGAATAAAAATTTCCAACGCGATTCTGGAATATTTGTAGGAAATTTTTTGGACTTTGTAACAATTATGTAAAAAAAAGAAATAAAAAAAAACAGCGTATAAATTCCTAATATTTTGTAACAGAAAATTTACAAATATCTCAAATCTTCTTCAGTATTGCTGCTTCAAATATCTAATACATCTAATGGACAATAAATTTATGTTACAAGTTGTGAATAAAAATTTCCAACGCGATTCTGTAATTTTTGTAGGAAACTTTTTGGACATTGTAACAATTATGTAAAAAAAGGAAATAAAAAAAAAACAGCGTATAAATTCCTAATATTTTGTAACAGAAAATTTACAAATATGTCAAATCTTCTTCAGTATTGCTGCTGTAAATATCTAATACATCTAATGGACAATAAATTTATGTTACAGATTGTGAATAAAAATTTTTAACGTGATTTTGGAATTTTTGTAGGAGATTTTTTGGTCTTTGTAACAATTATGTAAAATATGCGAGTCTGTACTGTATTTTTGGTTTGCAGAGTGACTGGAGCACAGAGGGACACTAATTAATCCTTGCTGTCCCGGCGATGGTGACCAAGGATAAGCCGTGGAATCGGTTAGTGATGATCCTTGGCTGTAGAGGAAAAAGTAACTAAAAAATGACGCTAATGAATGGATAGCGAGTGTGGGCAGAGGCTCAGTGACTTCAAACGCACGACTATAACGCTACTACCCACATCGGTGGATAATGATGATGCTTCTGGCCTCGGACAAACGTCAAGCGATCCACCTGTGTCTCTATATCCTCTATATATGCATTTCACCACGCAGAGATCCAATTTCGAACGCTGCTGATCAACGCTAATTAATGCGATCGCATAGGGATGATTCCTGATCACGATCAGCCACCGTCATAATCCTCCTGTTGTCCTGCCAACACGTTTGAAAAGGCTCGTTAGGATATCGAGCATTGTTTTTTTTTTATTTTTGCAATTTTGCTTCCTCATAGAGGAAGCTTTGTTTTCGGGGGAAAATTTTTTTTTTCTAGATTTTCATGTCAGGACACTCAGAATGGTCTAAAGCGTCGAGAAAAGTGGTTTAGAAAAAATGGCTGTATGTGTGTGTGTGTGTGTGTGCACAATTTTTTGTTAGCACGATAGCCGTCGCAATTTTTAAGATATCGGGCTGAAATTTGAACCACGAGTAAACTGTCGTTAAACAAGGTATGGGATTGAATTTGGAGTTAATCCATTAAGGTGTTCAAAATTTATGGGATTTTGAATTTTTTGGAGAATGTCAGCTCGGGCTCTAACTCCGGCAATTTTTATGATATCCGGCTCAAACTTGGACCAGAAGTCGACTGTTATCAAATAGTGTTTGGGATTAAATTTGGTGTCAATCCATCAAGGTGTTCAAAATTTATGGCATTTTGAATTTTTTGGGGAATATCAGCTCGGGCTCTAACTCCCGCAATTTTTATGATATCCGGCTCAAACTTGGACCAGAAGTGGACTGTTATCAAATAGTGTTTGGGATTAAATTTGGTGTCAATCCATCAAGGTGTTCAAAATTTATGGCATTTTGAATTTTTTGGGGAATATCAGCTCGGGCTCTAACTCCCGCAATTTTTATGATATCCGGCTCAAACTTGGACCAGAAGTGGACTGTTATCAAATAGTGTTTGGGATTAAATTTGGTGTCAAGCCGTTAAGGGGTTCACAATTTATGGCATTTTTAAATTTTTTGGAGAATGTCAGCTCAGGCTCTAACTCCTGCAATTTTTATGATATCCGGCTCAAACTTGGACCAGAAGTGGACTGTTATCAAATAGTGTTTGGGATTAAATTTGGTGTCAATCCATCAAGGTGTTCAAAATTTATGGCATTTTGAATTTTTTGGGGAATATCAGCTCGGGCTCTAACTCCCACAATTTTTATGATATCCGGCTCAAACTTGGACCAGAAGTGGACTGTTATCAAATAGTGTTTGGGATTAAATTTGGTGTCAAGCCGTTAAGGGGTTCACAATTTATGGCATTTTTAAATTTTTTGGAGAATGTCAGCTCGGGCTCTAACTCCTGCAATTTTTATGATATCCGGCTCAAACTTGGACCAGAAGTGGACTGTTATGAAATAGTGTTTGGGATTAAATTTGGTGTCAATCTATCAAGGTGTTCAAAATTTATGGCATTTTGAATTTTTTGGGGAATATCAGCTCGGGCTCTAACTCCCGCAATTTTTATGATATCCGGCTCAAACTTGGACCAGAAGTGGACTGTTATCAAATAGTGTTTGGGATTAAATTTGGTGTCAAGCCGTTAAGGGGTTCACAATTTATGGCACTTTTTAATTTTTTGGAGAATGTCAGCTCGGGCTCTAACTCCTGCAATTTTTATGATATCCGGCTCAAAATTGGACCAGAAGTGGACTGTTATTAAATAGTGTTTGGGATTAAATTTGGTGTCAATCCGTTAAGGGGTTCACAATTTATGGCATTTTTACATTTTTTGACATTTTTTGTTCGTGCTCTAACTTTCGCAATATTTGAGATATCGGGCTCAAATTTGGTCCACAAGTGGACTGTTATTAAATAAAGTTTGGGAGTGAATTTGACGTCAATCCGTTAAGGGGTTTAAAATTTATGGCATTTTGAATTTTTTGTTCGTGCTCTAACTTTCGCAATTTTTATGATATCGGGCTCAAATTTGGTCCACAAGTAGAGTGTGGGTAAACTAAGCATCAGTTCGAACCTGGCGAGAATCTGTCAAGGGGTTCAAAATTAATGCCATTTAAAATTTTTAAAACAAGGCTGCAAAGTAGAACTTTGCAAATTGCTTCCTCATTATTGTTGGATTTTTACAAAGCTTCCTCTATGAGGAAGCCAAAATAGATTAACATGCTTCCTCATAGAGGTAGATTTGTAAAAATCCAACAATAATGCGGAAGCAATTTGCAAAGTTCTTTAACTTGCTCATGGAGAGAAATTTCTGCGTCGTGACAACATAAAACGGTGATAACAAAAATCGTTTTGTTAGGCTAACAAAAAAAATTGGTCAGCCCAGCAAAAAAATTTGCCAGCCGAACAAAAGAATTATCAGCATAGCAAAACTGATTTGTCAGCCGAACAAATCAGTTTTGCCAGCCTAACATAACGATTTTTGTTGTCCTCGTTTTTATGTTGTCACAACACAGAAATTTCTCTACGTTCTCATAGAGGAAACATTGAGGTATTTTTAGATTTTTTAAAAGATTTTCATGTGTGGATAATACTCTCGTTTTTATTTTTTAAGACGTCTTTATAAGAATTTTGTATACTATACTATATAATGTTAAAAAGATAAATATTGTTAAGTATGATCTAAAATATTATATAAGACGTTCATGATAACTTAGTTATACAATTAATATAAGTATATAAAATAAATATATTCTATTCTATTCTATTCTATTGACTTCTCATTTTTTTCCCCTTTTTACAAAGCCAAAATTGATTAACGTACTTCCTCATAGAGGTAGATTTATAAAAAGTGTTAAATAATTATGATGTAATAATCAAGGGTCTAGTTTTTTAATTTCTTTACTAGTTATACTGTGGGCGAGATGATTAATTTCATAACATTAAATTTGGTTTCGTTAAACAGTCTGTTTTTTTTATTTTGTGCGCCAACAAATTTTAGTGAAATTTGTAGCGAATAATTAGAACTAATTTCGTATCTGCTGTGCCATCATTTATTAGGCATTCAAATTTTTTATAACTAATTCTCAACTTAAAATTCTTTAATTTTGCAAATTATAACAATTTCCAATAAAAATGCTGATTATTATCCAAAATGTACATCTCCATAAATTCTTGCCTATTTTTTAAAATCAAATATCTCTAAACTTTATTATCATTTAGACTCATGCTATAATTTAACAATTTTCTGTATTTCCTGAAGTCATAAAAAATTTAAAAAAAACGACCCAAGTATTCAAGTATTGATTTAATTAGAGCAAAATGCTTCAATCAAGTTTATCTTCCCAAGACTATAAAAGTCATATTTTATTGGCAAATACAAAAAAGTTTGGTTCCTGGACTAAAGTATAAAAGTTTTCGTAATTATTATTGAATTCTTATTTAATTTGATAATAATTTAACAATTTTCTGTACTTCCTAAATTAATAAAAAATTTGTAAAAAAGTGACCAAAGTATTTAGGTATTGTTTTAATTAGTGCAAAATGATTAAATCAAGTTTATCTTCCCAAGACTATAAAAGTCATATTTTATTGGCAAATACAAAAAAGTTT
Source organism: Ephialtes manifestator (assembly GCA_963970395.1). Classification (NCBI taxonomy): domain Eukaryota; kingdom Metazoa; phylum Arthropoda; class Insecta; order Hymenoptera; family Ichneumonidae; genus Ephialtes; species Ephialtes manifestator. The sequence goes on along the minus strand of OZ019977.1, from coordinate 28,640,709 downwards.
GGTTCCTGGACTGAAGTAGAAAAGTTTTCGCAATTTTTTTTTTAATTCTTATTTAATTTCGTACTAATTTAACAATTTTCTGTATTTACTGAATTCATAAAAAAAATTTAAAAAAATGACCAAAATATTCAAGTATTGATTTTATTAGTGCAAAATGCTTAAATCAAGTTTATCTTCCCAAGACCATGAAATTCATATTTTATTGGCAAATACAAAAAGTTTGGTTCGTGGACTGAAGTAAAAAAGTTATTTTCGATTTTCATGTGAAATATCCCCAAACTTTATTCTCATTTAGATTCATGCTATAATTTAACCATTTTCTATATTTCCTGAAGTCATAAAAAATTTGTAAAAAAATGACCAAAGTATTCAAATATTGTTTTAATTAGTGCAAAATACTTAAATCAAATTTATCTTCCCAAGACTATAAAAGTCATATTTTATTGGCAAATACAAAAAAGTTTGGTTCCTGGACTAAAGTAGAAAAGTTTTCGTAATTATTATTTAATTCTTATTTAATTTTATAATAATTTAACAATTTTCTGTACTTCCTAAATTAATAAAAAATTTGTAAAAAAATGACCAAAGTATTTAGGTATTGATTTAATTAATGTAAAATGCTTAAATCAAGTTTATCTTCCCAAGACTATAAAAGTCATATTTTATTGGCAAATAAAAAAAAGTTTGGTTCCTGGACTAAAGTAGAAAAGTTTTCGTAATTATTATTTAATTCTTATTTAATTTTATAATAATTTAACAATTTTCTGTATTTCCTAAATTAATTAAAAATTTGTAAAAAAGTGACCAAAGTATTCAACTATTGATTTAATTAGTGCAAAATGATTAAATCAAGTTTATCTTCCCAAGACCATGAAATTCATATTTTATTGACAAATACAAAAAAGTTTGGTTCCTGGACTAAAGTAGAAAAGTTTTCGTAATTATTATTTAATTCTTATTTAATTTTATAATAATTTAACAATTTTCTGTATTTCCTAAATTAATTAAAAATTTGTAAAAAAGTGTCCAAAGTATTTAGGTATTGTTTTAATTAGTGCAAAATGCTTAAATCAAGTTCATCTTCCCAAGACCATGAAATTCATATTTTATTGACAAATACAAAAAAGTTTGCTTCCTGGACTGAAGTAGAAAAGTTGTTTTCGAATTTTTATGAGAATTCTTCCAATATAGTATAAAATGTAATACTCGTGTGATTTTGTTTGTCGAAGGACTCGAGACCGGGAAGAAACTGTGAGGACACTTGTACAGCAGCACGAATCCAGCAGCAGTCGAACTCGAGTTCCTACTCTTGGACCGTTTTCCTACATGAGATTCCTCCTTTCTCTCAGCTCTGCCACACGATGCTACTATATCATCGCTGTATGTACATTTATTACGCCTTACAACACAAAAAAGGACGAACTACGTACGATTTGTTCAAGATTGTCGAGACGAGTATTTAGCTGGCTTCTCGCTTCTCGTCGTACAACGCGAGGACCTCACGAGAATCATTTTCCTGCAGCAGCTTTGAAGAAATACAATCTGGATTTAAAGCTGAACGATCGGCTTTTCGATATGCGAGCTAAAGAGTTTAGAAACAACCTGTCAATGATTTTTTTTTCTCAATTTAGGAATTTGCAAAAGTTCAAATTATTATTCACGTGTGATATTGAGAAAAAAAATATCTTTACAAGGGAAAAAAGACAAAACGTTTTTCTACGGGAAAATTCCTCAAGTTTTTAAACAACGTTGAATTTTTACGTCAATTATGTTGAAATAGTTTAATTTTCTGAAATAAAAATATTTCGACTTAGTCGAAATTATTACAAAATCGTTTCTACTTAGTCGAAATTATTGCAAAATTATTTCGTCTTAGTCGAAATTATTACAAATTTATTTCGACTTAGTCGAAATTATTACAAAATTATTTCTACTTAGTCGAAATTATTACAAAATTATTTTGACTTAGTCGAAATTATTACAAAATTATTTCGACTTAGACGAAATTATTACAAAATTATTTCGACTTAGTCGAAATTATTACAAAATTATTTCTACTTAGTCGAAATTATTACAAAATTATTTCGACTTAGTCGAAATTATTACAAAATTATTTTGACTTAATCGAAATTATTACAAAATTATTTCGACTTAGACGAAATTATTACAAAATTATTTCGACTTAGTCGAAATTATTACAAAATTATTTTGACTTAGTCGAAATTATTACAAAATTATTTCGACTTAGACGAAATTATTACAAAATTATTTCGACTTAGTCGAAATTATTACAAAATTATTTCGACTTAGTCGAAATTATTACAAAATTATTTCTACTTAGTCGAAATTATTGCAAAATTATTTCGACTTAGTCGAAATTATTACAAAATTATTTCGACTTAGTCGAAATTATTACAAAATTATTTTGACTTAGTCGAAATTATTACAAAATTATTTCGACTTAGACGAAATTATTACAAAATTATTTCGACTTACTCGAAATTATTACAAAATTATTTCGACTTAGTCGAAATTATTACAAAATTATTTTGACTTAGTCGAAATAATTTTGTAATTATTTCGACTTAGTCGAAATTATTACAAAATTATTTCGACTTAGTCGAAATTATTACAAAATTATTTCGACTTAGTCGAAATTATTGCAAAATTATTTCGACTTAATCGAAATTATTACAAAATTATTTCGACTTAGTGCGAAAGTTAAAATTATTATTCACGTGTGATATTGAGAAAAAATTATCTTTACAAGGGAAAAAAGGAAAAACGTTTTTCTACGGAAACATTCCTCAGGTTTTTAAAAAACGTTGAATTTTTACGTCAATTATATTGAAATAGTTTAATTTCCTGAAATAAAATTATTTTGACTTAGTCGACATCAAAATTTTCAACAAAACGAATACACATATTTTTTTACTTCATTCATGGGATCATTTGAAAAAAAACGCTATTTAATAAATTTTCATTACTTCTTTGAGATTTCTTTTCAGGAAATGAAATTGTTTCGACAATCTTAAAAAAGCAATAAAAATTTATTAAAAAGTGTGTGTTGAAAAAAAATATTCCCATGAATTCAAAGTTTAATAAATATTTCTCACTTCTTTTTTGTATTCGAATGGCTCAAAGAATTTAACTAAAAAATTTAACATAAGAGTGGATAAAATATGACCGCATTATTGTATTAAATTTAATCAAGATCAATAAACCCATTCAATTTTTATAAAACACAATTTCAAACCAAATTTAAAAAAAAAATAGATAAAATCAACATTTGTACATAAATTAAGTTACAAACAAGTTTGATGAATGCCAAAAATTTTCAGGGCTGAAAATAAGTATTAAAAGCTGTAGAATAATGTTTCAGTTTTCTCAAACCAAAAAAATTCTAAAAAATTTCAATATCTCAAATCAAAAAATTAATCGAAATTACCTCATAGACGTAATTTTGGAAAATTTGGAGAATAATGAGGACGCAATGGGCAAGATTATTTTTTTTTTGCAGTGACTTTTTTTTTACCTTATCTGTAGTAATTCGGTGCGTTTACCTTAAGAGAATTTCCGAGTGAACACGCGTGGATTTATCGACATGGACGGACGTAGTGAATCACGTGTGACTCGGAATATAATCAAAGCAATGCACCCGACCTCTTCGGGTCGAGGTCCTCCGATCGGGCGAGTGATGCAATTATATTGCGTCTGAGATAGAATAGTTAAAGAATTGCACTATCAAACTCGCCCTCGCTTTTCTCTCAACACTTTTTTTTTTTTTTTTTTTTCACTTCATTCAGAAGAATTTGCTTCCGCATACCAAGATTATAAATAAGAGATATTTGGATGACTCGACAGACGTTTAAAGAGATTCACAAGGGTTGTTTACTTGGGACAACATAAATTCATTTTTTTTTTTTTTTTCATGGAGGGATTCTTTTTTTTTCTATTGCAGTTTTATGTATTTAAGGATTTCGCCAATCATAGGTACACATTTTTAAAAATATACTCTAGTTTTTCTTGAATTTAGGAACTAATACCATTATTATTAATTATTGTTAAATTGAAAAAAAAAGTGCAATTTTTTAAAATCGCTCGAGCGACTATTGAGTATTAATATTTTTTTAATAATTGAAAAGACAACGAGTGGAAAAACATTTGTTATTTAAACTCAAAATCAATGATGAGTGATTTAAAAAATCATCATGTGACCTGGAAATAAATAATGAGTGGGAAACTCATTATTTTTGGAACGAAAGTAAATAACTAATTAAATACTTATCTATTCGAATTTTTTGCAAAAAAGTGCATCGAATTTTTTCCTTAAAACAAAAATTATGAAAACCACCAATTTTTTCTTTGCCTTAATGTATATATCTCTAACCCCTTAAATATATTTTTAGGCGAGGAAATAATTGGTGATTTTCGTAATTTTTTTTTTAAGGAAAAGATGGGTTGATCGTTTTTTGAAATTTTATTGAAATTCCTGATAGAAATAATCAACATTTACAACAATTTATTTTTCATTATTTCTTTTGAAGAATTATTAACGAATACTTCAAGTCTTAAAATCTATCTTCTTAGGGAAATAATAGCAAATCTTAAAATTTACTCGCTTAAGGAAATCGTAGCTGGTTCTAAAATCTATCCCCTTAAGCAAATAATAGCAAGTGTAAAAATCTACTCCCTTAACATAATAATAGGAGGTTTTTAAAACCCCCCTTAAGGAAATGCTAGCGAGTCTTAAAATCTACTCCCTTAACAAAATAATAGAAGCTTTTAAAATTTACTCCCTTAAGGAAATAATATCAAGTCTTAAAATTTATCCCTTTAAGGAAATAATATCAAGTCTCAAAGTCTACCCCCTTAAGGAAATAATAGGAGGTTTTTAAATCCTCCCTTAAGGAAATGATACCGAGTGTTAAAATCTACTTCTTTAACAAAATAATAGGTTTTAAAATTTACCCCCTTAAGGAAATAATAGCAAGTCTTAAAATCTATCCCCTTAAGGAAATAATATCAAGTCCTAAAATCCATCCTCTTAAGCAAATAATAGCAAGTCTCTAAATCTCCCTTAAGGAAATAATAGGAGGTTTTAAAATCCTCCCTTAAGGAAATGATACCGAGTGTTAAAATCTACTTCTTTAACAAAATAATAGGTTTTAAAATTTACCCCCTTAAGGAAATAATAGCAAGTCTTAAAATCTATCCCCTTAAGGAAATAATATCAAGTCCTAAAATCCATCCTCTTAAGCAAATAATAGCAAGTCTCTAAATCTACCCCCCTTAAGGAAATAATAGGAGGTTTTAAAATCCTCCCTTAAGGAAATGATACCGAGTGTTAAAATCTACTCCTTTAACAAAATAATAAGTTTTAAAATTTACCCCCTTAAGAAAATAATAGCAAGTCTTAAAATCTATCCCCTTAAGGAAATAATATCAAGTCCTAAAATCCATCCTCTTAAGCAAATAATAGCAAGTCTAAAAATCTACCCCCCTTAAGGAAATAATAGCAAGTCTTAAAATCTATCCCCTTAAGGAAATAATATCAAGTCTTAAAATCCATCCCCTTAAGCAAATAATAGCAAGTCCAAAAATCTACCCCCTTAAGGAAATAATATCAAGTCTATAAATCTACCCCCTTAACAAAATAATAGGATGTTTTAAAATCCTCCCTTAAGGAAATAATAACAAATGTTAAAATCTCCTCCCTTAACAAAATAATAGTCTGTCTTAAAATTTACCCCCTTAACAAAATAATACCAGGTCTTAAAATCTACCTCCTTAAGGAAATAACAACAGGTATTAAAATCTACCCTCCTTAAGGACAAATCTTTAACCGATTTTTCGGAAAATCTGTTTGCACCTCCGGATTAAGAGCGTTAAATTCGTATCTTATACTCTTATCATTATCTCTTATCAGGTGGAAAATCGGTGGCGCGTTAGCTCGTCACCGATTGGTCAGTTATGAACCCCCGATTGAAACCCCCCCGATGTACCTCGGAGGGTGGCAAACGCCCTCGCGGCTCTTACTCGTATAAGCGACGGTGTACAGGGCGGTTTTAGTCACTCCCACCTGCGCGACGCGGCACGCGACCACGTGGTTCTCGAGAAACCAAACTATAAACGCCTCAAAGAGAGAGAGAGAGAGAGAGAAAATTATAGCGACAAGCAACTAGTCTATGCTCAAGCTTTACCTCGTGAATATACCTCCACCAATTCGCACGCAGTCTGCGATTGCCGACCACGACGTTCGGCTGTCGTTACTCTCCGAGTGTCAGTCGCGCCGATATCGAGTTCCTAACAAGTGTTTTCTTTTTTTTATTTTAAATCATAATATTGGTAATTATGGAACTTCAAAGTTGAGTTTTGTTTTTAGTGCCTCTTCATCCCTTAAAAAAAGAAAGAAAAAAAACTAAACAAGTAGAATAACTTAAGTGAAGAACTTCGATATACAATAAACAATCAAAGATTTAACAATAATTTTGTGTGCATAGATTTTGCAGTAAATCTATGAAATAAAAGAAAAAAATAATATTTAGTGCGTTTCTGTAAATTGACGATTTGATATCTTCGATACAATAAATAATCGAAGATTTAACAATAATTTTATGTGCATAGATTTTTCAGTAAATCTATAAAATAAAGTAAAAAAATATTTCGTGCGTTTCTATAAATTGACGTTTTGAAATCTTCGATACAATAAATAATCAAAGATTTGACAAAAATTTTATGTGCATAGATGAAATAAAAGAAAAAAAAAATATTTCGTGCGTTTCTGTAAATTGACGTTTTGATATCTTCGATACGATAAATAATCGAAGATTTAACAATAATTTTATGTGCATAGATTTTGCAGTAAATCTATAAAATAAAAGAAAAAATAATATTTCGTGCGTTTCTGTAATTTGACGATTTTATATCTTCGATACAATAAATAATCAAAAATTTAATAAAAAAATGTTGTGCATAGATTTTGTAGTAAATCTGTAAAATAAAATAAAAAATAATATTTCGTGCGTTTCTGTAAATTGACGTTTTTTTATCTTCGATACGATAATTAATCGAAGATTTAACAATAATTTAATGTGCATAGATTTTGCAGTAAATCTATGAAATAAAAGAAAAAAATAATATTTAGTGCGTTTCTATAAATTGACGATTTGATATCTTCGATACGATAAATAATCGAAGATTTAACAACAATTTTATGTGCATAGATTTTGCTGTAAATTGACGATTTTATATCTTCGATACAATAAATAATCAAAGATTTGACAATAATTTTATGTGCACCGATTTTGCAGTAAATCTATGAAATAAAAGAAAAAATAATATTTAGTGCGTTTCTGTAAATTGACGTTTTGATATCTTCGATACGATAAATAATCGAAGATTTGACAATAATTTTATGTGCATAGATTTTGCAGTAAATCTATGAAATAAAAGAAAAAATAATATTTAGTGCGTTTCTATAAATTGACGATTTGATATCTTCGATACGATAAATAATCGAAGATTTGACAATAATTTTATGTGCATAGATTTTGCAGTAAATCTATAAAATAAAAGAAAAAAAAAATATTTTGTGCGTTTCTGTAAATTGACGATTTTATATCTTCGATACAATAAATAATCAAAGATTTGACAATAATTTTATGTGCACCGATTTTGCAGTAAATCTATAAAATAAAAGAAAAAAAATAATATTTTGTGCGTTTCTGTAAATTGACGATTTTATATCTTCGATACGATAAATAATCGAAGATTTGACAATAGTTTTATGTGCATAGATTTTGCAGTAAGTCTATGAAATAAAAGAAATAAAATAATATTTCGTGCGTTTCTGTAAATTGACGATTTTATATCTTCGATACGACAAATAATCGAAGAGTTAACAATAATTTTATGTGCACCGATTTTGCAGTAAATCTATGAAATAAAGTAAAAAAAAATATTTCGTGCGTTTCTGTAAATTGACGTTTTGATATCTTCGATACAATAAATAATCGAAAATTTAACAAAAATTTTATGTGCATAGATTTTGCAGTAAATCTATAAAATAAAAGAAAAAAAAAAATATTTTGTGCGTTTCTGTAAATTGACGATTTTATATCTTCGATACAATAAATAATCAAAGATTTGACAATAATTTTATGTGCACCGATTTTGCAGTAAATCTATAAAATAAAAGAAAAAATAATATTTAACAAAAAGATTTAACAAAAATGTTATGTGCATAGATTTTGCAGTAAATCAAATAATTCGAAGATTCGAAAAATGTTATGTGCATGAATTTTGTACCAAAACTATAAAATATCAGTGAATCATAGATTTTTCAAAAAATTTGTACTTTTACAGTATTTTCAATTCGCCAAAAAAATATGTATATGTGTGATACAAAAAAATCCGAAGACTTAGAAAAATCGGTAACAACTCGACGTAAATTATTGTCATGAAATTTTGGATGTGATTAATAATTGAATTTAAATTTCAAGTGCACGTCGTGCGTATTTTAGAGACGTGGTGGATTTTTCAATCGCCGGGACGGATCGTTCAGTGTCTTTGGTTCGTCGTGCAGTTTTCCTGTTTCTTCTGGTGTGTCTGGCTAAATTTTTGGATTTTGAGTCATCGTCATCGAGGCGATTAATCGCTGGTGAAGGAAGTGGCCAAATTGCCAGCAGCAGAACGAGTAAAAACATTCTGACAAAAATCGAGCCGATCGATTCGAAAAATGCTGGAAATGGCGTGAAAATCGGTTTCGATTTTTCCCAGGGGATTGGAAATCGGTTGATAAGATCGGCAGTCACCGGAAGTCCTCGGGGTCGACGTCCGGTTGGATTACCGAAGAGGAAAAGACGAAGTGGACTTTCAAAGCATTTTCATCCTCACTTCGATGGAAGTCATCGGTATCCCCAAGGAATAAAAGCGAAAAGACGTCGAGGACCGGTTAAACATTGTCCACGTTGTACGATTAATTACAGAATTCATCGTCGCCGTTGGAATCTATTCGGTCTTTCATATTTTTCAATATTGAAGAAATCAAGAAAATCGGATGTCGAACGATCGGATGGAAGACGATCGACATATTGGCAATTTTTCTTCCTCTTTGCGACGTTGACTAAATTGTTGGACAAAGCGAGACGTCATCTTGGAGTGATTATTAGAGGAACGAAAATTTTGCCGATCAGTCGTCGGCGGAAAAACGCCAAAGCGGAACGCGGAAGTCATCCTCGGCGTCGCGTACGCAGGAGGCGGAAGGCGAAGGGCCTTCCCACGTACTCGAGAATGCGGCTTTATTGTCCACCTCGACGCGGATGTACTCGCTCTTTGGTAAGATTATCGAGAGCTTTGTACTTTTTTTTTCTGCAAAATATGTGCTTCGCACTATTTTTTTGTTTTACACTGTAAAAAATCTTCTCTTATGTATCGCTCCATTTAGTTTAAGGTAGTTCTGTCGATACGCCGGAGTCATAAATCTCAGAGTCTATATGACATTAAAAAATAATCATACGCATCACTTTGACTGCCGCAATAATAATATAAAAAATAATCGAAAATCCTTCGAAATTGTCGTAATCAAATAAAAACGATTATTTGTAAATAGTTGATATGTTTAGTGCGGATTTGACTTCATTTTTACGATAATTAGGTTAGGAAACGTCATTTGGCCCGGCATCGTGCCCTTTGACCTTGGTTAAATTAAACATTATTCCGGTGACTTTACCTTTTTTCATGATCCATCAATTCCTGAATGATTTGCGAATCCGTAGTACTTTTTATTTTTTCTCTATCTTTGATCTAAGTATGTTAATTTTCGATTTAAAGATCAATTTTTCCAGCCCTCCCGTTAGCGCCGTGTAAAAAGATCGATTTTCAAGTTTTAATTGTTCATTCAAATACTCGGTAAAAGCCTTCAAGATTTTGTGCAAGTAAAATTGAATAGCTAAATTACAACATGTCAAAAATTCATGCATATGAGTTTGGATTGCCTTCACGACAGAACTACCTTAAGGAGGGCGACCAGCTGCACCACTTGTTAGATAAAATCTCAAATTTTTTGTATGAGATAAATTGAACATAGAACTTTGCTACTGTTAAATCTCAGCACGGTTTACCGGACTTTTTTTCAAAAAATCTGTACCCAAAAATCGTGCATTTAACATGGGGTCTTATGAAAACAGTGCTGTCTCGACACTTCAATCAGATAATTAAAACCTTTGGCAGTTAGATGACGCAGATAACAAAGTTGCTATCTGTTCATCAAATTCTAACGATTCTAATGCGATCATGAAAAAAGGGGCCTGCCGGTCATTGCAGACAGATATTTTGAGTTAAAGTGCAAGCAGCAGCCGAAATCGGCCCTTTGACCTTGGTTAAATTAAACATTATTCCGGTGACTTGACCTTTTTTCATGATCCATCAATTCCTGAATGATTTGCGAATCTGTAGTACTTTTTATTTTTTCTCTATCTTTGATCTAAGTATGTTAATTTTCGATTTAAAGATCAATTTTTCCAGCCCTCCCGTTAGCGCCGTGTAAAAAGATCGATTTTCAAGTTTTAATTGTTCATTCAAATACTCGGTAAAAGCCTTCAAGATTTTGTGCAAGTAAAATTGAATAGCTAAATTACAACATATCAAAAATTCATGCATATGAGTTTGGATTGCCTTCACGACAGAACTACCTTAAGGGATCTTTCCAGTGTGACGGCCCGAAAAATAGCTAATTTGCACGATTTTTTTTCGGACGGTTACTATACGCCGATCAATCTGAAATTTTTATGACATATTAAGGTAATCATGAATGACAGAAAATGATTTTTTATAAGATGATTTTTATTGTTTAAATATATTTTTTTAATTGTTGAAAATAATGTTGATAAAAAAGATAGCCACATGGTGGACATCCTAGGGGTCGCAAATTTGATCTAAAAAAAAAAAAACCCCAAAGGATTATTAATTAGTATGCGATTGGCTATCGCGCTATGGAGGCTTTTTTATTTTTTATCAAAACTGACAAAATGGCGACGGTTTGAACAAAAAGTACCGATTTTGGCCGTTTTTTTCGACAGTTTTTCTTTTAAAAAAATGGGAAGATTAAAAAAAAATAAAAGCTTCCATAGCACGATAGAGAGGAGCGTGAAGAATGTTCTCCTAAAATTTGAAAACGATCGCTTGAAAACTTTTCCCTGGAGAATGTCCACCGTTTTTTAAAATGTCGTTTCGAGAAAAACGGGTTTAAAGTTTCGAGTGTAGAAATTTCATATACCTAAATTGTGTACTTACGACTAATCGATGATACCAGGTCCATAAAGTATGCCAGCGAAGTATTTCGAATTTCGTTTTAAAAATTTGAGAGGATATTTTTGACCGGTATGTTCTAATGGACAAGACAAAAAAAATGGATTTTTTTTCACACTGGAAAGATTCCTTAAGATTATTTCTGTACTTCTTGTCTATCTGCTTTTTGTTATTATGCTCAAGTCCTTAGCGGATGTAACATCTCAGGATCTTAATAAATAAATCTAATTAATCCAAACACAATTTACTTGAAATTTGATGTTCATATTTTATGCATATGTTGATAAACTAAATTTAATATGCAAGTGCGAATAATGTCCTTTAATTTTACTATAAAAGTACTTTGACTTTATCAATTTGCATTAATTTTACTATAAAAGCACTTTGACTTTAATAATTTGCATTAATTTTATGTATATTATGTATCTTTGTTAAAATCATCGAGAGCTTTGTATTTTTTATGCTGCAAAAATATGTGCTTCGCACTATTTTTTTTTTTTTTGAACTGTAGAAAATCATCTTCTCTTATGTATCGCTCCATTAAGTTTAAGATTATTTCTGTACTTCTCCTTGTCTGTCTGCTTTTTGTTATTATGCTCAAGTCCTTAGGGGATGTAATATCTCAGCATCTTAATAAATAAATCTAATTAATCCAAACACAATTTACTTGAAATTTGATGTTCATTTTTTATCCATATGTTGATAAACTAAATTTAATATGCAAGTGCGAATAATGTGCTTTAATTTTAGTGTAAAAGTACTTTAATTTTATATCACAACTGTACATTAAATTAAATTTACGAGTTTATGCATAAAAACTTCCTATACTTGAACATCAAATTTCAAGTAAATTATGTTTAGATTAGATTTAGGCTTTATAGTCCACTTCGACGTGGATATACTCGCTCTTTGGTAAGATTATCGAGAGCTTTGCACTTTTTTTTGTTGCAAAAATATCAACCATTCCAATCTGCCTGATAGTTTGATCTGAATCATGGGCAGAATGGAAAACCTAAGAACTTTGCTTAAGATAGTTCTGTCGCGAAGGCAATCCAAACTCATATGCATGAATTTTTGACATGTTGTAATTTAGCTATTCAATTTTACTTGCACAAAATCTTGAAGGCTTTTACCGAGTATTTGAATGAAGAATTAAAACTTGAAAATCGATCTTTTTACACGGCGCTCACGGGAGGGCTGGAAAATTTGATCTTTAAATCGAAAATTAACATACTTAGATCAAAGATAGAGAAAAAATAAAAAGTACTACAGATTCGCAAATCATTTAGGAATTGATGCATCACGAAAAAAGGTGAAGTCACCGGAATAATGTTTAATTGAACCAAGTTCAAAGTGCAAGATACCGGGCCAAATGACGTGTCCTAACCTAATTATCGTAAAAATGAAGTCAAATCCGTACTAAACATATCAACTATTTACAATTAATCGTTTTTATTTGATTACGACAATTTTGAAGGATTCTCGATTATTTTTAATATTATTATTGAGGCAGTCAAGGTGATGCGTATGATTATTTTTAATGTCATATAGACTCTGAGATTTATGACTCCGGCGTACCGACAAAACTACCTTAAGGTAGTTCTGTCGCTTCACGCTCACTTCGCATAAGTTTCCGAAAAATGAGAGCGAATTACAAAAACTTCTTGATGATATAAAAATCTGAAAAAAATCATGCATATTTAAGATGCTTAAGACATTATTTCGACATAATAATAATTCCAAAATGTTATTAACAAATTGATGAAAAATAAAAATGTTCAACAAAACTTCCGACAACCTAATTTTTTTGTTTCGATAAAACTGATTCGTTCATTTTTCTGAATACGTATGAATTTTTTCAAATTTTTTTCTTTGCTTTGAATTTTGTGATTTTCTCCATGTAAAAAAACAAAAAATTCAAAGCAAAGAAAAAAATTTGAAAAAATTCATACGTATTCAGAAAAATGAATGAAACATTTTCACCGAAACAAAAAAATTAAGTTGTCGGAAAATTTGTTAAACAATTTTATTGTTCATCAATTTGTTAATAACAATTTGGAATTATTATTATGCCGAATTAATGTCTTCAGCATCTTTAATATGCATGATTTTTTACAGATTTTTATATCATCGAGAAGTGTTTGCAATTTGCTCTCACTTTTCGGAAACTTATGCGAAGTGAGCGTGAAGCGACAGAACTACCTTAAGGGATCTTTCCAGTGTGAGGGCCCGAAAAATAGCCTACTTTCATGATTTTTTTTCGGACGGTTACTATACACCGAGCAATCTGAAATTTTGATGACATATTAGGAGGAGGGAATCAGATTAAAAAAAATTGATTTTGGAAATTTAATATCCTCCAAATCCTATTGCATATAAAAATGCCCAACGCCCTATATTGTTGGTACTCAATGAAAGGATTTTTTACTGTCCTTTGAGTTGCATATGATTTTCAATATTATCTTAAGTAAAGTTCTTAGGTTTTCCATTCTGCGCATGATTCAGATCAAACTATTAGGCAGATTGGAATGGTTGACGTCTCATTTTCTTCTTCATGAAAAGATACACCGGCTGAATGGAGCAAACCATTTTTTTTCATTCTGAAAGCACAGTTAATCACTGATTTCGAAAATAGCATAACATTTATTTATTAATAATTGTGTCACTTAAAAAATATTACCTTTTATTAACATTTGCTGCATTTAGCCGGTGTAACTTTTCATGAGGAAGAAAATGAGACGTCAACCATTTCAATCTGTCTGGTAGTTTGATCTGAATCATGCGCAGAATGGAAAACCTAAGAACTTTGCTTAAGATAATATTGAAAAGCACATGCAAGTCAGACGACAGTAAAAAATCCTTTCATCGAGTACCAACAATATAATGCATTGGCCATTTTTATATGCAATAGGATTTGGATGATATTGAATTTCCAAAATCAATTTTTTTCTTCTGACTTCCTCCCCTTAATACAAAAGCTATTCCAGTTAAATGAAAGAGTCCTTCTAATTCCTCAGGCCAGAGCGGATCCTCATCACTGCTTAGCAGTGGTGGTGTCGTTGAAGATGCGATGGTCGTTGATCAAGGATCCCGCGTGAATCCTCAAGAGTTGCATACTCGCCGTCAGCATCATTACAGCAATCGAGATGTTCGGCATAACTCGGAGAATTCGTCACGAAACGATCATCAAGAGCGGGAGGCGAATAATCATCGTCACGGGCAACGTATTCGTTGCGAAGATGACGAAGAAATCGTAGCAAATTTCGAAGAGTTCTTACATTGTCGTGCGGGTACCAGCCGAGAAATGGTTGCCCAGAATATGACCCAGAGCTACGATCAGCTCTTTCAAACGAGCCAAGAATCCGAGGAGTTCATTTCGCTCGAAGAACTTGGACCTCATGTTCATCAAGATCATCGTTCTCAGGCCCAGCGAGTATCAACCTCCAATACAACTGCTCATCTTTATTCCAGCAATCAGAATCAACAGGATCCTACCGCTCATCAACAACAACGAACATATTACAACTTGTCTTCGGCCACGCAAGAGTAAGAGCGTGCGATAAAGATTATTCTTTTTCATTCCTCAACACTCAAACTCAATTCCTGTTTGTTGACAATTCAAATATAAACACGATTAAGGGTCGAATTTATAGTCCTAAGTTTGAAATTAATTCAAAGTCTGAAGTTTGAGCCATAAATTTCCCGGTTGTTTTAATTATGGTGATTATTAAAATCCTGTATGGTTAAAATTTTACTTCATATTTGGAGATATTTAAAAATTGCAGTTGATTTACTTTCGTCAGATTTTTTTCTTCAGAATGCAGCAATTTCTAAGACAGTCGAATTTTTTTATTAAGGACGTATAAATGTTGAATCCTTGGAAATTTTTTTCTAATTTTTGTAGTTTAACTAAAAAATAGTAATCTAAGTAGTAATATAGTTAAGACTACGACTTGTATATTAAATTTGGCACTAACGATTTTTTCATCTTTGATGAAATAAACGACTAAGGGTCGAATTTATATTCCTAAGTTTGAACTTAACGCAAAGTCTTAAGTTTGAGCGATACATTTTCCGTTTCTTTTAATTTACATGTAAAATAGATATTGCAGCTTTAAAAAAAAAACGCGTTTATTAAAATTTTATATGGTTAAAGTTTCACTTCATATTTGGAGATATTTAAAAATTGCAGTTGATTTACTTTCATCAGATTTTTTTCTTTTACAGAATTCCGCAATTTCTAAGACAGTGGAATTTTTTTATTAAGGACGTATAAATGTTGAATCCTTGGAAATTTTTTTTTCAATTTTTGTAGTTTAATTAAAAAATGGTAATCTAATTAACAATACAGTTAAGGCTACAACTTGTATATTAAATTTGGCACTAACGATTTTTTCATGTTTGATGAAATAAACGACTAAGGATCGAATTTGTATTCCTAAGTTTGAACTTAACGCAAAGTCTTAAGTTGCATCTCTAAAAAAAACGTGTTTATTAAAATCCTGTATGGTTAAAAATTCACTTCATATTTGGAGATATCAAAAAATGCAGTTGATTTATTTTTGTCAGATTTTTGCTCTTCTCCAGAATTCCTCAATTTTTAAAATTCGAATTTTTGCTTGAGGAAGTATAAATGTTGAATCCTTGGAAAAAATATTTACAATTTTTGTAGCTTAATTAAAAAATAGTAATCCAATTAACAATACAGTTAAGACTACAACTTGTATATTAAATTTGGCACTAAAGATTTTTTCATCTTTGATGAAATAAACGACTAAGGATCGAATTTGTATTCCTAAGTTTGAACTTAACGCAAAGTCTTAAATTGCATCTCTAAAAAAAACGTGTTTGTTAAAATCCTGTATGGTTAAAATTTCACTTCATATTTGGAGATATTAAAAAATGCAGTTGATTTATATTTGTCAGATTTTTGCTCTTCTCCAGAATTCCTCAATTTTTAAAATTCGAATTTTTGGTTTAGGAAGTATAAATGTTGAATCCTTGGAAAAAATATTTTCAATTTTTGTAGTTTTATTAAAATTGAAAAATAATTAAATTAAATGTAGTTTAATTAATTAAAAAGTAGTAATCTAATTAACAATACAGTTAAGACTACAACTTGTATATTAAATTTTGCACTAAAGATTTTTTCATCTTTGATGAAATAAACGACTAAGGGTCGAATTTATATTCCTAAGTTTGAACTTAACGCAAACTCTTAAAAGTTGCATCTCTAAAAAAAATGTGTTTTTTATAATCCTGTATGGTTAAAATTTCACTTCATATTTGGAGATATCAAAAAATGCAGTTGATTTATTTTTGTCAGATTTTTGCTCTTCTCCAGAATTCCTCAATTTTTAAAATTCGAATTTTTGCTTGAGGAAGTATAAATGTTTTCAGTTTTCAATTTTTATAGTTTAATTAAAAAGTAGTAATCTAATTAACAATACAGTTAAGAATACGTCTTGTATATTAAACTTTGCACTAACAATTTTTTGTAAAATAGAATCTCGGCTAAAATGAGCGTTAAATCGCTTCTCGTTCTTTCTCTCTTCGTCTCTGAATTTCACCTTAGATGTAATAAACAGTATTGGCGCAGTCTTTGCGTCACTGTACGCGGAACTTGGGACGCTCGCGGCACTCGCGTCTGATCAAGTTGACGACCTTGATTATGAGTGCAAAGAAGAAAAAAAAAGAGTATAAACGCATCGAGATCAAGTCGTCCTGTCCGCACATCGTTATCTCGCCAATGCCACACGCAATATAAGCTTATATATCACCGATTAAGGCTGCCGATGCGACAAAGTAACTAATAAAAATGCAATGAAAAATCTTTTAATTCCGTTTTTCTTAAACCAAATAAATGACGCAAGGAAATTTGCTTTAAATAACAAGTAGAAGTAGATGTGAAAATAATAAGTTTGTAAAATGTAAAATAATAAAATAAGTTTGAAGTAGATGTGAAAAATGAAATTAAACTTCAATATCATTGAATTAAATTAATGGGAAATTAAAAACCAGTATTCAGTATCAAATTTGTGAAAACTGAACATTTACAGCATAATATTTTTATTTTTCTTCCACGATTTTAATAATTTAAAGAGAAAATGCTGAAATATTTTCACATTTTTCATGTGTTAAAGAAAAGTTGATAATATAATGAAAGCAAATGAAAAATCACACAAACATTAGATTTTTTGCAAATCTACGAAAAAAAAATGTCAAAATAATTTATTAACGACTTATTGGCAATGTTATTTTTTTTCAGATTTTAAGACTTGGAAATTGCTGTTACTATTCATCAAATAATTCTTTTAAAAAAACCATGACGAATAAAATGTTGGAAATGAATATATGTTCAGTATTTATAGTAGTTCGTGCGCCGCGGTATATTTTGGAAATATAGGGGATATTTCGGGGGTTCTTATGTGTAAAAGAATATTTAAACAACGTAATAAAAAAATAATATGAGCTCGGAAAAAACAGGAAATTTTTTTCACACAATTTTTGTTTTCCATTTTTTTTTTTTCTAAAAATCTGTGAAATTCTTAATATTTCCAATGACATCGATACTTTTGCAGATTTTAAGACTTAAGAATTACCATTAATATTTATCAATAATTTAAAAACTATCTATATTGAAAAACAAATTTAAAAAAAAATGTTTATTATTTCTAGCAGTTTGTGCGCCGCGGTATATTTTGGAAATATAGGGGAGATTTCGGGGGTAGATGAGTTAGGGTTGTCGGCGATAGCTGAGGAGGTTCTTACGTGTAAAAGAAATTTTTTTCACAAAAAATATTAGGTTCTCTAAAAATCTGTAAAAAAATATTATATTTCTTAATATTTTCAATGTCGTTGATGCTTTTTCAGATTTTAAGACTTAAGAATTACCATTACTATTTATCAATAATTTAAAAAAATATATATATTGAAAAAACAAGTTAAAAATAATATGCGCTTGCAAGAAACAGGAAATTTTTATCACAACATTTTTTTAAATAATTTTTCTCTAAAAATCTGTGAAATTCTTAATATTTCGAATGTCATCGATACTTTTGCAGATTTTAAGACTTAAGAATTACCATTACTATTTATCAATAATTAAATATTTATATATATTGAAAAACAAATTTTTAAAAAATAATAAATGTTGATTATTTCTAGCAGTTCGTGCGCCGCCGTATATTTTGGAAATATAGGGGAGATTTCGGGGGTTCTTATGTGTAAAAGAATATTTAAACAAAGTAATAAAAAATAATATAAGTATAAAAATTTCATGCGAGAAACAGGAAATTTTTTTCACAAAATTTTTTTTTCTATCCTTTCTCTAAAAATCTGTGAAATTCTTAATATTTCCAATGTCGTCGATACTTTTTTAGATTTTAAGACTTAAGAATTACCATTAATATTTATCAATAATTAAAAATATATAAATATTGAAAAAACAAATTTAAAAAAAAAATTATAAATGTTGATGATTTCGAATGAAATATAGGGGACATTTCGGGGGTAGATGAGTTAGGGTTGTCGGCGATAGTTGAAGAGGTTCTTATGATAGAAGTAAAAAATGTTAAAAGTAATTAAAAATAATATGCGCTTAGAAGAAACATGAAATTTTTATCACAATATTCTTTTAAAATTTTTTCTCTAAAAATCTATGAAATTCTTAATATTTCAATGTCGTCGATTCTTTTTCAGACTTTAAGACTTAAGAATTACCATTACTATTTATCAATAATTAAAAAATATCTATATTGAAACGCAAATTAAAAAAAAAATAATAAATGTTGATTATTTCTAGCAGTTCGTGCGCCGCGGTATATTTTGGAAATATAGGGGAGATTTCGGGGGTAGATGAGTTAGGGTCGTTGGCGATAGCTACAAAAAGTAATTTAATTAATGTAAAAGAATATTTAAACAAAGTAATCAAAAATAATATGTGCTTAGAAGAAACAAGAAATTTTTTTCAAAAAAATATTAGTTTCTCTAAAAATCTGTAAAATTCTGAATATTTTCAATGTCGTCGATTCTTTTTTTCAGATTTTAAGACTTAAGAATTACCATTACTATTTATCAACAATTAAAAAAATATATATATTGAAAAAAACAAATTAAAAAAAAATAATAAATGTTGATTATTTCTAGCAGTTCGTGCGCCGCGGTATATTTTGGAAATATAGGGGAGAGCTCGGGGGTAGATGAGTTAGGGTTGTCGGCAATAGCTACAAAAAGTAATTTAATTAATGTAAAAGAATATTTAAACAGGATGTAAAAAACAGGAAATTTTTTTCACAAAAATCTTACTTTCTCTAAAAATCTGTAAAATTTTTAATATTTTCAATGACGTCGATACTTTTTCAGATTTTAAGTCTTAAGAATTACCATTACTATTTATCAACAATTAAAAAAATATATATATTGAAAAAACAAATAAAAAAAAAATAATAAATGTTGATTATTTCTAGCAGTTCGTGCGCCGCGGTATATTTTGGAAATATAGGGGAGAGCTCGGGGGTAGATGAGTTAGGGTTGTCGGCAATAGTTACAAAAAGTAATTTAATTAATGTAAAAGAATATTTAAACAGGATGTAAAAAACAGGAAATTTTTTTCACAAAAATCTTACTTTCTCTAAAAATCTGTAAAATTTTTAATATTTTCAATGTCGTCGATACTTTTTTAGATTTTAAGACTTAAGAATTACCATTACTATTTATCAACAATTAAAAAAATATATATATTGAAAAAACAAATTTAAAAAAAATAATAAATGTTGATTATTTCTAGCAGTTCGTGCGCCGCGGTATATTTTGGAAATATAGGGGAGAGCTCGGGGGTAGATGAGTTAGGGTTGTCGGCAATAGCTACAAAAAGTAATTTAATTAATGTAAAAGAATATTTAAACAGGATGTAAAAAACAGGAAATTTTTTTCACAAAAATCTTACTTTCTCTAAAAATCTGTAAAATTTTTAATATTTCCAATGTCATCGATACTTTTTTAGATTTTTAAACTTAAGAATTACCATTAATATTTATCAATAATTAAAAAATATATGTATTGAAAAACAAATTAAAAAAAAAATAATAAATGTTGATTATTTCTAGCAGTTCGTGCGCCGCGGTATATTTTGGAAATATAGGGGAGAGCTCGGGGGCTGGTGAGTTAGGGTCATCGGCGATAGCTGAAGAGGCTCTGCCACCGGCTCCGACTCCCTCCCAAACGAGCACCAACAACGTCTCAGCAACAGGAAAGAGTTCGGGTGAAACCAGCACGACAACAACGATCAACAGTAGCAGTAGCATTGGAAGCAACAGTAACGACAACGCGAGAAGAAGAAAAATCAACAGCATCGAGACAACAACAACAACAACAACAACGACAACAATCGAAGATAACCGAAGAAATTCTCAGGGCGAAAATCAGAGACCAGAGCTGAAAAGTAAATCGGCAATGTTACCTGAACAAGGATCCGCCTCCGGGCATCATTATAATCACCAGATTCGTCATCATCATCATCCTCATCATCATCATCATCATCATCGTTCGGAAGTCGAAGCTACACCCAGCCACGAAATTCCATCCGAGCATCCGGATGATTTTTCGCCTGTCTCGAGAAAACGAAAAGTTTCCTGCCCGTGAGTAAAGTACAGTTTTTAATCATTGGTGTTAGAATCAAAGTCATCACCCTCTATTTTTCTATTTCATGGAAATTTTATTGTATTATCGACTCTGATTATAATTATTTTGTGGCTGCATTTTTTATGGGAAAAATATTGATTTTTTTTTTTGTTAATTTTGTTAGTCGAAGAAATATTGTATAAAAGTTGAGGAAAATTTTATTGCATAAATAAATACATATATGTTTTTATTTATTCAATAAAATTGCATTAAAATTTAAGTAAAGGACGATAAATAGGAACATCTATTTTCTCTGACAATTTTTCGTGGAATATATTGAAAATTAATGTTAAAAAAATACATATTTTTATTTCATTAAAAGGTTTACAACTTACCGTTATAATCGTTGGATTGATAAGAAATTTGTTGGAAAATTGGAGCAAAAAAAATACATAAATTGCAATTTCCCATTTATATACTTTATAAATCAGTAGCGATCTCTAAATATTTTGTATGTAATGCAGTTGTACATAATTTACGTCACAATATGACGTCACGTGACGTCAAATAATTTACTGTTTTATATTCTTTAAATAAAACAGTATTTTTATTTATTCAAAAATATATATATTTTTTTGTACTTGTTTGTAACTAAATAAAACAGTAGCTTTGTTTATGTTCCACCTCATTAGTATATTAGGAAAATTATATTTGCATTTGCAACCCTTTTTGCTTTCTCCTGGAGGAAACTTGGATTTCGTGGAAATATCTCTCTATATTATAAAAAAATCTCGTCGCTGTCGCCGTGTCAAGAATCAAAATTTTGGAAATTCTGAAAATTTTGAAAATTTTGGAAATTTTGAAAATTTTGAAAATTTTGGAAATATTGGAAAGTTTGAAAATTTTGAAAATTTTGGAAATTGTGAAAATTTTGGAAATTGTGAAAATTTTGGAAATTGTGAAAATTTTGGAAATTGTGAAAATTTTGGAAATTGTGAAAATTTTGGAAATTGTGAAAATTTTGGAAATTGTGAAAATTTTGGAAATTGTGAAAATTGTGGAAATTGTGAAAATTTTGGAAATTGTGAAAATTGTGGAAATTGTGAAAATTTTGGAAATTGTGAAAATTTTGAAAATTTTGAAAATTTTGGAAATTTAGAAAATTTTGGAAATTTTGAAAATTTTGGGAATTCTGAAAATTTTGGAAATTTTGGAAATTTTGGGAATTCTGAAAATTTTGGAAATTTTGGAAATTTTGGAAATGTATATATATATATATTTTTAAATTTGCATGCTTTTCACAATTACTCAAATTGGTACAAAACGTCTATAAAAATGGTTTAGAATAATTATTTGTATATAAAATTGTATTTAGCGCAATCGGTTGGGAGGTTCAAAACTTACAGAATTTTGGAAATTTTGAAAAAAAAAAAAACCATTTTAATCTACAACTCTCGTAAATTGCAAAATATCAGGCTGACACTTTGTGAAAATATGGATCAACATTAAATCGCTGTCAGATTTAGCGAGAATCAATAAAGTGGTTCTAATTTTATTGCAATTTTCAAAAATGCAAAACTCTACTTTTCAATTTTATTTTAATTAGAAAACGAAAATTGACAGAAACAAAAATGCTATTGAAAATTAGACACATTCTAATATCTCAGATTTCTAATATCTCATCTTCGATATTCTTAGTGCAAGAATTTATTTAGCCCTTCAGTGTATATATATATATGTATTTATAGTGGACCAAAACTTGGCTAATTAGGAATTGAACTGCGAAGCAAGCATCAAAGTGTTATCTTGACCAACAGCCCTGAAGGTCTCTCGAGGCCTTAAGGTTTATAATCAACCTACGATTCGACGATTTCTCCATTGGGAATTCTTATAAATTATTATTATTATTATTATTATTACAAATGCGATGTGAGAAATCGAGGGTGTTCGTCAAGAGAAGCCACAAGGACTCGAAGCCCTTTAGTTTCCAGCCCTGTTCAAGTTCAAAGCGTCAAAGGGGTAAACGCCTGAAGTGTTCTAAGATCTGTAAGGTGAAATTCGAGACGCGTTAACTTTTAATCGATTAAACATTAATTTGTCAATATTTCTCACTTTTGCCACTTGGCATTAATCAATTTTAATGTGAGGCTTTTAAAGATGATGAAAAAACATTTAAAAAAAGGGATTTTGAAGAAAAGAGTATTAAAAGTTTCGGCAATAAATTATTGGAATAATTTTAATATCCTCCTTTTTTTTTAATACATCATCAAACAATTATTTGGATCCTAATTCGTTGATGAGAATAATTTTTTAGTCTACTAATTGGAACGTATTTGAGTATCCAAAAATTCACATTTTTCTATATTCACAAAATGTGTCTTAATTTTTTTTTTAAGTTTGATTTTTTGAAATCGTAATTTTACATTTTTCGAATTATATTTTATTTTGCTTATTCGGACACTTTGGATTTTGCTCTTTATTTTATATAAACTTCTATGCTATGTAGAGAAGCTGTAGAAAAATTCTCAGAGTGGACAAAAAATATTTGAAGGTACAAGAAATATTAGTAAAAAATTATACTGGCTGAATTGACAAAAAATGACACAATTTAAAACCCAATTTTTTTAACCCATTCGTTCCCTTTTTATTTCGCTCTTAATTTTACACAATCTTCAGTGCTAAGTACAGAACCTATAGAAAAATTTTCAGAGAGAATAGCAAATATTTTAAGGGTGAAAAAAAAATTTTTCAAAAATTACTTACAGAAATCTAAAATATCAAGCAAATCGTTTTCTCCGTTTGTATAAAATCGTCTAATTTTACTTTCTTACTTCTCTTTATTATATAAGTCAATTATGATAATTAATAAGTAAAGATGTAAGAAAAAAAATAATAAAGAAAAATAATTGTAGATTTGTCGATATATTTTTGTCGTTCAATAGTTCTATGGCCTCTTAATGACTGTAATTTTTTTTCAGCGACGACAATGACTTGCCGGAAGAGACAGGAGAGGATTTCAAGTCAACTCGTCCAAACGTTGACAACAAAAAGTGAGTTTCCAATCATCAAAATTAATTTTAATAATTATCTGCAATGTTTAAGTCTAAAAAAAAATATTGTTTTTTTTTTTTTTAAACCGTTGGTATATATTTCGTTTTGTCGATTTACGATGAATTACGTTTGAAGGCGACGTTTGCCTTGACCCACCTTGACACAGAGCATTCCATTGGCTTCCCAACGCATGCGGTGACGTCGATATCACCGGTGTTAATCCCTATATCTTCGAACTCGAGTCTAAACATTGCAAATAAAAACGATCTACTTCATAGTCAAAAAAAATTTACGAGAAAATTACTCAAAGTTTTTCTTCACAATCTGTCACGTAAATTTCTTGTCAATCTGCATTTGATATTTAAATGTAACAATACTGAAAAATATTTGAGAAATTTGTAAATTTAATGTTACAAAATGATAGGAGTTTATATTCTGTATTTTTTTTAAATTTTAAATTTAATGTTACAAATGCTAGGAATTTATATTCTGTATTTTTTTTAATTTGTAAATTTATGGTTACAAAATGCTAGGAATTTATATTCTGTATTTTTTTTAAATTTGTAAATGTACTGTTACAAGATTCTAGGAATTTATATTCTGTATTTTTTTTAAATTTGTAAATTTACTGTTACAAAATGCTAGGAATTTATATTCTGTACTTTTTTTAA
Organism: Ephialtes manifestator; assembly: GCA_963970395.1. Classification (NCBI taxonomy): domain Eukaryota; kingdom Metazoa; phylum Arthropoda; class Insecta; order Hymenoptera; family Ichneumonidae; genus Ephialtes; species Ephialtes manifestator. The sequence goes on along the minus strand of OZ019977.1, from coordinate 28,616,056 downwards.
ATTTGTAAATTTACTGTTGCAAAATACTAGGAATTTATATTCTGTATTTTTTTAAATTTGTAAATTTACTGTTACAAAATGCTAGAAATTTATATTCTGTATTTTTTTTTTTAATTGTAAATTTACTGTTACAAAATGCTAGGAATTTATATTCTAAATTTTTTTTAATTTTAAATTTAATGTTACAAAATGCTAGGAATTTATATTCTGTATTTTTTTTAATTTGTAAATTTATGGTTACAAAATGCTAGGAATTTATATTCTGTATTTTTTTTTAATTTGTAAATTTAATGTTACAAAATGCTAGGAATTTATATTCTGTATTTTTTTTAAATTTGTAAATTTACTGTTACAAAATGCTAGGAATTTATATTCTGTACTTTTTTTAAATTTGTAAATTTACTGTTACAAAATGCTAGGAATTTCTGAATTTTTTTAAATTTGTAAATTTATTGTTACAAAATCCTAGGAATTTATATTCTGTATTTTTTTTTTTTAATTGTAAATTTACTGTTACAAAATGCTAGGAATTTATATTCTAAATTTTTTTTAATTATAAATTTAATGTTACAAAATGCTAGGAATTTATATTCTGTATTTTTTTTAATTTGTAAATTTAATGTTACAAAATGCTAGGAATTTATATTCTGTATTTTTTTTAAATTGTAAATTTACTGTTACAAAATGCTAGGAATTTATGTTCTGTATTTTTTTAAATTTGTAAATTTACTTCTACAAAATGCTAGGAATTTATATTCTGTATTTTTTTTAATTTTAAATTTACTGTTAAAAAATGCTAGGAATTTATATTCTGTATTTTTTTTAATTTGTAAATTTACTGTTACAAAATCCTAGGAATTTATATTCTGTATTTTTTTTAATTTGTAAATTTATGGTTACAGAATGCTAGGAATTTATATTCTGTATTTTTTTTAATTTGTAAATTTACTGTTACAAAATGCTAGAAATTTATATTCTGTATTTTTTTAATTTGTAAATTTATGGTTACAAAATGCTAGGAATTTACATTCTGTATTTTTTTTTATTTTTAAATTTACTGTTACAAAATGCTAGGAATTTATATTCTGTATTTTTTTAAATTTGTAAATTTACTGTTACAAAATCCTAGGAATTTATATTCTGTATTTTTTTTCAATTTGTAAATGTTGTGCACATTTTTATTATAAAATCAAAAGTCACCTACAATGAAAACAAAGTTTGAATTTCAGAATTTATTATTAATTATTAATTCTGGTAATTTTTATACAGATATGTATAAAATTCTTGAATAAAAATTTACAAATCTGTCAATTGATATTAAAAAGTTGAATGTAATTTTACAATTTCAAGTAATAATTGGAGTATTACAGAAGTTTTGTAATTTTCATAAAAATATTTTAAAAAATTAATCCTCATAAATTTATTCTACTATTCTTAAATTTATAGTGAATATTATACTAATCATTATTTCACATTATTTCATATTACTTGTCTCAATAAATGTACAATCTTTTTTTAACAGTTATTAATGTTACTAATTTTGAAAGTACTAATTTTCTTTTTTTTCTTTTTTTTTTACAGACAAAACCACAGCGAAATTGAAAAACGGCGAAGAGACAAGATGAACACGTATATTACCGAGCTATCGGCGATGGTTCCAATGTGCCATGCAATGTCAAGGAAATTAGACAAGCTGACAGTTCTCAGGATGGCAGTTCAACACCTTAAGACAATTCTCGGTGCTGTGACTTCCTATACTGAGGGTCACTATAAGCCAACTTTTCTCAGTGATCAGGAACTCAAAACTCTCATTCTTCAGGTGAGTTCCTAATAAAATAAACAATTTTAATTAATTGTTTATCTGCATCCCTCAATTTTGTACTTGTGCGTCATATTGATTGGATTAAAGGAAATTTTTCCTTCCAAATTATCTACATAAACGTTATAACATATTGTGATACTAGATACATAATTTCATTAATATCGATAGAAGCGTTCGAATTAGAAAAGAATTTCAATTTTTCTTCATTTTTTCCTCACTCTAAAATTCAACTAAATTCCAAAATAAAAATATACAAATTAGAATTTTGCACATTGCTTCTTCATTATTTTCAGTATTTTACAAATCTTCCTCTATTAGAACGCTAAAAATTTGTGAGCAGTAAAAAATAATTAGCAAACCTTATAGAATAAAAAATTATTGGTGTTGTCAAAATATTATTGAAACTAAATAGTTACTATTAATTTTTAATGATGAGGACTATAAAAAAACGAATTAAATTTAATAATAAAAATTTAGTGACTAAATAGTTACTGTTAATTTTTAATAATGAGGACTATAAAAAAAACTAATTAAATTTATTAATTAAAATTTAGTAACTAAATAGATACTATGAATTTTTAATAATGAGGACTATAAAAAAAACTAATTGAATTTAATAATAAAAATTTAGTAACTACATAGTTACTATTAATTTTTAATAATGAGGTCTATAAAAAAGCTAATTAAATTTAATAATTAAAATCTAGTAACTAAAAAGTTACTATTAATTTTTAATAATGAGGACTGTAAAAAAAACTAATTGAATTTAATAATTAAAATTCAGTAACTAAATAGTTACTATGAATTTTTAATAATGAGGACTATAAAAAAACTTATAAAATTCATTAATTAAAATTTAGTAACTACATAGTTACCATTAATTTTTAATAATGAGGACTATAAAAAAACGAATTAAATTTAATAATTAAAATCTAGTAACTAAATAGTTACTATTAATTTTTAATAATGAGGGCTATAAAAAGCTAATTAAATTTAATAATAAAAATTTAGTAACTACATCGTTACTATTAATTTTTAATAAGGAAGACTATAAAAAAAACTAATTGAATTTAATAATTAAAATCTTGTAACTAAATAGTTACTATGAATTTTTAATAATGAGAACTAGAAAAAAAACTAACCAAATTTAATAATTAAAATTTAGTAACTACATCGTTACTATTAATTTTTAATAATGAGGCCTATAAAAAAAACTAAATTAATTTAATAATAAAAATTTAGTAACTACATAGTTACTATTAATTTTTAATAACGAGGATTATAAAAAAACTAATTAAATTTAATAATAAAAATTTAGTAACTAAATAGTCACTATTAATTTTTAATAATGAGGGCTATAAAAAGCTAATTAAATTTAATAATAACAATTTAGTAACTAAATAGTCACTATTAATTTCTAATAATGAGGGCTATAAAAAACTAATTAAATTTAATAATTAAAATTTAGTAACTACATCGTTACTATTAATTTTTAATAATGAGGACTATAAAAAAAACTAATAAAATTTAATTATAAAAATTTAGTAACTAAATAGTTACTATTAATTTTTAATAATGACTATAAAAAAAACTATTAGTAACTATTTAGTCTCAATATTATATAGGCGACTCCAATTTTTTTTTTTTCTATCTAAGGAAATGAGCAAGTTTTTAATTCGCATCTATTTTTTTTCTTTTTTGTGTCAACGATCTTGACGATCGATCCAAGTTACTCAATAGGAATGGCAGGATATTATACAAGCGAGTTGCCGAAAGAACCTTGTCTTCAAGTTTGAACGAGCTACAAGTTCACATACGCAAGCTTTACAACGTTAAAGCCACGCGCGGGTTCACAAAGACATATTGTTGGAAATTGTACGACTTCCGTGGACGTTCTCTCTCATACTCTTTCTCTCTACCTCCTTAAAGTTTGCAATTGCATAACACCCCGCAGCTACGACCTCGCGCCCTCGGTCTAACTCCTTCCTTCGCTTCCCTCAAGGCAACAACGCGACGAGGAAGCCTATGAGAGATTTCGATACGAGCACGAGAGTGAGACATGCCTCGTGGCGTGACATACGGCCACTTTCCTCCTTATTCCTTACGAATATATCCTACAAGCTATATTCTCATGATTACTAATATTTACTTCACTCGCTATCGAGTGAAGTGAAATATATATGTATATATACGATGTAATGTGTAAATATAAATGTAATACATATGTACGAGATTGTTTCGTGCAGTCAATAACTGGCAATTAATTAATCCACCATTAACTGAGAGAAATTCAGATGGTCCTGGTAAAACTATTCTGTGATGATTATATTTTATTAGTCCAGGTGACTATTTTCATAGTTACATTAACACTAACGTAGTTACGTTAACAGTGAAGAGATTTTAGATTTAGATTTTATAAATAAATTGTTGATAGGCGGTCGTAAGTGCAGAATCAGTAAGAGATTGAGTGGCTTCGATCGACCAACTCCTAGTTGATGAGCGGAGTGAGGGTGAAATAAATAATTCACGTGTTAACGTTTCGGTCCAAGGTGTGGACCCTCTTCAGAATTTTAATGTCCTCAAATTTGTGTGACGTAAAAGTCTATCCCTCGTGTGGATCCAAGAGTAGAATCAACCACCGATTTCCTTAAAGGCTCGGATGCGTGCGGTACGGAGAAATTACCCACGAACATCCGAGACCACGCAATGTTTGAAATATTTATAAAATAACGACAATGCATGGCAAATGCGTGTCACTCCTAGTGGTTGATTCAATTTGGTCCAACAAATTTACATGAATCACATGGTGTGCGATCACTGAGAGATGACTGAGGAATGACTAGATCGAGCTCTTGTTTACGAAATGCCTCGGCGTAAGCTTAACATCCAGTTGTAGTAGATATCGTAGTAAATTAACATCCAGTTGTAGTAGATATCGAATTTGGTGAAAATTGGTAAAGTGGTTCAGATTTTATAAGACATTGAATTTTTCAAAAAATCTCTGTATGTTCTCTACCTTCCGCAATTTTTCAGCTAATGAGCTTAAATAGTTCTGGACAAATAGAGAAATGAAAAATGAAGGTCGTTATTGAAAGTGAGCGAAATCCAAAAAGCGGTTCAGATTTTATAAAATTTTTAATTTTCGAAAAAATTTTGTTTTCGTTCTTGTTCAAGTTAAGTTCGACCAAAACTGCTCAAATCTTTTTCAAGGTAAAATTAATATCCAGTTGCAGTAGATATCGAATTTGGTGACGATTGGTAAAATGGTTCAGATTTTATAAGCCTTTCAATTTTTCGAAAAATGTCTGTATTTTCTCTAGCTTCCGCAATTTTTCAGCTAATGAGCTTAAATAGTTCTGGACAAATAGAGAAATGAAAAATGAAGGTCGGTATTGAATTTGAGCGAAATCCATAAAGCGGTTCAGATTTTATAAAATTTTGAATTTTCGAAAAAATTTTGTTTTCCTTCTTATTCAAGTTAAGTTCGACCAAAACTGCTCAAATCTTTTTCAAGGTAAAATTAATATCCAGTTGCAGTAGATATCGAATTTGGTGACGATTGGTAAAATGGTTCAGATTTTATAAGCCTTTCAATTTTTCGAAAAATGTCTGTATGTTCTCTAGATTCCGCAATTTTTTAGCTAATGAGCTAAATAGTTCTGGACAAATAGAGAAATGAAAAATAAAGGTCGGTATTGAATTTGAGCAAAATCCATAAGACGGTTCAGATTTTATAAAATTTTGATTTTTC